>SOZI01000004.1:14629-355936 GCA_006352295.1 Rhodotorula diobovata | reverse complement strand
GAAGGCTTCTCCTCTAGTTGCTCACGTCGCTCGCTCGGCACCGTCCAGGTTCGTTGTCTAGACAGACACAGTCAAGTTGGGGACAGATGAATGTCACTGAATCAAGGAAGCGCGTACAACAAGGAAAAGCGCGTGCAAGGAGACTATGTACAGGAGGAGCCGCCCGCGAGACGGACCCCACTCAGTCGTCCTTGCCGACGCCTTGAGTCTTGACCGCCTGGTCCACCTCAATGTACTTGACCCCAGGCAAGGTCAGCACCGACGCCTGCCAGTCTGCAAGGCGCTTGTTGCTCGGGACCGAGACGAGGTAGCCCTTGTAGACGCGGTAGTCAAACGCCGTCTTGACGACAACGCCGAGGCCCATGAGCTTGTCGAGGACGGCGTCCTTGGCACGGTCCGAGATGAACCGGTCGAGGGTGACGAGCTGGACGGGTCGAGATGGGCAGACGGTCAGCAGAGGTTCGAGGGCGTGAGGGAAGGTCTGTGTGATGAGACGGCGCTCGTGTCCCCCTTGGCACGGCTAGCGCCAGTCTCGCCAGCAGCTCGGATAGAGCCTGCGCAAGTCAGCCGGTGCGCATGACCTGCAGCGAAAGGCCCGCGACCTCATTCGGGTGCGACGAGTCGCAGACCTCGGCGCCTGCAGGAGGTCGGCGACGACACGGCAAAGTCCCGGCGGTCGCGAAGCCGTGCGCCGCTCGTCGAGTGGTGTTCCAGACAGACGGAAGCCCCCCGCGCGCGCGACCGGGGTGACCCGGTGCCGTCCTCGCCGATCCACCATTGAGCGACGCGGGCCTGGGAACGGCGAGGTCCACCCAGCCGCGCACCTGGAGAGAGGCAGGGGGAGGGCACGCACGTAGTTGCTCGAACCTTCGTCGGCGACTTTTGGCTGTAGTGGAGTGCCCCTGTCGCGCTGGAGGTTGGTGGGCGAGTCGGAGCCAAAGGGGACAACGCGGCGGTTCTGCAGCAAAGGGGGCGCCCTCGGTTGGGGCTGGGCGACGACGAGGGTGGCGAGGAGGGCACAGCAGAGGCCGAGGAAGGTTGCGAGGCGCATGGGTGGCACAAAAGTGTGTGTGGCGGTGAGTGGAGCGAGGCAAGCCTGCGCGAGGTGGGGGAGACGGAGGGGAAGGTTGGACGACGGACCCTCGCCTGGTCAAACGCTCTGTCGCCCATATGAGCCACTGCACGCTCACCTGCGACGAGTCTCACCCAGGAACCCGCTCGTACTGCGCGCGCACCGCACCTCGTCGTGCCCTCGTCCTCCTCCTCGGGGCCGCGCTCGTTCTCTCGTGGACCGCCGCAGTCCTTGCTGTGCATCTGCCCGCTTGATCCGCCTCGCTAGCTTTCCCCTGGTGCTCACGACGAGCCCCACGCGCGCAGGGCTGGCTCTGGCTTTCGCTCGCGGCCGTCCCCCTCCTCGTCCTCTTCCTTGTGTCGACCCTGCACACGAGCGGTGCGCCGCCTTCTTCCTCACTCCCTGCGCACTGTACTGACATGTCCGCCTGCAGAAACCGTCACACTCCTGCCCTCACTCGGCATCCAGCTCTCGTCGACCCGCAGGGCGACCCTGCCCCCTCTCCCCCTCGCGTCGTCCACCGTCCTCATCCCGCTCGAACGCATCGCCAAGGTCGTCATCAACGAAGGCCTGCACGGTGCGGGCGGCAAGGCGTACCTCGCTGTCGTCGAGCGAGGAGGAGGGAGGCAGGACAGGGAGGGCAAGGTGCATGTCGTCTTCCCCGTGCGTCCCGTCTTCCTCTGCGGGCCATCGACATTTGTGACTGACCTTCGGACAATCTCGCAGAGTCTCTTACCCCGACTAGAGGATTTGCTGCCCGTGTGGAAGAGCGCGCAGGCGCTGCTCGAGCAATAGAGCCGAGACCGCCCTCTCCGCCCGGTCTGCTCGCTCGACAGTGACGCGACCACAGCGAGGAAAGGGTCTGTGCCGTGCAAATCTACCTGATGATCTCCCCCTGGCTCTATCGCTCCCCCTCTTCGTCGCCGTACGAAGCAAACAGCGCCCCCTCGTCAAACGTCGCCACGCTCGCCCTCGATCCCGCGCCCGCACCCTGACCCTGCCCCTGCCCCTGGCTCAGCGCCTCGCTCGTCCGTCGACTGTGCCCCGGGCGCCGCTGCCCTGCCCCAATCCCCGTCCCAGACGTCGAGCGCGTCAGGAACTCACTCGCGACGCGGCGCGCCTCCGGGCCCGAGAGGTCGACCGACCCGGAGATGGATGCCTGCGACATGCGCGACGTGCGCTTGCGCTGTGCGGCGGGCCGGCGTGACAGCTTTGCGGGCGCAGCGGCGGCGGCGGACTCGGCGTCGGGACCGTCCTCGGCGGGGGTCGGGGAGGTCGGGGTGGCTGCGGCGGACGAGTTGAGGGAGGACTTGCGCGGCGGGGCAGCAAGAGGAGCGGCCGCGGGGGCGGTGGGCGAATGCGAGGCGGAGAGTGCAAGGGAAGAGCCTCGCGGCGGAGGAGCTGGTCGGGGCGAGGTCGCGTCGGTTGACAGTCGTGCGGGAGAGAAGGGCTCGTCCTGCGGCGAGCCGCTCGGAGGGACGAAGGGCGCCTCGCTCGGCGGCAAGAAGGGCTCCTCTCTCAGCGGGAGAAACGGTTCGTCCCGAGGCGCCTCCTCCGCCCGCGCGGGGGCGTCACGCAGCGTTACCCTCGCGAGCTGCGACGCTGCCGAGCTCGGCTCCACGCTCTCCGTCATCGTCGAAGGGTCGAAGCCGAGCTCGAGGGTCGGCAGCTGGGCGGGTGTGTGCGTTTCCTGTGCGCCGAGACGAACCGGCGCGTCCGACAGGCTCCACCCGCCTCGTCCGCCCTGGGCCGGCCTCGCCGCGTGCGACCCGTGCTCGTCGTGCGCGCGCATCGACGGCCCGCCCCGACGCAGTCCCGCCGCGCCGTCCTGCACCCGCCGGCTCACGATCGGGCTGTCGTCGTCCTGCAGTGGCGCGCCAGTCTGCTGCAGCGACGGCGACCGCGGGCGGAACGCACTCGCAGCCGAGGGCGAGCCGCGACTCGGCGAGTCAAAGTGCGACAGGCTGCGGCCGTGCGACGAGGGCGAACGCGAGAGTGGCGGGATCGACATGTCGGGCGAGAGAAGTCTGCCGCCCGCGCCTGCGCGCGATAGCACGGGCGACTGGCTCGGCGAGCGCGAACGCGCAAAGACGACGCTGCCGCCGTCCTCCGACTCGCTCTTGGCGCGGCGTGCAGCACTCGAAAGGAGCAGAGGCTTGGGCCCGTTGCTGCCTCCTCGCGCCATGTCGACCGAGGATGACGCGCCCATGCGCGGCGACGACAGCGGCGAGACGTCGCGGTCCCTATCGCGATCGCGGAGCCCGACACCGCCACCGGGCGGCGTGAACGGCGTTTCGCGCGGGCTGCCGGGGCGGCGCTCCCCTCCCCGCTCAGCCCCGGTACTCGCGACGAGGCGCCCGCCTGCGTCCCTCAGCCTCGCAATCCGCTCCGGCGTATCCTGCGCGAGCTGCTGCGCGAGGAGTGTCGCCTTGGCTGCCGCGTTTGACTGGGCCTTGTAGAGGGCGGCGGCGGCGTCGCTCGACGACAGACGCGTGGAAGCGGTCGAGGCCGAGGCGGCAGCGGCGAGCTGCAAGTTGGTGGCGCGCTTCTGCAGCGCAGCGGCCGTGTCCGACGCTGCAAGACGCGACAGGGACGACTTGAGGCCGCCCCAGCCGGACGTGGCCCGATCCCGTAGCGAGGTCGCCTCGGCCGCGCCGTCCGCGTCTGCGCCTTCGGCGCCTGAGTCGTCGTCGACGCCGTACTCCGTCTCGGCACGCAGCTCCTCCTCGATGAGCGATGCGATCGTGTCGGGCGGGCGTTCGTGCTGATCGACGCGCGCGGGAGGCGGCGGGAGCACCTTGCCCTCGACGACCGTGACGTTGTCGGCGAGGTCGGCGGTGGCCGACGAGCGCGGCGACGAGAAGGCGAGCGAGCCAAAGCGCTGTCCCAGACGGGAGGGCCGTGACGCGTCACTCCCTGCAGCGGACGAGCGGTCGTCGAGCTCGAAGTCGGCAGCAGCGGCGGTCGACTTGTCGGCGGGCGAGGCGGACCACAGCCGCCGGCCAAAGACGGTGCCCGTGCGTGTGGGCGTCGTCACCGAGACGCTTGCCCGCTTGTTGCGGCCGAGGCGGCGCTCGCGAATGTCGGCCGCAGTGCGCAAGAGGCGGTCGATGCCCTCGCCCTCGATCGACAGGTCTTGCAGCACCGCGAGGATCTTGGGCAGTTTCTGCGATAGGTACGGGGACGTCAGCGGTGCTCGAGTCGAGCCATACACGAAGACGCACTGCAAAGGGCGAGATGATCGTCTGGCGCTCGAGCTCGACGACGGCGAGGGCGAGGTCGAGGAGGTGGCTCAGGACGGGCGAGAGCGCCTCGACGGGCTGGTTCGCTTCGGCTGGTGGGTAGAGCGAGAGGACGCGGCTGCGAACGGGCAACATGTGAGCGGCCGAGCAGCGTGGAACGGAAAAACACAACGCACTCCCACACGCGGACGACGTCGGGCAGCGGGAACTGCGTGCGCGAGGAAGGTCACCCGTCAGCCTCAAGCACCTGCGCGCAACTCGAGAGCACAATGCACCTCGTTGGCAAACACTGTCGTCAACCAGCGCATGACGAGTGCGCTCAAGTCGACGCCCTTGCGGTCAAGCGCGTCGGCAACGGTCGGGTCGAGGAAGAGGAGGAGCGAGTTGAAGCGCGCGACGGTCGCGCCAAGGCCGACTGCTGCAGCCGAAGAGGTCGAGGACGAGGAAGAGGCGGGGACGTCGAGGGCAGGGACGAAGAGGTCGCGCAGCTGCGAGACGAGGGCGCCGAAAGCGAAAAAGGTCGCGGCCTCGACCTCGATCGCGGACGACGAGGGCGTGGCGGAAAAGACGAAAGAGAGGACGGCGGCGAGGTACGACATGCCTTGGACGTAGGCGACGCCCGGGTTGAGGAAGGCGTACACAAAGAGGGGGCGGAGGAGCGCTCGTCGGCGAGTGTGCGGAGGTCGCGCCGGCGCCGGGGCGACAAGGGGAGGGGAGTCCTGCTCCTCTCCCTCGGTCTTCGCCGCGAGATTGCTCGCCTGTCGCAGCTCTGCGTCCGCGAGCGCCTCGAGCCGTCCCCGCAGCACCTCTTCACCCTCGCCCAGCTCGACTTCGGCGCCAAACCAGGCGAGGCCGCCGAACGTGCGCTCGACGTCCTGCTCAATCTCGCGCAAAAGGCGGTCCTCGTTGGCGAGCTGTGCGCCTGGTGCAGGGGGCGGCAAGGTCGAGAGGCGCGTGGAGATCTCGGCGAGGAAGGCGGTGTATTGCTCGGCGAGGGAAGGTGGGGGAGGAAGCGCGAGGAGGAAAGTATACGCCGCAGGGCGCAGGTGCTTGGGCTCGTCCGGGATTCCTGTGTGACTCGATCGCATCAACAGCAGCTCACGGCGAGCGAGCTGTTCACGCTCATCGACGTTGAGCGAGGGAGGGGAGGGAGCGCACCTTGGAAGCACAGCCTCCGGAGCTCGTCTTTGCGCCACTGTTCTGCACTCTGTGGACCCCTGCTGCCGAGCCCGGGGACGCTCTCGCCTATCGCCGTGAGTGTGGGAGCTGGGTTGGGTGGGGGAGATGAGGACGTCGACGAGGGCGAGTCGGCAGGGGAAGGGAAGGGTACGAGGAGCGACTCGAAGCGCTGCACCCTGTGTGAGCGTGTCTGAGTGAGCTCTGGTGCGCCAATAGTCAGCACAGCGCGAGTGACGACGAGACGCACCGCTCGTGACGCTTCGACATGATCGCCGCCGCCTTGCTTCAGCTTGCGGGGCGCAGGTCCAGCTGCGCAGTTGGGGATCTACAGAGAGAGCTTGCACAGGGCAACCTGTTAGGTGCGCAGGAGATGCAGGAGAATGTGGGGAGCAGGCGCAGAACGGCGACTCGAGTGACGGCGACCCGGGACACCTGCACCGCCTCCCTTTGTTCCGCGCATGGAGTAGTAGTGGGACACAGTGCACCTGCGATACCACGAAGGGGTGAGGAAAGCTACACACGGGCGCGCGAGAAACACATCAAGCACCCAACGCGCGCGCGGACCTCTTTGGGTCGTCCCTCGCTCGACCCGCGGCCGCCCGTGAGGTACAAAGCCAGCAGCGCGCAGTTACCGGTCCAACAAACCCTCACTCTTGGCCCTCCGCCACGCCTCCCTGAACTCGTCCGACACAAACCTCCTCGCCTCCCTCGAGAAGCTGCTCTCGTCGCTCGCGCCGTCCTCCTCCCGCTCCTTGCCGTGCTTCTTGCCCCGGTTGTGGATCCGGTCCGGGTCGTACGGCCGCAGGTACCGCTCGTACGCGAGCGACTCCCACAGGTGGTACGTGAACTGGGTGTCGCGCGTCGGGGCGAGTGGCGACGGGCGGTGGAACGAGTAGGCGTCCGAGCGGTGCACGCGGCGGAGCGCGTCGTCGTCCCTGTTTGAGCGCGATGCTCTTCAGTTCGAGGTAGGTGGAAGTGGGGGAGGGCGATGGTGGCGCACCAGAGTGGCCAGAAAAACGCAAACTTGTTGAGTACCGTGACCTCGGTCGGGTTGGCTCGCGCAAGGTCCTGCGAGGGGTCGAGCGTCAGTCTCCTGCACTCGTCGGAATGCACTAGAGTGCAGAAGCGTACCCAAGGCGTCGCAACGCTGTGTTTGGCCCAGAGCGACTTGTCGAAGGTGCGGTACGTGTCGATCCAGCGAGCTGCGGGAGGCAAGGGCCAGTCAGTGCTTGGCAGAGAGGATTTGCCCACGCACGCCCATGTTCAGAGGACACACGACTGATCGGTGCCACACGCCTCGCGACCGTCAGACGCACCGATGAAGCTGCTGTAAGGCTTTGCGAGGATGACGGCGTTGCAGAGGCCCGACGGCGGCAGTGCAGGGTCGAGGTTGGGCTGCGACTCCATGCCCATCACGACCTCGTGGCGGTACAGCGGCGCGAGGTCTGCGCGAGGGCGGGGTAAGGGGCGGGTCAGTGCGTCGAGCACGCGGGAGGCGGGAGGAGCGCCCGAGAAGCCGCGACGCACCGCGGATGACGAGCACGTCGGCGTCGAGGTAGACCCCGCCGTGCTTGTACAGCGCTTCGAGACGTAGCACGTCGGCCTTGTGCGCAAAGTGCTCGACGGGGTTGCCAAACACCTCGGTCACGTCCCTCTCGCGCACCATCTCGAGGCGGGTCGTCCCGCTCTTGCCGACGTCGGACACGAAGCGGCGCCAGTACCACGTGTCGGGCTCGTAGACGTAGTGGAAGTAGATGACTTCGGGGCGGAGCGTGACGAGCGCCGAGGTGAGGCACAGAAAGTGGACAAAGTTGAACGGCGCTCCGCCGAACGTGGGCGACAGGCCGTAGACGTAGTGGACATACGGCGGAACCTGTCGGTCGAGAGTGGGCGAGAATGACGTGTTGCCGGCGGGGGCAAGGATGGGATGGTGGAAGGGGATGCGCGAGGTAGAGTGTCGATGGAAGCCGACGAGGGAGAACGCGACGACCAGGGCCGCGAGCGCAAAGACGTATCGTCGCCGGCCCTGTGGGGGACACTGGGTGGTTAGCTCGACGTCTTGGCGTCTTGGGCGAGGTCAGGCCGCAACGGGACGGGTCCCTCCCGCCCTTGAAAGTCCCAGTATGCGGCCGTCGACGTACCTCGAGACGTGAGCCGACGCGTCGCAGCCAAGTATGCGGCGTATGCGTCCATCTAGGCTGCTCCTGGGCCTGCTCGAGTGGCATCGCAACACCAGGCGCGCCGCCTCTCACGGAGAGCGGGAGCGAGAGGCGGGTTGAACGACGCCGAGTGAGGCAGACACGCCAGCAAGAAGCAGAGACGCGGCGGGGACACGATAAGCGCAGGCTCTGGCTCCGTAGAACGGACCAAACAAGCTCAAAGGCTGGATGAGAGGATGACGGAGGGACAGTGGGGGAGGGAGAGGGGGAGGGGCTCCCAGGTTGACCTCGTCGTGGTCGCGCCCCCGACACGCCATGGGGTCCAAGCGACCCAGGGCAGTGCCCATCGTCCCTGCCTACCCTGGCACGTCGTCCTCGCCTGAATTCGTGGCGGCCTTGCCCCGCAACTCGGCGTCGCCGCCCTCATCAGCCCCGAGTCGTCAACTCGGCCAACACAGCGTCAAGCACGACAAGACACGCGGGCAACACAGTCAGGACAAGATCAAAGCTGCTGTCCCGGGACCGCACCTCCCCACGCCAGACGTACGCCCGCGACCCTCCCTCTCCTCTATCCCCCCTCTCCCCCTTCCCGCGCTGACCTTTGGCGGTGTGCCTGGCACCGCTGCTTGCACAACAGCCTACTCGATCATCTGGCTCGCCCTCGTCGAGCGGGGCGAGCTACGACGACGCGGTCCTCCTCATTGATGCCCCGTCCCGCCCGCGCACCGCAACCGGCGCCACACGGGTCAACCTCGCAGCGCACGAGGGCAAACTCGAGGCCGCAATCCCAGTCGCCCAGTCGACCGCGACTCACCGCCGTTGGACCCTCGAGCTCCCCGACCCTCGCCCGCTCAGCGCCAAGGCCAAGGGCAAGCGGCCCATTGAGGGACCGCGCGCCGCCCTCCCCCCGCCCATGAAGCGCTCGGCGAGCCCTCCACCGCGTATTGCATCGGTGAGCCCTCCCAAGAAGCGCCGCACGACGAGCAGCGTATTTGACGGCGTCGAGATGCCGCTCGGCCGCTCGTCCTCGTCGCCCGCGCTGAGCAGGCCCGCGCCAGCACCTGTGCACACGCGCTGGACCCCGAGTGACGCGGCCCCCTCGGCGCATTCTCGGACTGTGTCCCCGACTGAGCCAAAGACGGCCGTCGCCTCCCCGCCTCCGACGGTGCGCGCTCAGCGTCGGTCGCCCACTTTCGAGCTCGTCATCGAGGGGCGCCCACACTCGGCCGCCGTCAAACGCTCGACCCCTCCGTCAAGTCCACCCGCCCTCGCGCCCTCCTTCGTCGCACAAGGGCCCTTGCGAAGCTCGTCGCTCACGCCAGTCGGGTCGTCGCCGGTCGTGCACCGGGCTCCGTCTTCCACGCCAAGCGTCGCGAGCACGCTCAGCAGCATCGCCGAAACCCCTCGACAGGCCGAGTCCACCCTGTTGCCTTACCGAGCTGCCCGAAGAGCCGCGCCCGTCGCGCTCAACTTCCCCGCCAAGCCCGCCTCCCACCCGCTCAACCGCCTCACTCTCCGACCTCCCCTCGCCGCCCCGCCGCCCCGCTACGTCCCCAACCCATCGTTTGCACCTGCTGCAGAAATCGGCTGGGTGGCCGGCACGCAGCCGAAGAAGCGTGCTCCGCCTGCGCGCCCGCCGCTGCGCTCGCGCACCCCGCTCGTCGTCCTGCCGGCAACCGTCGCGCCCCCCGCGCCCGACCCTCCAAATGCGGCAGGCCCCGGCGCGCGCCGCTCGGGACGCGCCAAAGTCCAGGCGCAGCTCGCGTGCACGATCTATCCCTCGGCGTCAGATCGCGTCGCGGCGCTCGCCGCGTCCACCTTGACGTCCACCTCCTCGTCGCGCGCTTCGTCCGTCTCTGCCGCGGACGACCCTCGTTCTCGCGCGCCTCCGCCCGCCGCCGTCGCCGCCAAGCCCGTGCGCCGCAAGCCCCTCATGGCTCAGCTGCGCGCGCGGTACGCCTTCCTCGCCGAGGCGAACCGCGCGCCCTTCCGGGCGGACAACTCGTGCGACGGCATCAACCCGGAGCCGCTTTCGTTCGAGTGGGATGAGCTCGAGGTTCGTGCTGTCACGCGCGCCGAGGGGTGGCCCCGGTGGAAGGACGAAGAGCTCGAGATGCGGTGGGGCGCGAACGAGGTGCCGCAGCTCGTTTTGCAGGCGGAGGAGGGCGACGAGGCGGCGAGGAGGAAGGTGCGACGGGCGTGCACCGTCACCGAGTGGCGGTACAGGGGGCTCGACGAGGCGATCGGGTGCGCGTCGAACAACGCGACGGGGTGGGCAACGCGCGACTGGAGGATGGTTCTGCAGGGGCGAGACGCGGAGCAGGGGGAAGACGACGAGGTCGAGGTTTGCGCCGCCGGGAAGGCGCTCTCGATGGTGGCCATGGAGACGCCGAGCGTGTCGCCCCCGCCCCCCCATACAACGACTCGCAAGCGCGGCGCCACCATCACCGACGTCCCGCCATCGACCTCCTCTGTGTTTCTTGCCTCGGACGACGTCGATATGCGCGACGGACGACTCGAAATCGACACGACTGCCCAAGCCGACGCGGTCCTCGAGCCAGAGGCGCCCGTCCTCGTTGCCGACTCGGACTCGTCGGATGACGAGCTTGCTGGCCTGGAGGTCCCTGCTACGCTGCTGTCGAGCGATAAGGGCGGCCGCGAGCGCAGCGCGTCGACCGCGTCGAGCCGCTCGAGCGACCTCGTCATCACGCCGTCGCGGCGGCCGCCGGTGGCGCGCCCCTACTCGAGCGCAGGTACCCATGCTCGACCTGCGTTACCCGCCCGTGTAGCGTCGTCGACGCCCACGGCAGCCGGCGAGGCCGAGCCGAGCGCGACAGCCGCGGGCTCGACCGAGTCCTCATCGTCTGCCTCGCCCGGAAAGGAGGACGAGTCGACCCCCGACAGCAGCTCAAACTCGTCGGCGGACCCCGCCAGGCCGCGTCGTCCCCGAACGTCCAGCTCGAGCGAGGGAGAGTCGACCTCCTTCGTCGAGAGCCCCCGCCCAGCCGTCCCTGCCAGAAAACTCTTCGCGCGCGAGGCCCGCGCTGCGCTGCACTCGCCCCCACCGCTCAAACCCTTCGACGATGGCGCGAGTGCGTCCTCGTCTGCGTCGAGCTCCTCCGACGACGACGACTCGACTTCGCCCGAGCGCACACCGGCACCCGCTCCCCCTTCGCCGCCGTCCTCGGAGTCGAAACAAAAGCGTGCAGCTCCGAGCCCCGCTAAGCCGCTCATGCCTGGCTACGTCGTGCGTGCACCTGTCCTACCTGTTTCCCACCGCCTCTGTAGTCCCGAGCTGACTCGCCCTTGATTCTCAACCTTCAGCGCTGCGACCACCCGTCGTGCCCCAACCCGGTCTTCAAGCCCACAGTGTCCAACTCGTACGCCGTGCACGGCAAGAATTACCACGAGCGCGAGTGCGTCGTGACGTACCAGCGCCCGTACCGCACGCAGCGCCTCGAGCGCAACGAGCAGGGCGTGCTCGCTTGCCCGTGGTGCTACTACCGCGGGACGAACGCGGGAAGCGCGAAGGGCCATGCCTGGGGGAAGAGGGGCTGCCCGGGGCCGCCGGTGGTCAAGAAGGACGAGTGAGGAGGGCCGGTTGAGAGGAGTGCGTCCTTCCTGGCCTGGGCGCTGCTCTCAAGCTGATTCGTATCTTCCTCTTTTCCAGCTCGTGCTCACTGGCATCATCCTCGCTTCTCGACAGCGGCCTCGACTCGCAGCGCACCTCACCGTCCCCGCTCACCCCCTCCTCGTGCTGGTTTCGCCTCGACGGCACCTTACGCGCTCGGTTCGTCTTTCGTACAGTCCTCCGTTCGTTGCTTAGCTGCTCCCCTTTGTTGTTGTAGCCTGTCCCGTCCTTGCACTTGCAGCGCGACCGTTGGCTTGAGCGTCGAGCGCCATCTGCCACGCGCATCATCCTTGCTCGCCTTCGACCGTCCTACGTCCCGTCTGCGGGCCCTTTCAGCGCTTGGTCTGTTGCCCTGTGGAGAAGCTGGCTGACGGACCGAGCTCGCAGCAGTGCTCGGTCCGCTTGGAGGCTCGTGAGATCGGGGACGAGGCCGACTCGGAGGCGGTGCACGTCCTGCCTTGTCCTCGCTCGCCTCTGCCTCTGCCTCTAGTAGAGCTGCCAGCTAGCTGGACTCGCTTCTCTTCAGACTGCTCTTGAGCCTCTGACGATGCCCGTCGTGTCTCTGTCGCCGTTGCACTGTGCCGAGGGGCTCACGCTCGACTCGCTCCTTCGCATCGCCGACGCGTCCCTCCTCAACCCAGTCCTCTCGTGGACCTTGCCAGTCCTCGCTGTGCTCCGTGCCGCCTCGACCAGTAGTCTCGACGCCCTCCTCCCCGCCCTCCAGCGCGCCAACTACTCCCACCTCGTCCGCACCGACCGCCCCTTTCAGCTCGCACTCGGCCTCTTTGCAGTCGGCGTCGCCCTCAGAGTCAACGATGCACTCAGCCGAGCAGTGAGGAACAACCTCACGAGGGATCGCAAGGGGTGGGACTGGAAGGACGAGGTGGTCGCCATCACGGGGGGTGCGCCGTACACCTGTTCTCTCGTGTTGGGGGCGGGGCTTCCTTCGATCCAAGCTGACGACTACGAGGGTCGACATGCTACACGCAGGCGCCGGCGGTCTCGGCAGCGAAGTCGCACGCCGCCTCGGGGCCAAGGGCATCAAGGTCGTAGTCCTCGACGTCGCTCCCCTCACCTCTGATGCCCGTGCGTTCCTCACCACCTCTGTCGACTGGTGCTCTATCTCACGCTTGACGCGACCCAGCCTCGGGTGTCGCGTACTACAAGGTCGACCTTGCGAGCGCGAGGGACGTACAAGAGACGGCGCTCAAGGTGCAGCGCGAGGTCGGGCACCCGTGCGTCCCCTCTGCTTCTCGCATCCCCATAACGCTCTCTGACTTTCCTCTGACGCAGGACCGTGCTGGTCAACATGGCCGGCGTCGTCCGTGCTGAGTCGATCCTCGACATGACCGAGCGCGACGTCGACCTGTGCGTCTCGCGCCCTCCATGCTCGCCAGACCTGCGCATCAGATGCTGAGATCATCCACACAGGACCTATGACATCAACATCAAGGCGCATTACCACACGGTTAAGGCGTTCCTGCCGCACATGATCGAGCAGGGCCACGGGCATGTCGTCGTGCGTGTCTCTTCAACTCGCTGCGTCGATGCGCTCATGAATGCGCGCTGACTCGCCCCGCAGACCATCGCCTCGTCGACGGCGTACCACTCTGCCGCGACCGGCGTCGCCTGTGCGCCTCACTCGCTTCCCCCCTTTCCGTCTCTCGTTCGCGCCTGCTGACCTCCCGTTCGCTCTTCCCCCTACCCTGCAGACTGCTCCTCGAAAGCCGCCGCCCTCTCCTTCCACGAGGGCCTCACGGAAGAGCTCCGCCACCTGTACCAGCCCGCGTCGCACGCGCGCGCGGTGCGCACGAGCGTCATCGCCCCCGCGCACTTCAAGACGGGCATGTTTGCCGGGTTCGAGAGCGCGATTCCCGAGTTCATGGCGCCGAGCTTGGAGGTCGGGACGGTTGCGGGGCTTGTCGAGCGCACGGTGCTCAGTGGCGAGTCACAGGTGCGTCGGCACGGCCCGTTTCTCGAGAGACGCAGCGCGGCACCGCCGCGCCTTCCCTCTGTCGTCGAGGGCCGCCTCCTGACGAATGCAAGGTGTCGCCGCGCAGCATCTCATTGAGCCTTTCTACGCCAAGTGCACCCCGCTTGGGCGCGCGCTCCCGACCTGGCTCTACGCCGGCATCCTCTTGTGCGTCGCTTCCTGACCTCGCTCAACCGCTGCCTTCGCTGACGCTGTCGATTCTGCAACCGCGCAGTTTCGCCAAGGACGCGATGGGCGCCGTCAGGGCGTTCAAGGCGCGCGAGGCGCAGGCGCACACGAAGCGCGAGTGAGCTCGGCGGCGCGCAGTCCGCAGGGCTGGGCAAGAGACGGAGGAGATACGCCGTAGTCTGACATCAGACAGAGCAGAGTGTGTGACGCGACTTGCTTGAATGTGAGCACGAGCGTGAGGATTGCACGAAAGGCGACGGCAACAAAGAGAGGCGGACCACAGGAGCGAAGGCCGCTGGAGGGCCAGTACTCCCGCACAGCGGCGGCCAGGACTCGGACTCTTGAGCCGCCGTGTAGAGTTGTGCGACGGCCGCGTAACGAAACCACGGAGAGAAGGAGGTCCGTGAGCTGCGACACGCACACTCCAACCAGCCGGGGCACGCGCGGGTCAAAGCGACCGCTCGTCTTGCCGGATCTCGCGCCTGCCGGGCCTTCCGGCTGGCGCAAGACGCGAGTTGAAGGAGGACGCAAGCACAAGCGACGCGACCTCGCGGCGCCGCTTGTCGCTGCGCGCGCGACGGACGCCTCGACCGGTGAGCGCTTGCACGAACGCTCTCTCACGCGCTCGTCTCGTAGCTTGACCGCTCGTCAGGCCCTGCACATGCCAGTGGGGATACGATAGAAATGCAGTACAACAGACACGAACGTGCGACGCGAAGGGGGCCGCAGAGAGGGGGGCCGAGCGCGAAGAGGGGAACGACGACTCGCGGCTCAACCGCGGAACGACGACTGGGCAAAGTTGTTGGCCGGCTTGGCGCCCCTCCGTGCTGAGGCGAGCGGACGAGAAGTCGCGGCTGTCGAGGGAGGGGCAGCGTCGGTCAGTGCCGGGCACACAAAGAGGCGCCGAGCAAAGGAGAAAAGCGAGAGGCGAGGCGCACCAGACTTCCTCGTCCCTTCGGCCTGCAGCAGCAAGCTCCTCTTGCGCTTGCGCTCCTTGTCCTTCTCCGTGTTCTCGTCCTCTGGGTCCGCCAACCCGAGCAAGACCTTGCTCTCGAAGCTCATGCCCTTGGTCTTCTTGGGGTTGCGCTGCTGCGAGTTGTCGGTGCGCCCTGCATCGAGGACGGCGACCTGGCGCTTCTTACTGTACAGCCGCGAGGTGAGGAACTTGGTGGCCGAGGTGTGGGACGGGAGCGCCGTCGACGAGAGCGACGCGGGGCCGTGAGATGCCGTGGGGAGGTGCTGCAGCGTGATGTCCCTGTGCGGCGCATGCGTTCGCGTCAGTTTGAGCGTACGGCTAAGGAGCGAGAGAGAATGGCCCAGCGCACCCAACCTGCGTCCTCCCGCCAACACCCACCTCGCCCGCCCTCCGCTCCTCCTCCTCGCGCCTCCTGCGCCGCTCCTCCTTGACCCTCCGCTTGGCCGCCTTCTTGCCCTCGCCCTGGCCCGCAGCCTGCCCCGCCAGGTCGTACTGCGCGGCGGCGTCGGCGAAGACGGCGTCGTCGAGGTAGGTCGTCTTGGTGCCCTGTTGAGGCGGGGCGACCTCGCTGGGGGATGCCTCGTCGGCGTCACCGACGTCCAGCTCCTCCTCCCCCTCTTCCTCGGCAGGCTCTTTGCCTTCTGCCACCTGCTCCTCGTCGTCTTCGTAGTCCTGCTCGACCGCGCGCGCCTTGCCCTTCCTCGCCTTGGCCTTGCCCTTGGCGACCGCGCTCTTCCTCTCGCGGTTGAGCCTGCACATGCGCCGTCACCGGGCCCGCGATCAGCGCCGTCCTGTGCCACAGTACGACAGCCCGAATGGATGCGCACCTCTGCTGCTCGTCCCTCCTCCTGCGCTCGTCGGCGCGGGTGCCCTGCCTCGCGGCGGCAAGCGTGACCACCTCTGGCGCGGCGTCGCTGTCGCTGCCGCTGTCGTCGCTGTAGCTGTCGTGTGCAGACATGAACGCGGTAGTTGTACTGGCGCTGGGGCGTTGTGTGTAGGGAGCGAGAGTCGTGGGAGAGTGGCCGGTCGAGCTCGCTCGAGAGAGGGGAGAGATGAGGATTCGGGGCAAAGGCCAAACTCCGCGGACCCCGCTTGTCGACGTCGCGCACAGCAGTCACTTCGAGGGCACGTCAAACAAAAGTCTATGGGTTGCAAGGGCTACCGCAGGTCGGGGCACAGGACAAGGCGAGATTTTTCCCAGGACTGGCAAGCGGGGCTCGAACGCGAAGGATATGCACAGGCGAGGAACAGCGGGACGGTGAGGGCGAGAGTTAGGCGCTCAGAACTGCAGACGACGTCGACGGCGAGCGTGAGTGACCCGCAACCGAGCGAGGAGAGCAGTAGGAGGGGCGCACCTTGCTCAAGTCGCGCCCAAAGAGCGACCGCTGGATCCAGTTGATGAGGAACATGCACCTCTGGCGCAGGCTGACGGCCTCGTTCAGGTAGGCGCACTGCACGCGCACGGGAAGACGCCTCGGGATCAGTCCACGGTGCGTGAGTGGAAAGAGGCGAGCGAGAGGGGCGAGACGCACCCGCCAGAGGTACGCGGCCCAGAGGTCGCCCGCGAAGGAGAAGGGCCCGAGGTCGAACACGGCGGCCTTTAGGAGCGGCACGCAGGGTGCATGTCAGCGGATTGCGCCACGAGAGCGAGAGGGAGAAAGAGAGACGCACGTTGCCCTGTGGTGGCCGGAGCGGGTGGCGCGAGCGCAGGGAGACAACGGGTCAGCGCTCGTTCTCCAAGTTGAACTACGCCGGAGAGAGAACGCACGATGTAGGCGAGCGAACCCAGGTGGCGGTAGTTGAACGGGTCGGCGAGCAGGTCATCCGGGTCGTCGTACACGCCGTTCCTCAGCGCCGTGTCGTCCAGTTCCTGCCTCCCGAGCTTGGCAAACTTCTTTCCCAGGTAGGCGCCCTGCTGACTCGCGACCTGGGCCGTCGCGGGGAGGGCCGTGATCTTCTTCGAGACGTTGAGGAACAGGTCGGCGAGCTCGTTGAGGCCGAGCGTGCCGTTACCGCGCTTGTACTGCTCAAAGATGTCCCTGTAGGTGGACAGGTCACCCGGCGTGGTCAGCGTGTGCTGAGAGTGGTGTGCGCGCAGGGGAGAGAGGGAAAGGCAGGAACACACTGGATCTTGTTGAAGTGCTTCTCGGACGCGGGGAACTTGCGCTTGACGTACTGCGTTTCGGAAGAAGTGCCTCGAGGTCAGCACCGCACCCGGGCAGCACAAGGGAAGAGGAAGGACGCACGCCCATCATCTTTTCAAACTCGCGCCGGTCAATCTCGCCATTGCCGTCCTCGTCGGCGCGCTCGACAAACTCGAGCAAGTGGTCGACGAGGCGGGTCTCGATCGTGGCGCAGTCGCCGAGGGCGTAGACGGTGCCGAGCGGGGCGC
Source organism: Rhodotorula diobovata (assembly GCA_006352295.1). Taxonomy (NCBI): domain Eukaryota; kingdom Fungi; phylum Basidiomycota; class Microbotryomycetes; order Sporidiobolales; family Sporidiobolaceae; genus Rhodotorula; species Rhodotorula diobovata. Next base: position 339,124 of record SOZI01000004.1, on the reverse strand, counting down.
CGAGGACGCGCAGGTGCGAGTCGACCTCGAGGGCGTGCTTGTGGTACTGGTTCGGGAGGAGGGACGCGACGCGCTGCGTGAAGGGGTTCATGGCTGCATGTTGGGGGCGGGGGCCGAGGGGCAGCGGGGCGTCAGCGCGCTCCGAACAAGCTGGTGGAGCCACTCAGGGCGCAGGCGGGACGGCCACGTGCAACACGCGACGACGGCACTGGGGCGCCGACTCCCCCCGAGAAGCGGGACGCACCGATGCCCGTGCTCCAGAGGGTGAACCCGCTGTCGAGCTCCTTCTGCTCCGTCTTGCCCGTCTTGGGGTCTTTGACCGTGTAGATGACCTTGTCCCCCTGGACCTCCTTGACCCTCGCGTTGGTGATGAGGTCGATCTCGTTGCGCCGGAAGCGCTCCTCTGCGTACTCGGAGATCTTCTCGGCGTACGTGTTGAGGATGTGGTCGCGCGACTGGATGATGTGCACCGAGAGGTTGTCGCGCAGGACCTGGGGCATGTCTGTGCGCGGGTGCGGGTGCGCGAGGGCGGCAAAGTCAGCGGGCGGGCCCGAGGCGTGAACGAGGGGGGACAGGGGGCACGACGCACAAGCCGTCACGTCCTCGTTGACCATCTCCCACAGCTCGCTCGCAAACTCGACGCCGGTCGGCCCGCCGCCGCACACGACAAAGCTGAGGAGCTTCTTCCTCTCGTCCATGTCGGTGCTGGGCAAGGCGGCCTTCTCCAAGTTGTCCATGACGCGCCTGCGGATGGCCTGGGCGTCCTGGACCGTCTTGAGCTGGAAGCAGTTTTCGAGGCCGGGGACGCCGTGCGTCGAGTTGACCGAGCCGCACGCGATGACGAGCTTGTCGTACGGGACGTAGAAGTTGTCCTCGCCCTGGGCCGACACTTCGAGGAGGCGCTCGGAAAAGTCGACGTCGATGGCGCTGCGAGGGACGACGGTGAGCTCTCGCTGCACATGCGAGGACTGGACGAAGGGCCCGGGCGCGCTCCTGCTCGTGGAGGAGCCGCACGCCCCGCGCTCGACGCCGCCCAGAAAGAAGAGGACCGACGAGCTCACCGAGCGTTGAGGAAGTGGCCCGAGACGCGGGCAACGATCTTGCGCAAGGGTTCGACGAGGCTGCGCACCTCGATGGTGCCGACGGTTGCGCTGGCTGCGGGCGTGAGGGAGGGAGGGCCGCGGTGAGCGGATGGTCACCTGAGAAGAGCAGACAGGCCACACGCACGCAAGAGGGGGTGGAAGGTGAAGAAACTGCGCGCGCGAGGTAAGAATGGGAGCGAGTGTGAGCCCCCGAGATCGCGTCCCAAGGAGAGAGGGAGGCGCACTTGTCGGGAGCGACGACGGTGACGTGCCACACGTCTGGGTCGAGGTGTTTGAGCAGGCCGACGGACCCCCAGCCACCGCCGACGACGACGAGGCGCTTCTTGTCCTTGCCGGACGAGTTGACCATGCGTGCGTCGAGGTCGTCGACCATGGCCTCTGCGATCTTGAGATTCTTCTTCCCCCCGCGGACCGGGTTCAACGCGAGCGGGTCGAGCGGGACGCGGTTGGCGTGCGGGTGGTGGTAGGTGGACGCGTCGTAGGCCCACAGGCCGGCGAGGGTGAGGCCGAGCGAGCCGACGACGACAAAGGGGGACGCGAGGAGGACGGTCCAGTAGGGGTGGGTGCGGTAGAAAGGCCGCTTCTTGTGGGGTGGTGGTGGGACGGGTCCACTGGGGGTCGAGGTGGATCGCGAGCGTGTTGCGGTGCCGAGCGAGAGGCGACGAGGCGGCGGGGTTGCGAGAGGGCGGCGCAGAGGTGCGCTCGAGCGCAGCACGGGGTGGCGGGCGAGCATGGTGAGAGCTTGGGAGCTCAGTGGCTCACACGCGGTACAGCGGTAGAGACGGGAGAGACGAGGAGAGGCGGAGGAGCGAGGGAGGAGCAGACGGCGGTGACGCTCACTCGACTCGACGGAGTCCGCATCGCCGAGATCCACACGCACCCTTGGACCGCCCTCTCTGCTCACTCACTGGACAAGCATGGACCACTCACCGAGGATCCGCATCGCCCTCTTGGGCGCAGGAGGCTTTGCCACCGACGCAGTGCGCTCCCCCCGTCTCTCTCGCTCTTCTCGGCCGAAGTGGGGGACACCATGGCACTCGCTCACTCTTGTACCACCGATCCACAGCACCTGCCGGCCATCGCACACAACCAAGACACTCTCCAACTCGTCGCCCTCTACTCGCGCTCACTCAAGTCGGCCACCTCGCTCCTCGACGCCGCTCGCCGCTTGCCCTCGCTGGCGTCCTCGGCAGACTCGATCTCGCTCTATTCGGACGACCACCCAGACCCTCAGTCACACTCGCTCGACGCACTCCTCGACCGCACAGACATCGACGCCGTCGCCCTCTGCCTCCCGATCCCCGCCCAGCCCGCCATCATCCGCCGCTGCCTCAGCGCAAACAAGCACGTCCTCTCGGAGAAACCCCTCGCGCCGTCCCTCGCCGAAGCGCGCGCCCTCGTCCAAGAGTACGAGCGCGACCACGCCCCGCGCGGAGTGCACTGGCTCGTCGCCGAGCAGTTCCCCTATGCGCCCGCGTGGGAAAAGGCCCGCGACCTCGTCCGCCAGGGCAAGCTCGGCACGCTCGTCGGGTTTGACGCCCGCGTCTTCATCCAGCCCACCCTCAAGGCGGGAGCGACAAACTGGCGACGCGTGCCCGACTACCAGGGCGGGTGCGTTCTCCCCTCTCTCCCCCGCTGTGACCTTGCGTCCTTCCCCTTCTCCTTCCCGTCACTCACCCACCGAGCGATCCCACAGCTTCCTCCTCGACGGCGGCGTCCACTTCTTTGCCGCCCTGCGCCACGTCCTCTCGGGCTCGGTCTCGCCCTCGACGTCCTCCCCGACCGAGTTGACGGCCCTCAGCGCGCACGTGACCCAGCTGGACCGCGCCCTCCCGCCGGCCGACACGCTGCGCTGCCTCGTCTCGACGTCGGACCCAGCCCTGTCCGGGACCCTCACGCTCTCGTTCGGGACCCCGCCGCCCTCGAGCGCCAAGGTGTACACCTTCACCGGGACCGATGGTGTCCTCTCCGTCGACCTCGGCGCGGGCCCACGCACCGTCCTCCTGACGCTCGTCTCGCGCGCGCCCGAGGCCGAGCCCAACGGGGCGCCGCTCCCGCCCCGGAGGGTCGAGATCGAGCTCCCCGCGCAGACGGCCGTCGAGCGCGAGTTTGCCGCGTTCGCGGGCGTGATCCTCGAGGGCGCGCGAGACTCGGAGGGCGCGGCGGGGTCGGCGGCGAGGGTGCGGAGCGGGCCGAGGGCGGCCATGAGGGACTTGGCGGCGGTCGAGGGGGCGCTGAAGAGTGGCGAGAGGGAAGGCGACAAGGTCGGGCTGAGGGAGTTGGTCGGCGACGAGTGGTGGGAGGTCAAGTAGGACGAAGGGGCGTGTCAAGTGCAGCGTCTGTGGTGACAAGGAAGGGCAAAAAAGCGAGGATGAGAGCGAGAGAGTGAGGACGCGAGTGATTATCGTCGACGGCGGGCCTGTGCGCTCGGCGGCCGTGACATTGCCGACGGCGTCGATCGCGCCTCACTCGCTCACTCGCTCCTACTCACTTTCGCCCACCATGCTGGGCTCTGCACGAGGCCTGGGCCTCCTAGCAGGTCACCGCGGTGCTGCTGCGCGGACAGCTTGGCGACCCGGTGCGCTTGCCCCCTCGTCTCACCTCTCACCTCGCTCGTCGCCCGCAAGAAGCGCGTCATGCCTCGAGGGCGCAGGGCGGCACCCCCTGGGTGGACTCGCTGTGGGCAGCTCAAGCTGCTCGTCTCCCGCGCCAGGGCTCACAGCAAACCCCCCAGCGTGCTTCGGCCATGACGGCCGCCCCCCTGCCCTCCTGTCGCTGACCCGCGCTTCTGCACCGACAGATCGCCTCGCCCTCAAGGCAAATACGGGCCTGCACAGGCTCGCACCGTCACCTCGATACCCTGCCGCACTACCCCCGTCGAGCCGGTCATTGTCCCTGTCGGCCACTCGCTGGCAGTCGCCGTCCCCCACCCCCGGTGCCCCTCCCCCTCCCCCAAATGCCAAACCCGCTTCGTTCGCCCGCAAGCCCCGAGTCGACCCGCGCCTCGCCCAGCTGCAGCGCGACCTCGTGCGCCTCGTGCGGCGGCGCCTCCCGCGCCCAAAGACGCGGCGGCAGCGCCTCGTCGTCGCCTTGGTCGCGGCCCTCGCGGCCATCATCGCCGCGTACGAGCTCAGCACGACGGCCCAGCACGGCGTCATTGCCGTTGAGCGCTGCGCCGTCATCGCGTGGGCCGTCACGCGCGGCGTCATGGACTACAAGGCCCTGTTCCGCAAGACGTGGGACGACTCGCCCGAGGGCCACCGCCAGCGCCACGACGACTACGAGGAGACGCACCGCCGCGCCGCGACGCGCCTCATGGAGGCCATGCGCCAGCTCGGCGGCATTTACATCAAGCTCGGCCAGCACCTCTCGACCGTGCAGCTCGTCCCCTTGCCCTGGTCCCAGGCCATGAAGCCCCTCCAGGACCAGTGCTTCCCGACCCCGCTCGAGGCGCTCCAGGACCTGTTCCTCGCAGAGACGGGCGCCCCCATGAGCTACTTCTTCAGCAGCTTTGACCCCGAGCCGATCGGGGTCGCGAGCCTCGCCCAGGTGCACCGCGCCGTCGACCGCGAGACGGGCCGGCCCGTCGCCGTCAAGTGCATGCACCCCGACATCGAAGAGTGCGCTCGCTTTCCACTCGTCTCTTTCGCGCCTGCACTGCATTTCGTGCACACCGCGCCGCACGAGTCTGACCCGCCTGAGCGGCCCCCGCGCCCGACAGGTTCTCGGCCATCGACATGCGCACGACGACGTTCCTCCTGGGTGTTGTCAAGCGCGTCTTCCCCGACTTTGAGTTTACCTGGCTCGGCGAAGAGATGGAGGCCAACCTGCCGCTCGAGATGGACTTCCGTGCGTCGACGGCTCTGCCCCTCTCTCTCTCTGTTCGTGGGGGCGAGGCTAACGCCAGTGCGCAGGCCACGAGGAGGCCAACGCGGCGCGGTGCGTCAAGGACTTTAGCACGCTTGACAAGACGACGTTTGTCATCCCCGACGTCCTGTGGGCCAAGAAGCGCGTCATGGTCATGGAGTGTGCGCTCTCACCCTGTTTCATCGCCCTCCTCGCTCGTCGACCTCGTCGCTAACGAGTCCCGCGCATGCCCCACCGTACAGTCATCCAGGGCGCTCGCGTCGACGACCTCGAGTACCTCGCGCGGCACAAGATTGACCGCAACCTTGTCAGCCGCGAGATTGCAGAGATCACGTCGCGCATGATCTACATCACCGGTGAGGCGCCGCACTCGTCTCGCCTCTTGTCACACCGGACAGCAGCTGACCATGCTCTCCCGCCCCTCCCCCCACCGCAACAAGGTTTCTTCCACGGCGACCTGCACGCGGGCAACCTCCTGATCCGCCCCGCTCAGCCGGGCTCGCGCTCGCCTTACAACTTTGAGGTCGTCCTCCTCGACCACGGGTTGTACTTTGACCTCCCGTCCGACCTGCGCGTCAACTACGCGCGCTTCTGGCTGTCGCTCATGGCGCGGCCGTCCCCGCGCGTCGAGGCCGAGCGGCGCCACTACGCCAAGGAGGTCGCCAACATCAGCGACGACGCGTACGTGCTCTTTGTGACGGCGATCAGTGGCCGTGCGGCGGTCGAGGGCGTGAGCGAGGACGGGACGGGGAGGCAGAGCATGCTCGAGATGGGGGCCAACACGGACGAGGAGAAGAAGAAGGTCCGGACCGCCATGGTGCAGCAGGAGGGGCTCTTGCCCCAGCTGTTCAAGCTTCTGAGGACCATGCCGCGCAAGCTCGTCATGCTGTTCAAGGTGCGCCGCCTCTTGTCTTGGCGCTCGACTCTTTCCGGGCGGAGAACTGACTGCCAGCCCGCCCGCCTCCACAGGTCAACGACCTCAACCGGTATGTTGTCCTCTGCTTTTCCTGCACTGTCACCCGGACTGTCACGCTGACACCCTACACGCCCTCGCAGCGCGCTCGACCTCGCCCTCGAGACGACCCACTCGCCCGTGCGCGTCTTCCTCATCATCGCCTCGTACTGCAACCTCGCCATCCGTCTCGACGACCTCGCGCACCTGCCCCCCTTGTCCCTCGGCGAGCGCTTCAGCTCGTGGTGGCGGTACCACAGCTGGAAGTGGACCCTCAAGGCGTGGACCGTCGGCGCCGACTTGCAGTACGCCGTCGAGCGGTGGAGGGGACGCGGGAGCAGGGAGCTCAAGCTCGAGCTGTAGAGGGTTTTTCGACGGCGGGCACTCAACTCGGACACGTATTGTTGCGCTCGCACAGCTACGGTGGGGAGGCGTTCATCACGGAGAGGGCCCGCTCCTACTCAGCGCTCCTCGCCGAAGTGACGAAGCGTGCTGGCATCGTCCCACGAGGTGACAGAGCGGCGAACGGTGCTCGCGCGGCTCGGGACGACGGTGCTGCCGTCGAGGTCCCCCGAGTCGCCCCGCCCCGCGGCCGAGCGAGACGACTCGCCCTGGTTGGTTCCGGCGCCAGACGTGCTGACGCCCGACGACGGCCTGAAGACGCTGCGGATGCGGCCGAGCGGATTGCGTGACTCGGGCTCGTGCGGGTCGGTGGCGGCGGCCTTGGCGTCTGCGAGCGCCGGAGTCTGTCAGTTCGCCTGCGAGCGCGCCGTCTCCGAGGACCAGAGGACCGGCACCCCGACTGACCTTGCTTCTGCTGCCGCTTCTCCTGCTTCTCCCTCTCTTTCTGCTCGACCTTGGCGCGTTCCTTGCGCGCCTTCTCCGCCGCCATCAAAGGTTTGTGAACCGCCCAGTACTCGCGCTCGCGCTGCTTGCGGGCCTCGCGCTCCGCCTTGGTTTCGCCGTGGTGCTCTGACAGTTGCCTCCAGTTGCCGGTGGGAATGCTCATCGTGATAGGGGGCCGGGTGCGCCTCAGGGCAGGGGGGGTGGCCGGTCGGGCGAGGTCGTCGAGGTCGTGGAGGGACGTGAGCAGAGGTAGAAGAAAAGAGCGCGCGCTGTTGTCCTCGACGTGGGCAAAGCCGTCCCCCACGGACGCTCCGCGGACAGTCCACGCACCTTCTAGCGCCGCAGTCAAAGCCAAGGGGTCACGGACCGGGAGCGTGACCCGGAAGGGGGTCGAGCGTCCAAGGCGGTACTCGGGGCGCGAGGGCGAGCCGGCAGGCCGAGCTGAAGGAGCTGCCTGATCCTGAGGGTCGAGATTTGGGGGCACAGAGCGTGTAGGGAGCAGGACTGAAAGCCAAGCGAAACAAGAAACCGACGCGAGTGCTTGAGAAGGTCGGTGGGTGCGACGGCCAACCGCGCTGGCCAAGGTGGCAGCGAAGCTTCTGCAAGCAGGTTGTCGAGCCAAACGGGCGACGTCGACATCTCCGCAACGCCCGCAGGCGAGACTGAACGCAGTCGGGGAGGCGACTCGGCGGCCGACGACGAAACTCGAGGATGGGCACGAGCTGGAGACGACGACAGGGCACCACTGCAGCCGGGAACATCTGCTTCCGGGGACGGGCCGAACGAAGGCGAGCTCGTGGAAGGGTCGACAGGGCAGACCGTTCGGTCACTCGCCACTCCCACCCATGCCGTCGAATGAGCGAGCCAAAACCTTGTGCATTGCCCCCCCCGCCCTGTGATCCTGCCCAGCTACGTCTCGGTCGGCCTTGTACCTCCATCGAAAACCTCAACGCAGGCGCGGCAGCGTGTACGTGCCGCCTTGGCTGCGCGGGGGCCGGTCGCCCTCGGGTGCCACGCGCGTGCTCGCGACGCTCGCGCCGTCGTGCCAGCCGTCGTCCTCGCGAGGGTCGGCCAGGGTGCTCGTGTCGGCCCAGCGGTCCGTCGGCGAGCGGACGCGGCCAGCTCCCTCACCGCGGCGGACCGTCTCCTGGCTCGCGCGCGCGCGGCTGCGTTCCTCGCGTCGCGCGCCCGCCTCGGCCGACTCGCCGCCCGTCGGCTCGTCGTCCGTGGGCTTGAAGATCCTGTGGACTCTTTCGAAGAAACCGCGGCGTTGCGGCTGGTGCGGGTCTGAGGGAAAGCTAGGCGTCAGCAGAGTCCGCGATCCTCGCACGGACGAAGACAGCGGCACGCACCACGTTCGGCCTCGAGGCGGGCCTTTTCCCTCTCCCTCTTCTCCTTCTCCTTCTGCTCCTTTGCCTCGGATCTTTTCCTGTATTTCTCCGCGGTCCGGACCGAGTTGGCGTGGCTCTGCGGGTCGCCAGGGGCCCGGCGATGCATGTAAGGGGGCGGTGGGACCATGGCTGGGAGCGGTTGAGGCAGTCGTACGTAGGGGAAGAAAGTGACGGCTGGCCTCGCGCGTGGAGAACGGCAGAAGCGCAAAGGGCGGTAGAGGAGAAAGGGCGCAGGACGAGAGGGGCGGACGGTGAACCGCACCCGACGAACGCACCGCGGAGACTGCGCCGAAGCGTCCGCCTGGGCACTCGTGGTACGTCAACAGGAGCGCCGACAACAGGAGGCGAGAAAAGTGTGCCGCCGAGGCGAACGGGGGCCGTGCAGGCGCTGCGGAGCGGTTCGTCCTGACGCTTGTCCCATGGCGCGCAAGTGTGCGAGCAGGCCACGAGCAGTCGCACTACACGCTTGTTCCAGAGCTGAAGCTCACTCGAACCGCCAGCCATGCCCAGGTGAGCGGGACACGCGAATTGCACGCGAAGTCGGAGCGGGTGCGAGCGAGAGCGAGGAAGCGGATGAGGCTCAGGGAGCGGCACTGAGGGGCAGGTCCAGACAGAGCTCGGTCATTTACGCCCATCCACATCAAGGCCAGAGAGGAACGAGTGGCTGGTGAGGAGGAGGAGGGACGCGGCGGCGGCACCGCCTCAGCCCCGAGGTTGGACCCGCCTCGACCACTCGCTCACGCTGTGCTGTGCAGCCGAGTAGCCCAACTCTTCCAACAGGTAAGGCCCACCCACCTCCGACTCGAAGCAGCGCAAGGCACGCTGTGTATTGCCTCGCCCCTTCATCACCCACCGCTCTCCATCTCTCGACCTCGACCTCCTCGTCTGGCTGCGTTCGGTCCACGCGGGATCCGTTTCTTCATGTCTGACAGCGCGACCCGACTGTCTTCCGCGCGCGTCAGAGGTATAGGAGACGGGCGACCGCGACGGGCTGCGTGACCCTCGGCGTGGCACAGGGCGTCGACAGCGGGCACAGCAGGGTCCGCGCAGGTCATTGAGGTCCTCAGGAGCAGCAACGGCTACGACGGCGCTTGCGGGCGCCGAGCAGAGGCCCGTCCCCGTGAGCTCGCCTCGCTGACAACTCCTCACTCCCGCCTCGTCTTCGTTCCTCTGCCTGCACCACCTCTGTCCCTCCGCTCCTTCAGCTACCAAACAGCGCACCATGGGCCTCTTCCGCCGCCGCGCACAAACCGACGAGGAAGTGCTCAAGCAACAGGAGAAGAAGGAGAAGGTGCCCTTCCTCAAACGGCCCGCCAGTGCGTCCCTGTTGCGCCTCTTTCATTTCAGCAATGCCTCACACAGTCCACTTGCAGACACTGCCTTCAAGCAGCAGCGCCTCAAGGCATGGCAACCCATCCTCACGCCCGCCACCGTCCTCCCCACCTTCTTCCTCGTCGGCATCATCTTTGTGCCCCTCGGCGGCGTTTTGCTGTGGGGCAGCAATCAGGTGCGTCGTCCCTATCGCTGAGCGGCTCATAGCGCCTTGCGCAGCCGTGCCCACTTTTGGCGTCTCGCGCTCGTGCTGCCGCCGCCCCTCCTTATGAAGCAGGGATTGACCGCTCGCGTCACCCGCTGCAGGTCAAGGAGTTCAGCATTGACTACACGCAGTGTCAGTTCTCAGCACCAAATGACTCGTTCGCCCAGCTCCCCTCCGACAAGTACTCGTACTCGATCGGGTCGTCGTCGGTCCAGCCTCCGTCGTGGCAGTTCACCAGCGACGACAGCCAGACGAACAATGCCCAGCGCGACCTGTGCCGGGTCACGTTTGACCTCCCCGTCGAGCTCAAGAAGCCCGTCTTCATGTACTACAAGCGTGCGTCGCGCTTTCTCTCTCTCGTTGCTCGCTGGCTGGGTGCTCATGCGTCTGCCCCCACCGCCGACGACGCGCAGTCACGAATTACTACCAGAACCACCGTCGCTACGTCAAGTCGGTCGACACGGACCAGCTGCGCGGCCAGGCGAGCTCGTACAGCTCGATCTCCGGCGGAGACTGCAAGCCTGTCGACGTCCGAGATGGCAAGCCCATCTACCCGTGCGGCCTCATCGCCAACTCGGTCTTCAACGGTGCGCGCATCTGCTCCTCCCGTGTCCTCTCGCGGGAGTCAGCGCTGACACGCCTCTGCCCTGCTGCCAGACACCTTTACGCAGCCGATCCTGCTCAACGCGGCAGGCTCGACGAGCAACGTGACGTACAACATGACGGACAAGGGCATCGCGTGGCCGGGCGAGCACGAGAAGTACAAGGTCTCGAAGTACGCCCCGACCGACGTTGTCCCGCCGCCTTACTGGTCCGAGCGGTACCCAGGCGGCTACACGGACGAGACTGGCTTGCCCGACTTGAGCACCGACGAGCACTTCCAGGTGTGGATGCGCACGGCGGGCCTGCCCACGTTCCGCAAGCTGTACTACCGCAACGACGACGAGGACATGCCTGCGGGCACGTACGAGGTCGACGTCTTCATGAGTGCGTCTCGTCTCTCTCTCTCTCTCTCTTCGCTTCTCGCTTTTCAATCCGCCTTGCGCACGCGCTGACTCTCACTGCGCGCGCACAGACTACCCCGTCGCGCCCTTTGGCGGCACAAAGTCGATCGTCTTCTCGACCGTGTCGTTCATTGGCGGCAAGAACCCCTTCCTCGGCATCGCCTACATCGCCGTCGGCGGCGTGTGTGTCCTCCTCGGCCTGTTGCTCACCCTGAGGCACCTCATTAAGCCGAGGAAGCTCGGAGACCCGCAGGTGCGTCGCGCTGTGTCGAGCGTCACCCCGCGACTGGTTAGCTGACCTCACCTGCTCACAACTTCGCCACGCGCAGTACCTCTCCTGGAACCGCGCACCGACGCACTGAGACCCCGTCACCCTCTTCACCGCCCCTTTCGTAGACTTTTCCGCCTTTCTTTCCCTCTCGGCGGACCCTCGCTCCCCCCGCTCGCCTGCTGGTGCGCCTTCTCCCCCATTCTTTCCTTGTGTCTTTCGATGGGTGTGCAACACGTTGTACAACTAGGTGCGACTGGGTCCTTCCTGCTATCCTGCGCCCAATGGGCCTCTGGCTTCCTGCGCGCAGCTGGTCCGCAGCGGTCGCCTCCGGCTTCCTCCCACTGCCCGGCGCTCCTATCTGCTTGCGCCCTTCCCGCTGTTTGATTCGCCTTCAGTCTCCCCCGTGATACTCCGTCGTTCGCAGGGCCGACTAGCATCTCCTGTCCGCCCTCTCGGCATCTCCGATCCGGGATCTCGAGGTGCGTGCGGATCAGATAGCCGGCGTCCGTCCGTCCGCCTCGCCCATCTACCGCTCTCTCCTGCGCCGCTGAGCGAGCTCGGGGGGACGCTCGCTGCGCACGTCGGGCGGACGGACGGCTTGGCTTCCGGTTCGCTCGCGCTTTTGCTTTCTCGCTCTTGTCTTCTCTTCCCGCCGTCTGCCCGCCCTCGCCTGGTGCCGTCTTTCATCCGACAGCCTCTCGTCTGAACACAGGCATGACTCGGCACGACACGAGGGCGCACCGTCGCTCGCTCACGTCGCAACCGACCAGGGAGCGAGGATCGCGCAGGGTCCGCGACATCCCGCCGCCTCCGAAGCCGGTGGGCGACTCACACGACTCGAGTGACAGCCTTTGCGTTGACGAAGTGCCCAAGCGAAGAAGGGTGCGCCCATCCGGCTGTTCCATCCGCGGCCGCTGACCTTTCCTCGCAACTCGTCGCAGCGTCCTCGCCTGGCTCTCGCGTCGCGGGTCGCTCACTCCGACTCAATGACGGGCAGTGCGACCGACTCGGAAGACCTGTCACCCTCGAGTCCGGACCGGCGGCGCTCTTTCAGCTCGGTCATCCACTTTGAGCGACCGGCGTCGATCCGGCTCAACCCGCTCGACGACACCGAACGCCTACGGCCCAGCTCGAGTCGATCCTCCCGCTCAATGCGAACGAATCGCCCGTCGGATCAGCGGTCTGTGCGCTCGAGGGCGGAGAGCGAGGGCAGGGTCGACTTCCGACTGGTCTTCTTTGCCCTCATGCTCCTCGCGACCGTCACCTCTCTCGACAACGTGCGTTCTTTCCGTCCTCCTCTTCTGCTGCGTCGGCGCCGACTTGCTCCTTGCCCCGCAGACGACCGTGTACCAATACGTCTCGTTCGCGACGAGCTCGTTCAAGGAGCACTCTGCGCTGGGCATCATCCAGACGGCGCAGGCGATCGTGATTGCCGTCTCTCGCCCGCTCGTGTCAAAGGTGCGCCATCGCTCGACAGGACCCTGCGGACGCCGAGCTGACCGTGCGACGGGTCTGCAGGAGAGCCTCCTGATCGGGCTTGGCTGGTCGTTCCTCATCGCCATCGTCCTCTACGCCGCTGGCTGTACGTCCTGCATCCTGTTCCAATTCACGTCCACTTTCTCACCGCACTTGTCGACGCGCCGCAGACGCGGTCGTCGCTGCTTCACCGTCAATCGCGGTATACGCAGCCGGCACGATGGTCTCTCAGCTCGGCAACTCGGCTCTCGTCTCCCTGCAGTCGGTGCGACGAGCTCGTTCATCGTCCCGTCCCATGCGTGATCTGACTTGTCACGGCCGGGCCTGCAGACAGCAATCTTCCAGTACTCGTCGTCGCTCGGCAATAACGCGCTGCTCAATTCGCTCCTCTCGACGCCCTACTACGTCACCGGATGGGTCGCCTCGTTCATCGTAGAGGGGATGCTGAAGCACACGTCGTGGCGCTGGGGCTACGGCTTGTGAGTGTCTCCTTCCTCCCTCACCGTCGAGGGGTCCAAGCGCTGACTGACTCGATTCTCTCTGCGCGAATCCGCCTGCAGGTTCTGCATCATGACGCCCACGTTCATTCTCCCTCTCCTCACGCTGCTCTTCGTCGACCAGCGACAGAAGGAACGACTGTCGTCCGAGCACACCGCGGCGCCCGAGCGGGCTCTTCCGCCCCCGCCCCCCTCTCCGACCAGGTCGATCCTCTCCGGCACACAGTCACTCGCATTGCCGTCGCGGGCGACGGGGCTCAGAACCCGGGTGAGAGCTCTCACCTCAGAGAAGACGCATGTGGGCCAGCTCGATGCTGTCGGGCTCGCCCTTCTCGCCGGCGCTCTCGCGGGCCTGCTCCTTCCCTTGTAGGCCTCGCCTCCGATGTCTGAGCTCCCGCGCGCGACTTGCTGACTGCATCTTCACCCGTTTGCCCAGTACGCTCGTCAGCCAGGGCACCACGACCTTCACCTCGCCGCTCTTCCTCGCGCCCGTCTGCGTCGGGGCGGTCTCGCTCGTTCTCCTCGTCGTCAACGAGCGCTGCGCCGCGTGTCCGCTCTTCCCCATGCGCGTCTTCCGCACGAGGAGGACCATCGTCTGCCTCGGGGCGACGGTACTCAACATGACGAGCTTCTTCCTGCTCCTGACGTTCCAGTACTCGTGTCCGTTCCTCGGTACAGGGCTCCTTCCACAGTCTACCGCTGACCCTTCTTGGCCCGTATAGTTATCCAAGTCATGTACCCCTCCTGGTCGCCCCTCGTCCAAGGCTTCTTCGCGTGCGCTCGTCCCCCCCCCCTCGCTCGAGTGACCCCTGACACCGCACACACGCCCCAGCTTCTCCGAGCAGTTCACGCTCATGCTCGCGCACCTCGCCGTCTCGTTCCCCGTACGACGACTCGTCGCGAGGCTCACGGAGCTGCAGGAGAGGGGCGAGCTGTTTGAGCGCGAGGGGAGGGGGCCGCTGCGCGCGCCCATGGTGCGCTCTTCTCGTGATCTTCAGCTGACGAGGCGCGTCGCTGATGTCGAGGGCTCGCAGTGGTGGACCGCTGGTGGGCACGGCGTGCGCATGCTCGGCGTCGGTCTGAGTGCGTCCACCTCCCGTCGCTGCGCTGCAGCTTCCAGCTGACGTGTCGGCTCACGCAGTGCTCCTCTCGCGCGGAACAAAGTGCGCTCCGCTCAACAGTTCGCCTTTCGAGCATCGCTGACCTGAGCTTCTGCGCCACCCGCAGCGGCCCGGTCGTGCGCGCCCCCAAGCCTTCGCAACCTCGTCCTCCTGCAACGATACTGACAATTCCAGCCTCCGATCGCGCAGTGGCTCCTGGTCGCCTCACAAGTCGTGCACGGTGCGCTTCCAAGAGCTTGCTCCCCCTCGCGGCCGCACTGCTGAAACTCGGAGACCGCGCACAGGCGCAGGCGGGGCGGTCGCAGGCGTTTTCTGCATACAGGTCGCCCTGGCGGCCACGCCCACCCCTGGAGGTGCGAATCTAGTCCTGCAAACGTGCCATGGCCAAGCAGAAGAACTGACGCCGACGATTTGCGCAGACGCGACCATGGTGTGGGCTCTGATCCTCCTCGTCGGGGACGTCGGCGTGCGTTGCGCTCGCTCTCCCCAAGCTCGTTGACTTGACGAGGCTGATCCCGCACTACTCACACAGAACGCGACCGGCACAGCGTGCGCTCACCCGTCACCTCCACGCTAACCCCGCTGACTTCCAAGCGCCCGCTCTCGCCGCGACAGGCTCGCGACGCTCCTCTGGCAGGACATTCTCCCGCGGCGGCTCGCCACTCACCTCGCGCCGACGCTCTCGAGCGAGGAGATCGCCGCCGTGTTTCGCTCGGCGGAGAAGGCAGCGACGTACCCGCTCGGGACCGCCGCGTCGGACGGGATCGTGCGCGCGTCCCTCCCTCCCTCCCTCCCTGGCGCCGAGTGCACCGCTGACCCCTCGCGGCTCGACCCGCACGCACAGCGCTCAGCCTACGCCGACGTCATGCGCGTCCTGCTTTACGTCGCGCTCGGCCTCGCGGGCGCGTCGTTCGCGCTGTCGTTCGCGATGGGCCCCGCGAGTGTCGCGGAGCGGGACGCGGCTGGGTTGCCGAGCGCGGGGGCGGTGGGAGAGGCTGGAAGGGAGACGTTGGAGCGGGCGCTTGGGCGGAAAGGAGGTGGCGGGGCGCGCTGGGCGAGGGAGAAGCACGCAGGCGGGGGGGAAGGGTACCTGCGGTGGGCGAGGGAGCCGGTGCGGGGCGAGGAGAGCGACACCGAGTGCGAATGGAGCGACGACAAGTAGCGGCTACGGTCTAGCAGCAGCAAGTATGCGTGAGGCGGACCGTTGACGTAGGCCAACGCGCGAACAAGCTCGAGCGGGCGCGGGCGCGGGCGACGAGAGGGGAAGCCAGGCCAGCGCGAGCACGTGAGTCGGCAGGGCACGCGACAGCGCGTGCATGCGAGCAAGTGCAGAGCGTGCAGGCGAGCAGCAGCGACACGAGAGGCGAGGGCAAGAGCTCGACGGTCGACGACGAGGAGGGACAAGGGGGAGCGACGCAGGCGGCGACGGCTCTCGTCCCTCACAACCAGGTGAGCCTCCGGTGTGGCTGCTCGTGAGCTCACATTCGACACTGCTGACCCTGTCCACCACCCACTGTACCCCTTGCCGCCCTCCTTGCGTTGCCTCATCGCCTCTCCCTCACTTTCTCCCTCGCCTCTCTCCCCCCATCTCCCCGTGTTGCCTCCCCCCCGCAGAGCCATGGCCAGTCTCAGTGCTCTCATCCAGTCTGTCGTCGACAACGAGACGGGCGGCTTCGGCCCCTCCCCCTCGCACCTCCCCCCCCAGTTCGCCGACATCCCCTACGCTCCCTTCTCCAAGAACGACAAGCTCGGCCGCGTCGTCGACTGGAACCAGGACGCCCTCGGCTCGTCCTCGGGTGGTCCCGGCGCAGGCGGTGCCGCGGGCCCGGCCGCTGGCGGTGCTGGCCAGCAGCAGCGCGGCGGCAACAAGTACGGCCGCGAGCCCAAGGAGGCGTTCGGCGCCGGCTCGGCGGGCACGTTTGCCTACTTCCACGACGAGGACGAGGCCTCGTTCTCGGTCGTCGCCGGTGGCGCTGCCGCCAAGAAGCCCGGCCAGGGCCAGGGTGGCGGACTCGCCGCGCGCCAGGGCAACCGCCAGGGTCAGCAGGGCGGCCGCCCCGGCCAGAACCGCCCCTTCCAGCCCGGTCAGCGGGGTGCGCAGGGCGCGCAGGGTCAGCAGCAGGGGCGCGGCGGCCCGCAGCAGGGCGGCAGGTACCAGCAGTCAGGAGGGCGCCAGCAGAACGGCCGCTGGAACAACTGGGGCAAGGACCAGCGCGTGCGCGAGCCGTCGGTCCAGGTCCAGAGCGACTGGGTCCCGCTCGAGGACATCGAGTTCTCGCGCCTGGCCAAGCTCCGCCTCGAGGTCGACGTCGAACAGGCGCAGACCCTGTGCGTTTGCCCCCTCCCTCTCTCTCGCGTTCCTCTGGCGCTGACTCTGTAGCTCCCCGACCCGATCCGCAGCTCGAGCCACGGCTTCCTGTACGAGTACGACCGGACGTTCGACAAGGTCAACACCAAGAACGACAAGCCGCTGCAGGTCGTCGACCGCGTGCGCTACAACCCGACCACGTCCGACGACCCCATCATGCAGGAGTACGCCGCAAAGGACAAGGCGCGCGTCTTCGTCACCGACAGCATTCTCTCGATGCTCATGACGGCGCAGCGCTCGGTCTACCCGTGGGACATTGTCATCACGCGCGACGGCGACAAGCTCTTCATCGACAAGCGCGACGGCGGTCCCTTTGGTGCGTCGCGGGGCTCGTGCACCCTGACTCAATCGAGCGAGTCTTGCTGACCTCCAGCGCCCGCCTCCGCCGATGCACAGACTACCCCTCGGTCAACGAGAACGCTGCCGACCCGCCCCTCGAGAACGACAAGGACACGCTCAACTCGCCGTCGGCACTGTCGCTCGAGGCGACCTACATCAACCAGAACTTTGCGTTCCAGGTCGTGCGCGAGGACCCCTCGGCGCGGCACGAGCTCGAGCACCCGAACCCGTTCTACCAGGCCGACATGGAGACCGAGCCGCTCGCGTCGTGCGCGTTCCGGTACCGCAAGTTTGATTTGTCCCTCACGGAGGAGGAGGAGGTGCACCTCGTCGTCCGCACCGAGGTCGACGCCTACACTGCGCCCGCACAAGGCTCGGCGTCGGCCCACAGCGACGAGCCGAGCCTCATCACGATCAAGACGCTCAACGAGTTTGATCCGCGCGCTCAGGGCAGCGGCGGCGCGCCGGACTGGCGCTCCAAGCTCGACAGCCAGCGCGGTGCCGTCGTCGCGACCGAGATGAAGAACAACTCGAGCAAGCTGGCGCGTTGGGCCCTCCAGAGCGTCCTCGCCGGCGCCGAGCAGATGAAGATGGGGTGCGTCGAGCTCTGTCTCTCTTTCGTTCGCTAGTCTCACCCTCTTAGCATCGTGACTGACCCTCGCTCGCCCGCACTCTCGCAGCTACGTCTCGCGCGCCAACCCGCGCGACGCGTCGCGGCACACGATCCTGGGCACGCAGTGGTACAAGCCGCGCGAGTTCCTCGCCCAGATGAACGTCAACCTCGCCAACGGGTGGGGCATCGTGCGCACCATTGTCGACCTGTGCTTCAAGCAGCCCGACGGCAAGTTTGTCCTCATGCGCGACCCGATGAACGTGCGTCCCTGTCCTTGTCCTCCTCCCTCGCTCCTGCGCTCTGTGACTGTGCGGCTGACCCGGAGAGCCTGTGCGAGAAACAGCCCGTCATCAAGCTGTACCGCGTCCCGATGGACGCGTTCGAGCAGGGCGACGACCTCCTCGACGAGAGCGTCCTCGCGTCGGCGGCCGCGTCCGACAACGGGCTTTGAGCGGGGCGCGCCAAAAGCGGTCTCGGATGGCTCGTCGGGTGTACGGAGTGTGGGTCGGGGGACGACCGGGTAGACTTGGTGGCCGTGTAAGAGGATGTTTGCCGTGCGCGTCGCCGTGCGCGTGGGCTTGCGCAGAGAGAGGGCTCGCCGTCTTCCCCCGTGCGCGCTTTAGAGCTCGGGTCAAATGACTGAGCTCAGCAAAGTCGACCATGACCCGAAGCGAGAACAGAGGCAGACGTTGCTCGCTCGAGTGTCGCGATTGAGTCGGCCCCGATCTCCTCGACTCGTCCCTCACGACACGACGATGCGCCGATGAATGCTAGCCTCCCCTCGCGCCGGGTAGGCGTCTTGCTGGTCGGGGCTGTGCTCTTCTTGCTGGTGCTCGTGTACTCGAGCGGGACCCACCGAGCCTTGTCGTGCGTCGCCTCTCTGTCGCTCGTCTCCTCATCACCTCTCGGCCCCTCACTCGGCTCATTCCTCCCCTCACCCGACCCGCCAGCTCGAATCGCTTCTACAGGAGCCTCGTGTCGGCAGATGGCACGTCTCCCTACACGGCGCACGTCGCCCACCCTTCAGAAGAGTCGACCGTCCCCCTCGTCGCTTCCGTCGCCGCCTTCTCCCTCCTCCCCAACCAAACCTCGCCCGCACATGTCGCAATCTGCGCAGTAGCCACTCACGAGGAGCAGTTCCTCCCCGAGTGGCTCACCTGGCACCGCCTCGTCGGCGTCGAGCGGTTCTACCTCTTTGACAACTCGCCCTCACTCGCCATGCGCCGCCTCCTGCGCCCGTGGATCCAAGAGGGCAGCGTCGTCCTCTACGAGCTCGAGTACCAAGGTGCGCTACGGCGTCTCTCGCAGGGGCCTCGAGCTACAGAGGCTGACCCTGTACCCCTTCGGCACCGGCAGACGGCGTCGAGATCGGCAGCGTGTACCAGAACCACGTCCTGCGCCTGTGCGAGCGCGACGTCCTCCCCGTCGTCCCGTGGGCAAGCCACCACGACGTCGACGAGTTCCTCCTCGCCGACGCGCCGGGTTGGACCACCCCTTTGCCGAGCCCGCTCGAGCCCAACTCGACCGACGTGGACGACCTTGCGCCCGCCGCGAGCGCGTGGACGTACCCTCTCCACGCGCGGTTCGAAGCGCTCCTCGGTCAGGCGACCTGCGTCCCCTTGCTGCGGCTGCCGTTCCAAAACTACGGCGTGCAGGACGTCGAGCGCGACGAGTTCATCACCGAGCTCCAGACCGTGAGGGACAAGGTCGTCCCTGACTTTCACACGTACGGGAAGGTATGCTCTCCTCTCGCAGTCTGCACTCTCCCGCTCTCGAGTTGCTGACGGCGCGACGGGGGCAGATCTTCATCCACTCGAGGGGCAAGGACGGCGAAAAGAACAATGCAGGGTGGATGGGCCCGCGTGCGTCTTCCCATCGCAGCTGCGTCGAACCGCCCGCAGCTGACTTGGAGCCGCCAAGCGCAGACTCCTGCCGCGCGCCGCCCGGGACAGTCGTGCTCGACTCGCAGGGCAAGGAGATTGTGCGAGGGCAGACGACCTATCCCTACGCGGGCTTGCCGCTGCCGCAAGAAGGCCTCCTGCTCTTCCGTGCGTAGCACCGCCTGTCCCTGTCGCTTCTCCCGCACAGCGACGATGCTGACTCGGTTCCCTCGCAGACTACGTCCAGCGCTCCGTCGCCGACTGCTACGCCAAGTTTGGCGTCGTCGCGTCGACGCCCAACGACTGGCGCACGCGCGACGGCCTCGAAGGCTGCGCGCGCAACTACGTCCCCCTCGACGCCGAGCTCGCCACGCCCGAGTCGGTCGCGCGCCTCGAGGCGCTCCCGCAGGGCAAGGAGCTCGCGAGCCGCCCGGAGAGCTGGCGCAGGCTGTTTGTGCGCGACACGCGGGCGCGGGACAGCTGGCAGGGGAGGATGACGCGCGGGGTGCTCGAGGAGTGGAGGCGCGTGGGAGGCGAGAGGGCAACGAGGGAGGGGAGGTGGTACTGGGAGCTGGGCGACGACTCGAGCGACGAGCGGCTCGAGGCCCTGGAGGGGATCGTGTCGATCAAGGGGATCGGGCGTGTGTTGCCACCGTAGAGCGCGCAAGCGTGTTGTAGTCCGAGTTCCAGGCTGACGGCCGGTGTTTCCACCCACCGGGGGGAGTGCCAACAAGCCAGGAGGCGCGTGCTGGTGCTGAGTCCGAACGGCCGACAAGTCCGGGACCTGTAAGCGGGCACAGACCGTGCGACCCTCAGGCTTGACACCACAATAGCAGCCTTGCTTACGACTGCGCTGCACCTGTCCCTGCGTCGCTTTCGCAGCCAAGTTGCCTTGCTCGGCACGTTGCGGAGCGACGGCACATCACTCCGCCCCGCCCGCCGGCTCAAAAGCTCCGCGCCTGCCCCTTTCGCCAGTTCTTCCCTCCACCGCTGACTCTGACCCTCAGCCGGCGGTGACATTCTCGCGCGAGCTGCTCTGCGAGCTGCTCTGCCATGCTCTCTCTCTCTGCTTCGCTTCGCACCACGCTCGCCTCTCCCCTCCGAGTCTCTGCTCGCACCGCTCTCCGTCCCGTTCCCCTCCCCCTCCGCCTCCTCCCCACCACCCTTCGTACTTTGTGAGCTCGCGTGCCGTCCTCGTCCCTGCTGTGCGCTCTGTACTGACAGCTCGTGCCTTAACACAGCTCCATGTCTGCCACCTACGCTGCCCCCGCGACGAGCTCTGCCGACTCGACGTCGTTCCTCGACGCCGTCCAGGCGCGCCGAACCGTCTACGCCCTGTCCAAGTCGTCGCCCATCTCGAACGACCGCATCGTCGAGCTCGTCAACTTTGCCGTCAAGCACTGCCCGAGCTCGTTCAACTCGCAGTCGACGCGGGCGCTCGTCGTCCTCGGGGACCACCACGACAAGGTGTGGCAGATCGCCAAGGACAAGATCAAGGCCATCGTCCCCGCTGAGAACTGGCCTGCGTCGGAGCAGCGCCTCAACGGCTTCCAGAACGCCTACGGGTGCGTGGTCTGCAACCCTGCGCCTCGTCCGTGCGCGCGCGGGCTGCTGACCTCTTCACGTCTCGATCTGGCCGCAGCACGGTGCTCATGTTTGAAGACCAGGCGGTCGTCAAGGGCCTGCAGGACAACATCCCGCTCTACGCCGAGCACGTGAGTCTGTGACCCGAATCGCCTCCCTGAAGAAAACCGGCACTGACCGCAGCGTGCGACCCGCCCGCAGTTCCCGACCTGGGCGGAGCACGCCCACGGCCTCACCGTCTTCACCATCTGGACGGCGCTGTCCGCCGAGGGCCTCGGAGCGTCTCTCCAGCACTACAACCCGCTGATCGACGCCGACGTTGCCAAGGAGTTCTCGTTGCCCGAGTCGTGGAAGCTCCGCGCGCAGCTCGTCTTTGGCAAGCCCGAGGCGCCGGCTGGCGACAAGGAGTTCAAGCCGCTTGTGGACCGCGTCAAGGTGTTTCAGTAGACGGCGCAGAGGTGCCGGTAGAGACTCTTAGAGACGTTAATCAGTGCCAGTGTTGCGACCCTCCTTCTCCCCTGGCCAAGCTTGCTGAGCACGCGAGGGCCGAGTCAGTGCGAACGAGTTCGGCCGGGCATCTCCGCACCGTCTGCATGATGAGGCGGTGAGCCACGGAACTTCGCGACAGGCGGACGCCGAGGCGGGAACAGCTTTTGGGCGCTCTCACCTGCCCCTCCTCGCTGTTCTCTCGGAATCGGACGTAGCAGAGCGAGCAAGCCGAATGCATAAGCGCTACAAGCAATCACTACATCAGTGAGCACGTCTCCATACAACCCGTGCTGTCTAGAGGGAGAGACCGGGAGGAAACGACGAAACGACCGAGGGAGAGGAAGGGAGGATGCGGCGAGGGCGATCACAGTGTCTAGGAGCCTTATGATGCGATAGTGGTGACGAGGGGAGAAAGGGATATATGGTGGGTCGCGAAATCGTTTGTGCGTCGCGCTGCGCGTCGCGGGCGGGGTGATGGGTTGCGATGGAGAGTGGGAGGGCACGCCGGGGCGCGGAGGCACCGGCGCGGCACCTCAGATGCGGTGCGACAGATGAAAAAGGAAAGGAAGCAGGCGCCTGGAGCGAAAGAGAAGTTGAAAAGGAGAGACGAGTCGACATGGGGAGGTAAGGATGAGAAGGCGAGGGTTCGAAGGTTGGCGGCGAGTCGGGCAGAAAAAGAGGCGCTCGGTCGCTCGTCATCGGCCCTGCTCAGTCGGAGCGCGCTGTGACCTCTGCCATCGGGAGTGGCAGCTGCTGCGGGTTCTCGCGCGTCGACGCCAGCTGCTCGCGGTCGGCCTTCTCGAGCGAGTCAACCGAGTCGAGCTTCTTGGCCTTGACGCCAAAGTTCTCGTCGACGGTCGAGTTGAGCGGGAGGCTCTTCATGAGCAGGGCGACAAGGAAGCCGAGACCGGCCTGTGGGGATCGAGAGCGGGTCAGCCTGGGATGTGTCGGGACTCGCTGCGACGCGCAAGAAGGAAGCGCTGAACGCACAAAGGGGATCATGACGATCCAGACGACACGCAGAGACTGTGCAAAGGCCTCGCGAACCTGCATCTTGAGCGGCTCCTCGAGCCCGCGGATGAGCGGGATGGACGAGTAAGCGCCCGCCGTCCCGCCGGGCACAATGTCGAGGTACGCCTGCGGGAGCTTCTTGGCGAGGACGTTGGTCATGGTCGTCGCGCCGATCGAGATGCCGAGGACGTTGCCAAAGGTGCGGACCAGCATCTGGAACGAGAGGGCCTGCCCGGCGATGCTTGGCGGGAGAGGGGCGAGGATGGGGAACACGCTCGCTGCGTAAAGGATGCCGATGCCGAGAGCGCTGACCATCGGACTGCGGTGAATGACGCAGAGTCAGCCCAGGAGCGCTTGCGTCAAGAAGCGGGCTAGCAGAACCCACATGAGGACCCAGCCCGCCGTCGAGGTCGTCGCGGTGGTCAACGTCAAGAGGCCTGGGCCGACCGTCATGGCGACCCAGCCGAGGACGTTGATCGTCTTGTATGACTGGGTGACCGAGATGATGATGCCCGAGAGCATGGCCATGGGCGAGACGACAAGGACGACGGGAAGGAAGTCGACGGCCGAGCCGATCGTAGTCGTCGCCTTTGCGGACTGGAAGTAGGCAGGCCTGGGGGAGTCGCATGTCAGGGTCGCGCGCACGGCGAGCGAGAGGGACGGAGAAAGGCGCGCGCACCAATAGTAGTAGACGCCCATCGCGACGACGCCGTGCAGGAACGTCGAGAAGAAGCCGACGAGGCTCGTGCGGTTCATCATGGCCTCGAACGGGACGGTCGGGTGTCTACGAAAGCGGGTGGTCAGTGAAGAAGCTCTCTCGAGAGACGGCGCAGCGAGGCGAGACGCACTTGACCCAGTGTCGCTCGACGACGAACCACAGAACGAGGCCGACAGCGCCGCACACGATCGTCGCGATGACGGGCGCAGAGCGCCACGGGTGCGTCTCGCCTCCCCAGACGATGCCGAGGATGAGGACCGAGATGGACGGGATGAAGATGAGGTTTCCGATCCTGCAAAGAGAGCGCGTCGTGAGCACGAGGCCCTGAGTCAACAGTCGGGCTCGATACAACGCACCAGTCCATCTTGGCGAGCTTGTCGCGCCAGTTGCCCTCGGGGCCGCGCAGCTTCATAAAGGCGGCGGTGATGACGAAGCACGGGATCGCGAGCAGCGCGTTCAACGCAAAGAGCCAGCGCCAGTTGAACGACGCAAAGGCGCCACCGAGCAGAGGGCCGACGGCGGACGCAACGGACCAGGTGGCCTGCGAGCGGAGAAGGGTTAAGCAGTGCGAGCAGGCGAGGCAGAGAGAGGCGACGCACCGAGAACGCGCCCTGGTAGACGCCCCGCTCCTTGAGCGGCACGAGGTCCGACAGGATCACCTCGACAAGCGCGAACGTGACGCCCGCTCCTGCGCCCTGCACACCTCGCCCGGCCAGCATCGTCGTCATGTCCTGAGCGACGGCGCAGATGACGCTGCCGACCGAGAACAGGCCGAGGCCGCCGTAGAAGACTGGACGGCGGCCGAGGATGTAGGCGAGTCCACCGCTCCAGGCTGCGCGCGCAAGACGGACAGGACGGGTCAGCCGGCGGAATGTTGACGAGGTACCGCACGAGTTGAGGACGTACGGATGACGGCTGCCGAGCAGATCATGAAGACGTTGGCGATCCAGGCATAGTCGCTGCCGTTGAGATCGTCGGCGATGGTCGGAAGCGCGGTCGAGATAGCTAGCAGGCAGGCAAGCGGAGGGTCAGTCTGGGTGGGGGAGGCAGGCACGCAGGCGGAGGGGAAGCAAGACGCACCCGTCTGCTCGACAGCGGCGTTGAACGTCGCCAGCAGCAGGCAAGCAAACACGAGCCAGAAGCGCAGGCCCTTCTTGCCCCCCACCGCAGTCGATCCCTCGAGGTCCGCAGCCTCGTCCGCCGCCTTGAGCTTCAAGTCGTGGTCGACGGGCGCGTCGCCGGGCGCAATGGTCGCGTCCGAGTCGGTGCGCGCACGCACAGGCTCGACGCCTTCGTGCGCCGTCATCGTCAGCAGCAAGGTGCCAGCAGCGCGTGAAGGGAGAAGGAAGGGACGAGAGCACGGTCGCCCGCCCGTCGGGGCCCGGCGCGCGCGGCGGTGTCGGCCGAGATTCTGGCGTGGCTCGCCAGGCGCGCGGAAGGGCCGCACGGCGAAGCTTTCGACACAGTCGCTCACTTAGCTAGGCAACCTATCTTGAAGAAGGAGGGAGCTCCGCGCTATTGCGCTTGAGGTTGGCTTGAGGCGCGCCGCCGGAGCGCGCGGGCGACGGCCGGACCGCCTGCACAGCAAAGTCGCCAATGGTCCGTTGGCGTCGAGTGCGGTTGGTCCACACCACGAAGCTCAAGAGGCCCTGTCGACAGAGCGACCAGCGCTCGATTGCAGGCTCCCTCTGGACCGTCCCGCGCCCCTCGCCTCAACGCGCCGCACCGTGACTCCCTCCGCAGCACCCGCTCCGTCCCTGCTCCTCTGCCTCCCTCTTCCTCCTGACCCAGCTCGGCTCCGGGCCTTCCATGAACCGGTTGCGCCGCAACGACGCGACGCCATCGCGCCCGGCTGTCTTCTCGCTCTCGCGTCGAGCTGCGATGGCGCGGACGAGCCTTCGCCGGTCGAGCGGCGCGGTGGTGTCACTTGGTGGGACAGGTGACGAGGTTGTACTTGGGAGTATCCGCGAAGGGCGGGAGGGTCGGGAGGGGCGTGACGGACCGGTGCGGGAGGAGGAAGCCGCGGGTGGAGGGGACGGGCGAGCCGAGCGGAGATCGACGGGGATGAGCGTCGCTTGACGCGCAAGGTGAGAGAGGTGCTCGGCTTGGTGCTGTAAACAGCAAAGTGTCCGGGGAGACAGGAATGCCGGGACGTCAGCGGGTTCGCTGAGAAGAGGCCCGCAGCCATGAAGGCGACGCACCTCTAGCTGGTCCCGGTAAATCTCGCCCTGCAGGTGTATTGCATTGATTTCCTCTGTGGACGCCAGAGCGCGAGCCTTGTCGAATTCGGACCTGTAGAGAGCGAAACGAGGCGCGAGAGGTCAGCGACGGACGAGACGGCTCCCGGCGGGTTGCCCCGATCCGACGCGCGCGGCGAGGAACGGCACGATGCAGCTCGTTCAGGGTGAGCCGTCGAACGACCAAGCGCCCGACGCCCGCATGCGCGCGCGGCGAGCCTCATCAGTTGTCGCCCAGGTTGAAGGTGGACTGACGGGTCCACCGAGACCTGAGTGTTCCAAAGGCTCCGTAGCTCGAACCGTGTGTAGTGAAGGAGAGTGTACCTGACTCTGTGTACGACAAAGGCGGTGCGGTGGTCGTCGGGCATTCGACGAGCGGTGCGGAGGAGAGAGCGGTAGAGAGCTCGCGAGGCAGCTCCTGCTTCGTGCAGTGCAGCCATGGGGCCTGTTTGAGTAGGTTTGACAGCACACAAGCGTGGAACAAGCGAAGAGTAGGTCGCGGTCAGATGCAGACGGTCGACGGTTGCGAAGCCGGCGGCCGGTGCTCTGCTCGACCAACTCTCGCTATCTACACTCTGGCTCCTGCGGCTTGGAAGTGCACCAGACGCGCAGAGGAACACCACTTGACGACGATCCGCCCGTTCGCGCGCATCCATATCACGTAGCCGCCAACTCCGCCTCGTCTCGTCCGTCCTCTGTAGCCGTCCACCCGCTCGCTCCGGCTCCGATTCTCTGAGGGAACAGCACTGGCACTCCACAGCACGATCAAAGACGAGGTGCGCTTGCTCCACAGCCACCCATGCATTGGGCTGACCCCGACCACCCCCCACACGCAGCCTCACCCGCCATGTCCGCCGACGCACCGCCCGTTCCCTGCATCATCGACACCGACCCCGGCGTCGACGATGTCCTCGCCGTCCTCCTCGCACTCGCCTCACCCGACCTCCTCGTGCTTTCCATCACTCTCACGCACGGCAACTGCACCCTCGCCGCCGCAGCCGCCAACCTCGACAAACTCTTCTACGCTCTGACGAAACAGCTCGCTGAGCGGCCTGAGGAGCGAGCAAAGTGGAGGAATGTCGACCCCGAGTGGCGGGAGCAGTGGGGCGCTGGTCCCATCGAGGTCTACCTCGGCAGCGAGGGTCCCATCGAGGGCGACCCGGTCACGGCCAAGTACTTCCACGGCCAGGTGCGCCTGCTTTCCCTCACAGATTCGGAGTAGTCGCAACCTGACGAGGTATGCCCCTGGCAGGACGGCCTAGGCGACTGCACGACCCGCCACCCGGACCTCGTGCCTCCCCCGTCGCACGTCTCGTCGCTCTTCACCCTGTCTCGCAAGCCCGCCGTCGAGGGCGTCCGCCGTCTCCTCCAGCAGCATCCGCCAGGGTCGATCGCGTACGTCGCGCTCGGGCCCATGACCTCGCTCGCGCAGCTGCACCGGGCGGGCAGTGGGGATGGGCACAGCCCGCTCGAGGACTTCAGTGTGATCCTTAGCATGGGTGGCGCGGTCGATCACCCGGGCAACACGTCTCCTGTCGCCGAGTTCAACTACTATGCCGACCCCTACGCCGCAAAGACGCTCTTTGCACTCGCTCTCCCCAACCTCTACATCTTTCCCCTCGACCTCACCTCCTACCTCACGCTCCCCTTTTCGCTCTACACCTCCGCCGTCGACCCGTCCTTCAGCGACACGCCCTCGCCTTCCTCCCCCGCGGAAAAGGCGCCCCTGACCCACTTTACGTCGTCCTTCCTCGAGCGCACCCGCGAGGTCATGCGCCAGTTCGGGAGCGACGTCATGGAGCAGCACGACCCGACGGTCGTGTACGCCCTGATCGACTGGGCGCGGGCCAAGCGTGCGGGCCGCGACGTCGAGCCGAAGGACGGAGAGGACGAGGGCGACTTTGCGCCCGGTTGGGGGTTCCGCCGCGTCGAGCTTGAGGTCGAGACGTGCGCTCTTTTCCCGCCCTCTCTCATCGCGGGTGCCGCTTCGAAGGCTGACTGCGAGCAATGCAGCACGGGCACCATTACGCGCGGCATGCTCGTGCAGGACCTGCGCGCCTCGTCCCGCTCGGCGAGCTCCATGACGGCCCGCACGGGGCTCACCAACCGTGCCGCCGCGATCGAGGCGCTCGACGTCGAAGAGGTCGAGGCTCACCGTGCCGAGGGGGAGGCGGACCGCGCGGCGGCGCTCGAGGCGCACAGGCGGAGGAGCGGCGCGCGCGTCGTCGTGACCTCGCCCGGGAGCGAGCCGCTGCGGAGGGACTTGCTCAAGAGCATCTGGGGCGTGGAGCTTTCGGACGAGTAGACGCGCATAGAATAGAGCGTGCAAAGCGTGGTCGTCAAGCGTTTCAAGCGCGCCCTCCGCCCGCTCTTTCCTCCTTTCAAGCGTTCGCCTTCCTCCCGTCGCCCTGACTCCCCTCATCCGCTCCCCAGTCGCTCAGTCACTTTCGACCGCTTCCTGAATCTTCCTCCCGCGCTTCTTCGGCTCAGGCCGCGGACCAGCCGTCGCCGCCGGCTCGTCGCCCTCGGCGTACTTCTTGAGCGGGCGCTGGTACGGCACGAGCTCGTCGATCTCCTCCTTGAGCTCAGCCCACGTGGGCGCCGCTGCACAGCGGTACACGGCCGAGAGGTCGTGCTGCGCGATGGTCACCGACGGCGACGAGGGGGAGGAGGGCGAGAGGTTGTCTTCGCCCCACGACGCGAGCGTGCTGCGGAGCGGCGCCAGCGCGTCAGCGAAGGTGACGTTGTGGAGGATAAAAGATGGCGTACGGCGTGTGCGAGCCGACGAGGAGGAACGCCTCGTACTGCTCGGCGGCGTCGGGGTCGTCAGCGTCGCCCTTGTCGCTGTCCATCGGCTGGTGCACTATGAGCATCATCTGCGGGGCGAACGTATCGTCACCTCACGTCGCAGTCGACCAGAAGCGAGTGAGAGAGAGCGCACGTTGGCGTGGTTGAGGCGCCTATCTTCATGACCGCCTTGCGCAGCACCGTCTTGCGCTGGTCCCTGCTCTTGAGCTCGTCCCAGCACCTGCCCTCCCACCGCACGTGGTACTTTTCCTCCTTGTTCTTGCCCGCCGCCTCATCGAGCGCCGCCTCGGTCGGGTACACGACGACAACCTTGTCGCCCTTGGTCGCCGCGTGCCACAGGCGCGACGCGTGCTGCGCGCGCTCAGAGCGCTGCAGCTCGTACTCGCGAGGCGGGATGCCCTGCGCGGCGGCATGGAGGAGCTCGAGGAACCTGCGCGGGAGCTTGTCGGTTGTCGCCGTCTGCGAGAGCGAGAGGAGAAGGTTAGGAAGGTCGACGAGCGAGGGCAAGCGAAGAGAGGCGCACGAGGTACTCGACCTTCCACTTGCCGCTCGGCCTGGCCTCGAGCCGGTCGATCGCTTGTGCGAGGCTGTCGAGTCCGCCCGCTTCGGAAAGTCCGCCTTCGCCGCTGAACGTACCCGCAAGCGACGAGACGAGCTGGACGTTGCGGCTCTTGCCAAAGTCGAACCCGCCGAGCGCATTGACGAACACGCTGTGCTGCGCGTTGCTCATGAGGCCAAGCTGTGGCGACGAGAGGAAGGAAAGGAAGGCGCGCGAGAAGTCGGTGTGCGTCGGGTTGGCGACGGCCTTGACGGGTGCCGCGAGCTGAGGGAAGTCTTGCATCCAGATGGCGTTCTCTGTCTTCTTCCAGCAATCTTCTTCGCCCGACGCGGTGCAGATGGCGAGGCGGAGGTGGTGACGGCTGCTCAAGGGCGTCTTGCGGACGATCTGGCGAGGGCAGACAGGTGAGTGCCCGTGCGCGCGGCGCGAGGGAAGGCGAGGCCACGCACGAGGAAGAACGAGGCGTGCATGCCGCCGTTCACGTCCTTGCCGAGGTCGACATCAGGCGTGTGCGACAGGGTAGTGTCCTTGAGCGGGTGCTTGATGGGCTCGTGGTGGACGAGGAGCAGAGGCGGTTTCACGTCTTTGGCCTTTTTTGTCGGGTGCGAGCCGTACAGCCTGATCTTGTGCGGCTTGGGGACCTTTTCGTTGCCGTCGCTGTCGAGCTTCTTCTTCTTGCGCTTCGAGGGGCGGTCGGGGTCGCGCGGCTTGCTCATGTGCGGCGTGGCGAAGCGGTTGTCGAGCCAGGGTATCTGCATCGACGGTGCAGCGACGAGAGCCCGCACAGTCGACCATCCGGCGTCTTTGCCAACGATCGAGTCGAGGTTGACAAAGTCCTCGTCGTCCGAGTCGAGAGCGGGCGTGACCGATGGCGAGGCGTCGTCATCGTCCTCATCCGACGAGACGTGGCCGCTTTTCTTCTTGCCCTTGTCCTTCGGCCGCCCGCGCTTCTCCTTGACGTAGTCCGTCCTGAGGAGAGTCCCCTCTGGGTGCTCGAGCTTGGCGAGCTGGTCGCCCTGACTCGGCGCGCCTGCGTCGAGGAACGTGAACTTGAGGACGCCATCGGGAGCGGCCTGGCGCGGCGCGGGTTCCTCCCCCTCGACGACCTTGACCATGACCGTTCCACCTTTGCCGTCGTCCTGGCTCCTGAGGCGGATCTTGGGCCGCGCGGCGACGCCCGTGCCAGGTCCCCCAAACGCGCCCGACTTGGGTGCGAGGAAGGCGCTCGTCGCGGCGAACTGAGCGTGCAGGGGCACCTCCTGCCCGTGCCCGCGCCCGGGCGAGGTCGAGCGATTCGACGCTGAGCGCTTGCGCCGGGATGCCTTGTTGCCGCGACGAGGAGGCGAGGGCGAGTAGGCGTCGTCCGAGTCGCTGTCGCTGCTGCTGAACCCGGTGAGGTCGAGCTCTGGGGTGCGCTGGCGCTTCTTGGGCATTGCTGAGGTGATGCGAGGGGAGCAGAGTGAGGGCGAGGAGTGAGAGGACGGGAGAGGGATGCGGGCGGACCCGAATGGGGGGCGCTCGCACCCCCTCGACAAACATCCTCCGGAGCCGCACAGAGTGGGTCATTACCCCTCCATCAGCGCGTGTGGTCACTCTGGACGCGTCGGCGCTGCCCCTGCTGTCGTGCCCGAGCAGGACGGGGCGAGGCAAGATGCGCGTGAAAGTATCGCCTCTGCGCGTCCTCCAACCGTTCCCCGGGCCGCTCGGTGGGCAGGTGCAGGGGCAGACAGAACTATGTATTCTCGAGACAGCAACTCTTGGCAGAGGCAGGCGCCGGCCGAGCGAGCCCGAGGCCGTCGTTCCTCCTGCTCAAGTCACCTTCGCGCACGTCTGCCACAAGCTCGGCAGAAATGTCCGAGGCGATAAGCCAGCGTGCTCCGCCTGTAGTACGCTACGAACTGACCGTTGCCGGCTGTCCTTCCCGCCCTGGGAGCGAGCGCTGGCCTGGGAGCGAGCAGAGAAGGCCCTCTCTTAGGCTGAGCGCCCTCGCCAGTGGTCCACGTCGACGGGGGATCACTAAAGCGCCGCAGTCGTGCTGCCGTCAGGTTGTCTAGCAGCTTTGGCCTCAGTCGCGAGGACGACGAGCTCGAAGAGGTGAGCACTGCACAGGCAGCGCCATTCGCTGGACTGCGGGCGCGACCGCACAGGCGGTGCGATGCGCATATCTGGGCCTGCTGCTGGTACAGGTGGTGAAGGAGCGAACATCTTGTCAGATTGCGAGAGGACCCGTGAGGGATGCCCCAGCCATGGGAGTGGGCGTACCGGTCAGCCTGCCCCGAGGCCGCGTGCACCGTCCATGCTGCGGACACATGCGGCGGTTCAGCCGCAGAGGCTTCTCGGATCCGCCTGGCTCAGCCCATAGAAGCGAAAAAGACGTCCAGCAGCGCCCACCTCGTGGCCACGCGTCGGAAAGCTGATGAGGGATGAAGAGCGACGAGCACCGATCGGGAGCCATGCAGCGCCTGCGAGCTTGTCCTTCGTAGCTGGAAGCGCTCAATCAGCGTATCGCAAGCCCACAGAGGTTGATAAAGTGAAGCGTCGTGGCTCGACCTGGGAAGCGTCGACCTCCGGACCTTCTGTCTCTCGCACGCCCTCACCTCGGCAGTCGAGCTCGACAGGAGCGCTGCGTGCCGCAGGATGCTACTGGGGCCAGTGCGCCGGCTAGTGGCGACTCGCCCTCCTTCAGCACCGTTCCAGCTCCTGATCGTCCACGACCCGCGCCTCCTCTCCCTCGACGTCCACGCCCGCGCCATGACCTGCCTCACATCACACAAGCGAGTCTCGACAACTCGGTAACTCAATCATTGGACCCACGCCATGGCCCTTGTCTGCACCGCTTGAGGTCCTCCTCTCTGCTTTCCCGCCAAGCTCGCCTCCAGCGGAGAGCTACTACTCGCCCGCAAGCTTGCAATCGCACGCGGCAAGCCCACGCTGCATCTAATCGACAGCGCCCTACCCCTCGGTAGGTCACGCGTAGAGGCGGACCAAGTGACGGTCCGACAGGCTCTCAACTTCGACCCACGAAATGCGAGCGGGCGACGCTGCCTCTCTGGCGACGGCAGGAGCGCGCTTTCACAAGGCTCGTCAGTTCCGACATCGCCAAGCGCAAGGTGCTCCCCAGCTCCAGTCACCGGTGGGGTCCGCCCTCGCATGCGCCTCTCGCGGTCACGCCCGCAGCTTTTCTCGCCGTCCGTCGTCTCTTTCACGACCCGAGCTCGCTCCTTGCTCGCGTCTTCTTGCTTGCTTGCTACTCCTTCTCTCGCTCTTTATCTTCACCGCCTCGGCACGTATGGCTGAAGCCGCGCCCAAGCCTGCCTGGTCGCTGAAGCGCGGGCTCGCGCTCTTCCGCCCCGCCGATCAGAGCGGTCCGACGGCCTCTGTCACCGCAACGAGGAGCCGCATCGAGGCCTTCATGAAGCACTGGGACGACAAAGCTGCGGTGTGGTCCTCGGTCGTGCCCGGCGGCGACAAGCCATGGACGGGCCGGATCGACTTTCCGGGAGGTGCGCTTCTCTCACGCGGGCGTCGTGGCACGCAGCCCCTGACCCTCCACCTCAGAGTCCGGAGATGCGTTCAGGGCCACGGAGCGCAGGCCCGTCGTCGTCTACGAGGCCGACGTGCTCGTCAGCGGCGCGGTCCACGGTGCGACCGTGCCGCTGCTGACGGTGCCCTTCATGGATCACCGCGGCGACTCTGTCAAAGTCCCGCGCGACGGTCCGCTCTGGTCCTGCTCTTATCGCAAGCACATTGCAGAGCGCTGACACTCCGCCTCGGTCGCGCAGGCTCGATCGACTACTGGCAGTTCCTGGGCCACCCTGATGGCGACAGCCAGGACATCCCAGGCTGCTCGCTCTGGCGCTTTCTCGAGCTCGTGGACGGGGTCCGCGAGGAGATCCACGTGCTCTTCAAACGTGGTGCGTCGTCTTCGCCGCAGTCCCTCCTTGCGCGGCCCACTCTCGGACCGTGCCCACGCCGCTCAAAGCTGACCTGACGCGTCGTCTCGCCTCCTCCCAGAGAAAGGTGTCAAGGAAGGCCGCGTCCACAAGCGTGCGTCGACAGAGGCCGAGACGCGCGACCGGGTCCAGCGGGACGTCGTCGCCTTTCTGCGCGCCTTGGGCGGCCCAGTCGAGTTTCGCGGCGTGAGATTCAAACCCGAAGACGTCGAGATCGTCGGTGCGCCTGGTCTCCTCCTGCTCGCCGCACATGGTTTCGCCCGGACGGACCCTGACCCGCGATATCCTCCGCCCGCAGACCTCCCCACCGCGCCATCCGCCCCCCCAGCCCTCTCCGTCACGCTCAGAGGCATCTGGCGCCCCGTCCGCCGCGACGTGACCGAGACGAACCGCGGCACGCGGCGCTTTGGACAGGAGGTGACGCGCCCGGACGGGTACCTGCGCTGGGCTTTTGTGCTCCCGGGCGGGGAGGCGGATCCGCGCGAGGGGCACGAGCCGGTGAGGATCAAGGGCAGGGGTACGCCGCTTCTTTTCCCTTCCATCCCAGGGCGCGATCAGCCACAGAAGAGGACGAGCTGACGTTACCCGCTCGCCAGGGACCCGCTTCTCGCCCACCTCGTCCTCCTCGTCGCCGACCGCGCAGTGGTCCCTCCTCTCCCGCCAGCTCGGCCGCCACCACCGCCTCACCAAGACCACCTGGACGCTGCGGCACCCCTCGTCCTCCTCCCCCCTGGCGTCCGGCCCCGACGGTGCAGCAGCAGGTGCGGCGCCCACCCGCGTCGTCTTCGAGGTCGAGGACGCGCACGAGCCGCGCGCGAGGGGGCGGGGGCGCCGCACGCGGGGGGGAGGGGCGGCGGGGCTGGAGGGGACGGGCGGGGTGGGTGGGGAGGAGGCGTAGGATGGAGGGCTCGGTGGGAGGGACGGGCGGTGCGGTGCGGTGCGAGTGGAAGGGGCATGTTCGGACTGCGTGCTCGGGGCTTGAGGATGAGGATGAGTGGCGGCGTGGGCGTATCGAGTCAAAGAGCCGGAGCTCCCTTTCGCCGTGTCGAGCGAGCAGAGTGGTGTCCCGCGGCGAAAGAGTCGGGGAAACAGCGCTGCACGAGCGGGAGGGGCGAGGAGCTCAAGAGCCAGCCAGGGGAAGCAGATACCAGACTCGGGTGATGTACGCAGCCCCACAGACTGTTCTGCACGAGTCGCTTGAACTGTGGACGAGCCAGAGTCGAGCAGGGTGCCGCCGAGAGGCCGAGGCAGAGTGGGAGATGGCGGCGCAGACGAGGGACAGTTCGGGGAGCTCGAAGCAAGGGCTGCGCAGAATGCACCGAGAGCACAGACTGAGCAAGCAAAGAGTCGCGCGCACCCGTCGAGGCCAAGAGTGGATGGGGCACAAGTGGTCAATTCCCCCCGGCCGCCTCGTCCCCTCCCTCCTCCACCCCCTCTTCACTCACTCACTCACAATGTCTGGCAGCTGGCGCGGTGTTCTCAGGTGCGTCTCCTCAGTCCCCTCCTGACCCCTCACCTGCACTCGCACCGGGTCGCCTCGTCGTCGAGCAGTAGTCGCTGACGGGTGCCCCCTCGTCTCTCTCGCCCCCCGACTTCTCCCTCGCCCTGCGTGCGCACCCGCCCTCTGACGGCCACGCGCGTCCCGGGGACTGCCACCACGCGACTCGCCACCCTCGACTTGGCCTACTCGAACACGCCCCACCCCCCCACCGGGCGTCCCTCTGTCCTCCCCGCCCTCGCTCCCCCCCGTCCCTGGCTCCTCCCCCATCTCCCCCTCCCCGTTTCGCACACGCAACCGCGCACCTGTCCCCCCACCCACTCACACACACGAGCGAGCGAGCAGCTTCAACAAGTACGTCTCGGTTGCCGCGCGTGCGACCCGCCAGGCCCTCAAGGAGGAGCAGCGCGTCGCCGCCGAGCGCCGCGCCGCCGTCACCCTCAAGGTCCAGAAGTGGGAGAACGGCAAGGCCGGCACCGCCGTCAGTCCCTCCTCCTCCTCCTGCGTGTCTCCTCTCGTGGCTTCCCGAGACTGGAGCGGGCGGCGGCGGGACGAGTTGCCCGAGTCGCCCGGTGCACTCGCACCTGCGCTGGCCCCCTGCTCCGTTGCCATCGTGGACCTCGCCCTGACCCACCTCTGTGACACACACACACACACACTGCAGGAGTGGATCGTTCCCCCTACGACCGAGCAGCACTAAGCTCGCTCGCTCGACCAAGGCCTCCTCCTCTCCTCGCCGAACCTCCTCCTCCTTCTCTCGACTCGACTCGGACGACGGCAGGCGGTGGCAAGGTGGGACAAGGCGCGGCTGGGGGCGTGGTACTAGACAGAGTGGGTGGGTTGGTGGGTGTGAATGGTGGAAAATGGATCGCGGGTTGTCGGTTTCCCCCTCGTCGTCGTCGTGGGCCAGCTGGGCGCGAGACTGAGAGGCGGACTGCGCGCGTGCTCGCTGGCTCGGGAGCGGATACTTGATTGAGATGGTTGCGACGGTTGTCCGACAAGTCGGTGGAGGGAGAGATAGGCGTTCCCCCTGGTCGCCGCTTGTCCTCCGCGGGGGAAGGCCCGGAAGGGGGCGGCGCGCCGGGTTGGCCTTGATCGCCCTCCTCGCACCCCTCTCTTGCGGTACGACGCATGGCCTCGTGGGACTTTGTGCGTCTCGCTCTCTGCTTGGCGTCTGGGTTCAGTGTCGCCCCGTACGAGCGAGTTGAGGACGCGCGACCGGACGGCCGCCCTTCCGTCATGGCGCACGGCCGACGGGCGCCACGGTGGACAGGCGACGGCACTCGGGCGCGCTGCCGGCTCGGTGCCAGTCATGAGCAGGCCGCCACCCACCTCGCGTGGCCCATCTCGCGACCAGGGAACGCGGCGCACCTGACACCGCCTCTCCTCACCGCTCCGTCCTGCCCCACTCGAGCCGCTGACCCTCTCGACACACACACGCAGATCCAGAAGCAAGTCCTCATCGGCGACGCAGCGTGCGGCAAGTCGTCCCTCCTCGTCCGCCTCACCGACAACCGCTTCCTCACAAACTCGGAACCGAGTGCGCCCTCGCTCTCTCGCTCTCTCTCTCTGCTTCCGCACGACCTGACGAGGTATCGCCCCCGCTCGCAAGCCATCGGCGTCGAGTTTGGGAGCCGGATAGTCGAGATCAACGAGGGCGACGACCGGGGCAAGCGCATCAAGCTGCAGATCTGGGACACGGCAGGGCAGGTGCGTCCCTCTCCCTCTCTCGCCTCCTCACCGACGCTCACATCCTTCCTGCCCCCCGCTCCCCGCTCGCCGCTCCCCGGCGCGCAGGAGTCCTTCCGCGCCATCACCCGCTCGTACTACCGCGGCGCCGGCGGCGCCCTCCTCGTCTTCTCCCTCACGTCCCACGCGTCCTTCGCCCACTGCGCCGGGTGGCTCGCCGACCTCCGCGCGTGGGGCGAGGACGACCTCCTCGTCCTCCTCGTCGGCAACAAGGGCGACGTGCTCGCTGCGGCCGACGAGGGGGGCGAGGCAGCGGGGGGAGAGAGGAGAGAGGTCGAGAGGGACGAGGCGGAGAAGTGGGCCCGGGACGAGGGCCTCGCGGGGTATGTCGAGACGAGTGCCAAGAGCGGTGCAGGAGTCGAAGAGGTGCGTCCTTCCCTCCTTTCTCCTCTTCTGCGTCGCCCTGCCTGCCACTCAGCATGGCCGCGCCGCGCGCCCCCCACAAGGTCGGACGCCCGCACTCACACGCACCCTCTTTCCCCCAACCCACCCCACCCACCCGCGACACTCCTAACAGGCCTTCAACACGCTCACGCGCCTCGTCCACGCCCGGTCGCAAGCCTCGCTCGCGGCCAACCGCGCGCGCAAGACGGGCTCCGCCGGGTCGGCCCTCCCGTCCATCACCCTCGCGGGCGCGACGAGCGCCGTCGGGGGCAAGTGCTGCTAGGCGGGCCCGTCGGAGGGGCGTGTGTGTATGTGTGTGTGTCCGCAGCTGGCAGTGTTGTACGCGCCTCCTTGCGCCAGCTCTCTTGTATCCGCTCTCGAGCCCTTGTTACCTGTCCCCCCTGTCCTCGCTGCTACGTCAGCCATCAAGAGACGACTGATTGCAGAGAGCGCAGGAAACCGGCACGAGCGGGCGACACGGGGAATACACACAGCGCGAGGAGGGAAGGGGGGTCTCATGACGTGCGCGGGCCGCGCCTAAGGCTCCTGCTGCGCGGCCTCGTCCTCGATGGGAGAAGGCGTCGCGTCGGCCTTCTTGAGCGCGGGCGGGGGCGGCGCGGCCTGGGCACTGTCGCCGGCGGGACGGGCGTTCTCCTTGGCCGACGAGGGCTGGCAAGCGCGGCGTCGAGGGTTAGCGGCGCGCTCACGAAGGGAAGCGACGGAGAGGAGAGAGGTGGGTGGGAGCTCACCGAAGCGGTCGGCTGCGTCTCGAGCTGCGTGTCGGCCATCTGCGTGTCGGCCATCTGCGTGTCCTCGACCTGCGTGTCCTCGACCTGCGTGTCCTCGACCTGCGTGCCCTCGACCTGCGTCTCGACCATCGACTCCTGCTCCTCCGTCTGCTCCCTCACCGCCTCGAGGCTGTTCTCCTCCCTCCGCAGCTCGACCAACGACTCGCCCTCCGCCTCCTGCGTCTCTCCCACCTGCGTCTCCTCGAGCTCCTCGCCCTCGCGCGGCAGCTCGCGCGCCGCGACAGCCCCCCCGAGCCCCGCCGCGGCGGCGGTCCCCGCCTTGGGCTTGTGGCGGAACGCGTCGAGCTTCGACGCGGACGAGGACGACACGGTCGCGGACGGCGCAGGGGCCGTCACCTCTGTGGGCACGTCCGACGACGAGGCCGCCTTGCGCTTCTTGCTGGCCTTGTCGCCCTTCGAGGCTGCTCCGGGCGGAGGCGCGCCGAACAAAGTGAGCTGCCTGGCCCCGCCAGTCGTGGATGCCTCCTTGCCCGTCTTGGCCGTCGACGACGACGTAGCCGACGCTTTGCCCTTGCCCTTGGCTGTGCTCGCAGTCAAGCAGGGTCAGCATTGGTCCCGCACGAGCGCAGCGTTGAGCGACGAAAGCGACGCACCCTTGGGAGGCTCCTTGCCCTCGACGCGGTGGAAGAAGCTGTCGGTGCGCCCCAGGTCCTTGGCCTTGCCCGCCTTCTTGTCGGCGAACGGGTTGGCTGCAGGAGACGGGGCGGGCTTGGGCGCGGCAGGGCGCTTGGCGAACGGGTTGACGGCTGCAGCGGATGGTGCGTGCGAGTGAGCGAGAATGTGTCGACAAGCGTTGGGAACGAGAGAAGAGAGTCCGTACCCTTCTTCGGCGGCGGCGGCGCGGCGTCCTCCGCGAAGGCATCCTGCTCCGCTTCCTCACTCGCGAGCCTCATCCGCTTCGGGCTCGACACGGGCTCTTCCTCCCCGCTGAGCACCATCGCCTCGCGCTCCTGCTCCTCGTCCCCGTCGAGCTGCATCTCC
This sequence comes from Rhodotorula diobovata, assembly GCA_006352295.1. Classification (NCBI taxonomy): domain Eukaryota; kingdom Fungi; phylum Basidiomycota; class Microbotryomycetes; order Sporidiobolales; family Sporidiobolaceae; genus Rhodotorula; species Rhodotorula diobovata. The sequence goes on along the minus strand of SOZI01000004.1, from coordinate 301,079 downwards.
GGCCCGTCACTCCCCGCGACGCTCACGCCCGCGCCGTTCGCAAAGCTCTTGCGCTTCTTGGACGACGGACCCGCCGCCGAGCCGAACGCGCGCGAGCTCGCCGGCGTTCCACTCGCGCTCGGCGTCCCGAACGAGCGCCTCGGCGCCGTCCCGAACGCAGGCGTCGCCGTCGGGGCGCGGGGCGCAAAGAGGTCGCCCGCGGGAGGTGCGCCGTCACTAGGGTACCCGCCGGCGGGGCCAGCCGCCGCCGAGGGGACGCCGCCCGCCGAGATGTACCGGTCGTCGACGAGGTGAGCCCACTTGCTCTGGCGCTTGAGGGCCGCCTCTTCCGGGTCGGCCGCGTCGTCGCGCATCTGCTGCACGAGCTCGATGCGCTCCTGCAGCGCGGGGAGGTCAAAGAACCCGGCGACCTTGCTCGCAGCGACGAGCGACGCCGGCTGCGACAGGAGGAGGACGGCGTCGAGCGCGGCTTCGAGCTTGTCGGCCTTGCAGAAGGTCTGGATCGCGAGGAGCAGGTGCTTGTCCGTCTGGAGCTCCTCGCGCGCGAGCTCCGTCTTGAGCGAGAAGTCGTCGGCGGGTGCGCCGTCCTTGCGGTGCTGCACGAAGAGCGACTCGCGGAGGTGCTTCTCGGCGAGCTGGCCTGCCGGAACGTCCATGCTGAGGAGCGGGAACTGCAGGTCGAGCTCTTGCAAGAGCGGCGTCGGGAAGTGAGGGCACTGCTCGCCGCCCTGTTCGCCCCTCAAAGTTCGTCAGTAGTGAGCGACCGGCGAGACTCGAGGTCACAGGCGCACCTTGAGAATGACGACATGCAGCTGCTGTTGCGTGATGCCGACGGGCCAGTACGACTCCTGCTTGCCCTCGCGGCGAGCGAGCGACTTGGTGTCGAGCGCGGGGACCCAGCGCGCCTGACGCGGGCGACGCGAGCGGTCGAGGATCGAGAGCATGCCCTCCGAGTCGTACATGACGGGGATCTGCCCAGTAGGAATCGCACAGCGTCAGTCGCAGATATCTTGCGCGCCGAGAAGGAAGTGACACGCACGTTGTCGTCCGTGAAGCCGATCCAGGCGAGTGTCGTCCCATCCGTGAGCGGCACCTTGCCCTGCTGAACGAACTCGAACGTGTCCGTGTCGATGAGCGCGTACTCGAGCCCCGCCGCGGCCCCAGTCGCCCGGTGCACGACGATGGCCCAGTCGCGCGCCGCCGCGAGCGCAACCACCTCCTCGCCGACGTTCCAGACGTACTTCTGTAGGCCTGCGCCGCTGATGAAGCGCACAAAGCCGCGTGAGGTCGCGACGAGGGCAACGCCGCTCCCGCCGAGCCCAGCGGTCGGGTCGTCGAATGCGAGCGCGTCGGCGGGCAGACCACCGCTACCGAGGGCGAGAGCCGTGACCTCTTCCCCGGGGAGGAGCGACATGGGCCACGAGACCAGCGAGGTCCACGACTGGTACGGCTTGTAGAAGAGCTGGGCCGGATGGTCGTCGACGGCCCTGCACGAGAAGATGGCGCCGAGCTCGCCTGCATGCGGATGTCTCTGGTCAGCCTCGACCAGATCAGCGAGATGGATGAAAGGGGAGAGGCGCACCGAGAGCGGCCTTGTCGTGCTTCATCTTGTCCTCGAACTTGAGCGCAATGTGCGAGCTGCGGTCGTGAAAGTCGATCGTGATCGACTGCGACTCGTCCCGGTCCACCGCCGCAATGTAGCCAATCATGTTGAAGGCTGATTGAAACGCGCAGCGGCGTCAGTCGACGACAGAAGGCCAAGGGGAAAGGAAAAGCAAGCGGGCGCACCGAGGTACCGCCTTTTCTCCCGCCATGGCGTCGCACCAGGCTGGAATGGCGCCTGACCGCGGCGCACACCCATGGTCCTCCCCGCAGTCGGCACTGACCGCCCGCGCGAGAAGCCAGCGGGACCGTCGCGGGCGTTCGCATAGCCCGGCATCGGCACGTCGTCCGCAAACGGGTCGCCGTCCTCGTCCGCGTCACCGGCCGCAGCGCCCAGCTCGCCGTTGAGCCTGTCGCCAAGGTCGTCGTCGAGCCAGCCGTCGTCGCCGAGGTCGAGGTCACCGTACTCGTCGTCGGACGCCTGGTCCTTGCGGAAGAGGGCACCCTTGTCTCCTGCGTGCGAGCTCGTCGACGTCGATGCCGAGTCGCTGCGCTTGCGCCCCTGTGCGGCACCTGCGCTCTTGGCCGGCGCCTCCTTCGCCGGGGGCGCAGCGCGCGCGTGCGTCGGCGCAGGAAGGTTGGCGGGCACGGCGCCCTGCCAGCGCGTGAGCTGGCCCTTGTTGTCGATGTAGGCGAGCGAGTTTGCGGTCGGGGCAGGGTGGAACGCGAGGCTCGTAATGAGGCCGTGCGTGTGTGGTGTTCGGCTGACGACGGAACGGTCCTTGACGGACCAGACCAGGAGGTCGCCCGAGAGCGAGGACGAAGCGAGGTAAAGGCCATTTGCCGAGAAGGCGAGCGATGATACGCGCTGGAACTCGACGTCGGAGGTCAGCGCGCGCGTCCCCAGGCGCGGAGAAAAGCAGAGCAGGGGAAGGGGCGCACCCCGCCGCCGTCCTTGGACGAGAAGGTGCCTGTCTTCTGCCAGGTCTCGCGCGAGACGACGGCGATGTCTACACGTGCATCGATCAGATACTGCTCGGACAGCGAAAAAGCCTGACACGCACCGTTGTCCTTGCTTGCCACGACGAAGAACTTGCCCGCGGGGTGCCAAATGACCTCGACCGAGAACTCGGAGCTGGGACCAGAGGAGGCGGATTAGCGGTGATACCATCGAGCACGCGATGCTCTGGACGCACTCGGCGTCTTCGGCGGGAATGAGGCCGTCGATAACGTGGACGCAGGTCGGCTCGGTCCCGGCGTCGAGCTGCCACACGCGAATCGTCCCGTCGACCGAGCTCGTCGTCTGCGGGCATGCCATCAGCATCAGCCTCACTGCTCGTGTGTCGATGGATCGAGGAACAGGACGCACGACAAACTGGCCGTCGGGACTCCAGCTCGCTTCGCGAATCGACCTCGAGTGGCCCGTCAGAATCTGCACCTTGGTCGTGTCCTTGACGTCGATGACCTTGGCGATGACCTCATCCGACGTGACGACGGCGCGCTTGCCACGCGGGTCGAAGCGGACGCTGCGCGCCGGGAGCGAGAAGCGCGTGAGGAAGCCCTCGAGGTCAGTCGAGCCGGCTTTGTGCAGGACGACCTGGCCGGACTCGGACGCCGAGACGAGGAGCTCATTCTGTGGAGTTTCTTTTGCTCAGTGGGGACTGCACAAGCCAAGTGCACGAGGAAGAGGCGCACAGTGGCCGAGATGGAGACGACGGCGTCCTGGTGGTAGTCGATGATGGCGGGCTCGACGGTGGTGTCGGCGTCAAGCCTCGCGTCAAAGATACGCATCAAGCCCTCATAGCCGCACGTGTACAAGTAGCTGGTCGAGCGAGAGGAGAGAGAGAGGTCAGCGAGAACTGGCGCTGGAGCGGGAAGAGGAATCGGGAAGGCGCACTGTCCGTCTGGCGAGAAGGTCAGACGCGCAGGACCATCGGCGTGCGGACTGATGACGAGCTTGGTCGGGTCGGCGGCCATGCTGAGTTGGCGGTGAGGCCCACTGATGGCGGAGAGGCAGGGAGGAGGAGAGCCTGCGTGGTGAGGGAAAGGGGGGTGGGCCTAGAGTGTGGCTGTCGTGGACGAGCTGCAGGTGTACCAAGGGCCCTCTGAGCTTTAGCCGTGAAGGCGTGGGTGTGCGAGGCGAGGAGGAGTGTCGCGACCACCATCTCTCCGGGGGCGCGTCGCCTCGCGCCACGACGCGACCAACGCCCGACCCGGCGCCGGCGTCCGCGGCGTTTGCCCAAGCTGTACGCCCGCGCTCCCGACGACGGCGAGCAGCTGGCTGAGCTCTTCACTCTCGCTGCCCCGCTCCGGACGTGCGGCGCGCACCGTGGCGAATACAACAAGCATCGCGCGAGGATCCCAGCCTCGCCGTATTGTGGTCGCAGACTGCAGTTGCCCCCTCGCCCTAGCTATTTAGCATTTAGCCGGTCGCACGAGCCCAGAGGTGTGCGCGGCCTTGAACGCCAGGCGCCCCAGCACACGCGGCTGCCGACCTTCTCAAGTCGCTTCTCTTGCGCTCAACTGTCGAACGCACGCAGCAGCGGAATGTCCTGAAGCAACATGCAGGGGCGTTCTGTCGTCCGCGTGGCGAGTGGGCGCCTAAAACGAGGAGAGCCCAGCCTACTCTTCCTCGACTAGCTATAGGGAGGACGAGCGCACGGACTCCGCGACCTGAGATGGTTGTTGCCCCGTAACGCGCTCGCATTCGCCCGCAAATCGTGTCGCAGTCGCGGGAGACAAACAGTTGCACAGCTAGCTACGAAAAAAGTAAAGGGTCGAGGTGCGATCGCGACCTGCGCGACCTGCGCTCCTTCCCTCGCCCCCCTCATGAGGGCCTCCCTCCCGCTTGTGACCACTTCTCTGCCCCTCCCAACCGCGCATTTCCCCCTCCCCCTCTAGACCCTCGAGTGGCTCTCCCTCTTGCCGCCGCGCATCGTCCCGACCGTCATCGCGAGCGACCCAGCCAGTACCACGCTCCCTGTGGCCGCTCAACTAGCATGAGTCGCAGTCCCTGGGCGCAAGAAAGCAGCAGGAGAGGGACTCCGCACCGGAAAAGACGATTGGATGGCGCGCGACGTCGGCAAGGGCGAGCAGGCGGCCCGCGGCAGGGTTGTAGACGAGGCCCAAACCCACGACGAGAAGGAGAAAGGCGCTGCCTTGGCCGAGGCTGTGGGCGAGCGTACGAGTTGCGGTCAGCGTGTGGGCCCAATTCAGCAGTGAGCAAGTCGCAGGCCAGAATGAGCAGGATCCAGAGGAGCCTCAACCGAAGACGAGGAGAGACGTAGGACGGGCGTAGAAAACTCGCGAAGAGGAACGAGGACACACCGGCTCTTGAGCAGGTCCTTAGACAAGATCCTGACTGCGATCGAGCTCACGAGCGCGATGAAAGCGCCGCCGGAAGCGCCGTACAGGACAGCGTGCAAGGCGAGGAGCACGTCTGACACCTCCATGATGTGCATGAGACCGAGAACGGTCGCAGCGTTCACGAGGCACGCAGCCTGTACTTTGAAAGGGGCGCTGCGACGGTCGCTCTGTGCGGGTCAGTGCGCTGTGCGGAAGTACGGCGAGAAAAGCGGAGCGAAACGCACAGGTGGTCGGCGATCAGGCTGTGGATAATCCACCCGAAGAACGAGGCGGCGTGTAGGAAGGCGAGCGCGTATGTCACGGCATTGGACGGACCGCCGGCCGTCGGGAAGTAGATCATCTCGTAGAAATTGGGGAACCAGACGCTGCGCGACGAGCGGGTCAGGCGACATTGTCAGTCAGCGCGCGAGAGATCAGCTTAAAAGACGGCATCGCACGTACTTGCAGTGAAGCAGCCAACCCCCGAGTGAGATGCAGGCGAGCAGCGACGGAATGAGCCCCGAATGCTCGTGCGGCGCCGACGGCTGCTGGTGGCGGATGTGCGTCGGGCCGGGCCGCACGAGCAAGTTGCCGACCAGGAGGCACGCCAGGACGACGCATACGACTGGTGACCACCGTACAAAGTGAACGAGAGTCAGCCCGAACAGAGGGGTGGGAGGAGAAAGGGGAAAGCAAGGGAGATACGCAAAGGAGCGACGCACAAGCGCGGACGCCATTCTCGAGACCGACGTCGGGGTTAGCGAGGAGGCGTTTCAACAAGACTATGTGCGCGCACAAAGGGTCAGCCAGTCTGGCGGTACAGGAGAGGAAGATGAAGAGAGGAAGAACGACGCACTGGGGCCGCACACTCCGCCAACGCTGCCCCCGCCCGCAACGATGCTGACAGCGAGCGCCCTCTTCTCGTCGAACCAGTGACACTGGATGCCCAGCGCCGAGGCAAAGAGGGTCCCTGCGCCAAGGCCTCCAAGGATGCCCTGGATGACCAGCACCTGGCCGTACGTCTTTGCCTCGGGAACGAACAAGATGGACAGGATCGACAGCGCCGACCCAGAGGCCAGGATTCCCCGGGAGTAGTCCTTGTGGATGTGTGGGCTGGCGAAGGCCACGCCGAGGAAGAAGAGGCACAGCTGGGCGGACCCGATCCAGGCGATCTCGGAGGAGGACTTGTGCGGGAAGAGGCTCTGCGCCGGCGAGTCCAAGTCGACAGCGGACACGAGTGGAGCGAGTGACCGACAGGAGGAGGGGGGAAAGAGCGAAAGGGGGGCCGTGGAGCGAACATGTGGAGTCGGAAGTGCGAGTCAGCGTGCGCTCGTCACTCGTTGCGGAAGGTGGCGAGATCGAGGCCCACCTGCTTGTAGAAGTCTTGGAGCACGCCCTGTGCACTGAGTACCCCCATGCACGAAGCGAGGACGAGGGACACGCCGAGCACGCTCAGCCACGCCCAAAGCCCTCCGTCGGGTGGCGCCGCGGCTGTCTCGGCGGGGTCGTTCGTGAGCCCTTTCGTCGTCGACGGAAAGGGAAGCGAGATCGAGGAGGAGACGCCACACTTCGCCGCGGCCTTGCATGGCGTCGCGGTTGAGGTCGTCGACTGAGGCACGTCGTCCGATGTCCTGCCAGAGACTGACGCTGTCGGCAGTGCGACTGGGATCTGGCTCGTCATCTGGTCAGGTGTATGTGGTGCCGATGTCGAGAGTGAGATGAAGAAGAAAGCGTGCAGGAGGTCCGAAGGGCTCGAGGGGACAGACGCTCGCTCCCCTCGCGCCATGAGCGCAGCGCGGAATCCGCGCGTGCACGGTCCCTCGACGACACCGAAATCACCGCTTGATCCGTGCTCTGTCCCCGTGCGCAATGGGTTCGTGAAGCGGACCGAGCGCGAGGTCGATGGGCAAGCGGACGCGGTCTGAGCGCCGCGCGTGAGGGAGAGGCAGGGGGGCGCACCGCGAGCAGGGCAGTTCTGTTGACCATTGTCGGCGCACTCAGAGACGGCGAGGGGCTCGTGCCTCGACCGCATGCTCGGCACAAATCACTGCCTTGCAAGCGCTCCCGCCCCGACGGTCCCTACCACCTCAGTACCCTCCGCCCACGCCCCCTCCCATCGCCCCCACCCCTCCCGCAAGCCTGCTCTTCTCGCGCGCCGCGTTGGCGTCGCTCTGCGCGGCCGACAGGGCGAGGTCGATCTTGCTCGCGACGAGGAACTGCGAGTGGAGCGAGGGGAGCGAGGCGAGGCGCTCGCGACGGATGCGGATGATCTGACGGGGGAAGCGAGAGGTCGCGTGTCAGTCGATACCCTGAGCTGTGCGGCGCACCCACCAACGGGCAGAGCATGCGCGCTCGAGCTCAAGGCGGGCAACACCCATCCATCCAGGTGAGGGAAACGCCAAGCGCACCTCTGCCTCCCACTCCGTCCCGGGACTGATCATCCAGCTCGCCTGCGTCCCCGACACACTAGCGAGGATCCCCCCCGCCGCACGCGGCAACCACCTCCCGAGCCTCCTCCGCCTCTCCTCCGCCTCGCGCTTCCCCCTCTGCACCTCGCGCTCCCGCGCGCGCTGCTCCTCGCGCGCACGCGCCTCAGCCACGCGCGCCTCGTCCCGCGCCGCGCGGGCCGCGAGCTCTGCCTCGGAGAGGGCTGCGGGCGCGGGCGCGGGCGCGGGCGCGGGCGGAGGGGGCGTCTCGGGGAGGACGGGCAAGCGCGCGGGGGTGGCGGGGTCGTCTGGCGCGGGGACAGCCGCGGGCGGGGGCGCGGGCGAGGCAGACGCGGATGCCGTTGCGGCTGCGGATGCGGGCGGAGGACCCGCAGCGAGCGGCACGGTCTGCCCCGCGCGCCACGCCTTCGGTCCCGTCGGCGGTGCCCGCGCGCCCGCGCCAGCGGGGCCCGCAGGCGGTGGCGGCGGCGCGCCCGAGCCGTACCTATTCCTCGGCCCCGTCGGGATCGTTGTGGCCGCTCCCCCCGAGCCTGACGAGGCCTGCTCCCCGATGGGGCGGAACCCGCGCGGGCCCGTCGGGATGGGCTTGGCCGCCGTGGCGGCCGCGGGGGTGCCAGCCGCGCCGGCAGGGGAGCCCTGCCTCGACGGGTGCGGGTGCGGGTGCGCCGGCCCCGTCGGAGGCGGAGGCGTGTACCCGCCGCGGTCGCGCTCTCGCTCTCGCTCTCGCTCGCGAGGGGGCGGCGACGGCGAGCGGAAGCGCGACCTGTGAGGCGGCGGGGACAGCGAGCGCCTGCGCGAGGCCGCGTACGGGCCGGGCGAGTCGCGCGCGCGCATGGGAGGGGGCGGCGACGGCGACAAGGGCGTGCGACTCACGCGGCGCCGCCGAGGTGCACCGTAGTGCTCGCTCGCGGCGGCGGCGGCGTTCTGAGAGGGCAGCGCACGGTTCGACGCCGCGAAAGCAGGAGGAGGAGGGGCGCGCGAGTCGGAGCGCGAGTCGCGGCGGGCCTTGCGGAAGATCATGTCGTCGTCGTCGTCGTCCGTGGCGGCGAGTGCTGCGACCGAGGGGCGCCTCGCGCTCGGGCGGGAGAAGGGAGCGTGGGAAGGAGGAGGCGGGAGAGGGGGGGGCGGCGAGCGGGAGAAGGACGAGCGGCGACGCCCACCGCGGCAGCTCAGCGGGGGCGGGGAGCGCGACATGCGGCGTCTGGGCGGGCCGGGCGAAGGGTACCGGCGGTCAAAGGGAGGCGGGGAGNGGGGGGCCGTACCCGCCGCGAGGAGGCGGCGAGCGGCGACGGAAGTCGGGCGAGGGGGGCCCGCCGTAGCGGCGCGGCGGGGGCGAGCGGCTGCGCGACATGGACCTGCGCAGGTAGGCTAGACGGCGGCACGTGTCAGCAGAGGGCCTCTCTCACTAGTACAAAGGGAAACACAACGCACGAGGAGGCGACCTCGACATGGGCCTGCGCCTCATGGGCGGCGAGTCCATGTACCCTCCTCCTCCTCCGCCGCGCCTGCCGTACCCCGGCGGAGGCCCTCCTCCACCCCTCCTCGGCGGTGGGCTCCGGCTCCTGCTGCGACTCCAGCTCCTCGCGCTGCGGTAGCTCCTCGACGGGCTCGGGCTCCTCGACCTGGGCCTGCCACGCGGACCGCCGCGAGGAGGCGGGCCGCGCCTGTCGCGGTCGTCGAGGTAGGGGTCGAAGCGCCCGCCCGAGGGAGGGCCCCTGCTGTAGAAGCGGTCGTCGCGGTCGAAGCTCGGGCTGCGGCCCCTCCTTGGCGGGCCCGCTCCGCCTCCTCTGGGTCCACGGCCGCGGCCGCCGCGCCTCCTCGGCGGGGGTGGCGGCGGACCATCGTCAAACTCTTCGCCCTCTTCGCGGTCGCGGTCGCGGTCGCGGTCGCGGTCCGGGTCGGAGGGAGTGGCCTTGCCCAGAGGGAGAGGCGGGCGCTCTGGGAGGCCGCTGGGCTTTGGCGGGAGGAGGGAGCCACTCGAAGGTCCAGCTGCTGATGCTGGTGAGCCACCTGCGCCCGGTCTAGGCGGGAGTGCCATGGGACAGCGGGGAAGAGGAGAGGGGGGCGGAGATGAGGATGACCAGGGACGAGGGGCGGCTCAGGGGGCGATTCGACAGGGCGTAGAGCGTGTAGTCTGTCTTGCTGAGTGCTACCGAGTGTAGCAGTGGTCCACCGGAGCGAGTCCAAATCAAGACGACGAGCCAACCTCACGTCGCAACGACCTCCGCTCGAGCGGGTCAATCTGCGCTCATCCCCCTCGTCGACTGCTGCAAAGTGCTTGACAGAGCTCACTATCACGCTTGTGAACGCCACCGGACCGTCGCTCCACATCTCGCTCGCTTCGCTGTGCCACACCTCGCGCCTCTCAGGCTCCTCTCCTCTCCTGCACGCTCCCTCGCGCGCGCCCACTCGACTAGCTCGTGGCATTGGTCCTAGAACAAGTCGTACAGGTACGCCAGCCCCAGAGCCACCTCAACTACTGTCATCGCGCTCACCGCTGACTTCGCGTCCCGCCCGCAGCCCTCCTTCGTCTGCCCTGCGAGCTCCCGCTCAAGCCTTTCTCAGACACCCTCTCTCCGACTCTCGCGTCCCTTCTCACGCCGACGCCAAGTGTGCACAGAGTCGACTGGTCGCAGACCCCCCTGGAGGGCTGATACGAGTGACATGACTGCCGCCGCGACTTTGACTTCTGGTCCAACATCCTCGGGCCGCCTTTGAGCTTGGCGCAACCACATATACGACACCCGTACGTTCTTTCAAGCCCACCTGCGCCCGCAAGTCATCCAGAGTGAACCTCCGCCCCGCCAGCGTGCGATCCACCTCAAAGGCGTGTGGTCGCGCACCAGAGGGAGCGGGGCCGTCATCGAGCGCTATCTCTTTGCCCTCCCAGGTGCAACCGTCAAGCCAGGCGACAAGTTTGCCCGCCACTGTTCGTCGCGTCCCGTTCTTCCCGCTGCTCGGGCCCCGCTGACCCTTCCCTTCGCAGGTCGCCCCACCTCGTCACCTGTCGAGCACAACGACCCGAAGGACATGTGGACCTGTCACTCGCACTTGAGGAAGCTCAACGAGAGGGACCACGTCGTCGCGACGACCTGGACCGTCGATTCGCAGCAAGGATTGCACCCCACCTTGCACGTCGTCTTCAACCTCGCACACGACAACCCGCACGAGGCCGCGTCGCGGGCAGACGGAGACAGTCATGTGGGGGTCTTGCGTCGCTGAAGATCGACGGGAAGACCGTACGAGCGCGGGTGCAAAGGACGTTGGTCTGGGAATGTCGAGCTCGATTGCCGCGTACACATCGCCTCGCCTCCACGAGGCAGCTCGTCCTCCTCGCGCACGTGTCTACAGTTTCGCCTTCGCAGCAAACCTCCGCGGCGACAGCGCCGAGATGTCGGCGCTCGGGTCGAGCCCGAGCAAGAGCTCGGCGACGACCTTGCCTGCTCCCGGCGCGAGCGTGATGCCCCACGGGCCCTTCGCAGTCGAGACGTAGACGGTCGGGTCTGACGGGTCGAGGAGGCCGATGATGGGTTCGCGGTCGGGCGCGATGGGGCGGTAGCAAAACTGCGCGCATGCGGCAGCGAGGGGAGCGTTAGCGTCCGAGGCTCGCTTGGGGATGAGCAAGGGGAACGGGGAGAAGAGGCGCACCTGCTGCCTCTCCACCACGGCACCGTTCTCCTCCTTCAACAACGGGCTGACCGCCCCCGCCGCGCGCTTCAACCTCCCGACGAGCCGCTCGTCAATCATCTCCCTGACCTCGTCCGCGCTCTCCGGGAGCTTGTTCGGCAAGCCCTCTAGCCTCTGCGCCCGCGTCTCGGGGATCGTGTTCTCCCCCGCGACGTAAACGAGGCCGTTCGTGCGCACGAAGAACTCGGGCGAGCGCGTGAACCCTTCGGCCTTCTCCTCCGGCGTGAGCCCCCTTGCGAGGCCGGACGTCGACGCGTGCACGCCACCAACTGCGCCGGAGATGCCCGCAAAGACGGCCTGCGACGGGAGGGTCGTCGTACCCGGGTGGGGCGAGTAGCCGGAGAGGGACGGTCGGATGAGAAGGGAGTGGCCTGGCAGGTTGGTGAGCGGGATGGGAGGGAGGCCGAGCGTCGAACAGACGGCAGCGGACCAGGGACCGGCGGCAATGACGAGGCGGTCGAGGGCGACGGAGATTGGCGAGGGTCGCGAGGACGAAGTGGAGGTGTCGGCAGCGTGGGGCAGGATCGTGATCGTACGCTTCGGCGAGGAGCCAGCGCGAGCATGGTGACCATTAGGCGGCGAGAGAGCAGTCGCGCGTCCGAAGATGGTCGTGAAGCGGTCGGCGTATGTCGTCGACAGATGCTCGTGGAGCGTCATGCAGAACGCAGCCGGGTCGCTGCAAGTCGAAGCGTCAGCGTTACTGCTCGGATGGCAGCGTGGGCGCAGAGGGCACGGCAAATACAGAGAACGTGGCTCACAGCTGGGCGACGCCCCCCTCGGTGCTGAGCACCTCCTTCTCCCCTTCGACCCATTCGCCTCGAGGCAACCTCCCTCCCTCGCCCTCCTTCCTCCCCTCCTTCTTTCCCCCCGGCAGCGTCCTGTACTTGCTCCTGTCTTCGTCGACGCCGCCAACGTTGAGCCCAATGGCCGAGCACTGGCGGTACCCCCACCGCTGGTCGCCCTCGAGCCGCTCGGCGAGGTCGGCGTGGCAGGCGCCCGAGAGCCGCGCGAGGGGCTGCGAGGGGGGCTCGTGCCATGCTGTGCCAAAGGCGAGGAAGCCCCCCGCGAAGCTGCTCGCGCCTGGAGCGATGGTGCCCCTCGCGGCCTCGACGAGCGTGACCTTGGCGGCTGGGTCGAGCGAGAGGGTGTAGTAAGCGGTGCACAGGCCGACGATGCCTGCGCCGAGGACGACGACCTCGTGCGGTGCTTGAGCCATCTGTGGCGGTTGCGAGCGAGCGAAGGAGCCACAGGTGAGCGGAGCAGCGGAACCGACTCGCTTCGGCGCGGCTGACCGCGGCTCGCGGCCGGCGTCGCCTTCACGTGCGTCAAAAGAGCGTTCGGCTCGTCTCATTCTGCGCGGACAAAGCATTTGATACAACACTGGACAGACGACGCTCTACATGATCCCGAACCCTCTCAGTCCATGCTCATCCTGAACCGGTTCCGGCCGGCATACGGCATCGCGCTCGACGACGCCAAGTCGTCGTCGTACCGCTCTGCCGCGCCACCCTCCTCGAGCGCAGCCTTGGGATCCGCGGGGTCTCGAGCCACGGTGGGTTTGAGCTCGAGGACCGATTCGGACCGGAGGAGGTCGCCGCGGGACACTGCGTTGGGCGGGAGGTGGAGCGCGTCAGGCGGAGGTTCGCGAACGAGCTGGAGGAGGCTGCAAGCGACGCACTGTGGTACTTGAGCCCGCGGCCAAAGTGACGGTAGCAGACCGTGACGGTCGCCGTCGTGAGGAGGAGCGCCGCGAGGCAGAGAGCCGCTGCAGGTAGAAGAAGAGCGACACGGTGAGGGCCGTCGAGAGCGACGGGCACGGTCGGGAGGACAGGCTGAGAGGGCAGGAGAGCGCTGAACCGCACCAAAGATCGTGAGCGACTTGAAGACGAGTCGGTAGTCTGTCTCTCGGTCCCGGTAGATGATAAAAAGCTGCGAAGGAAGGGAGAGGCTCGGTCAGTCCTCGCCCGTCGCCTCAGCGCCTGATGCAGAACAGCGTCGACGACTCGCCTTGTAGATGAAGTAGGCCGTGCCGAGTGCGCAGCCGACGAGAAAGCACCAGAATCCCGTTCGGTTCTCGTGCTTGACGGCCAAAAAACCGAGCAGGAGCATGCCGGACGTGACGGGGAGGGCCGCGACGGTAATCCAGCGCTGTTCGTATCGCGAGTCGGCGCGCGAGTCAGCGCGTGAGTCCCGGCGGAAGGCCGAGGGGAGCGAGCGCACCTCTGCAGACGTCTGCGTCGGGACGAGGAAGACAAGCTGGAGCGAGAATGCGATGAAAAAGAAGAGGTCTGCGGGGCGAGCATCACGTCAGCAGTGCTTCTCGGTGCCAGCTTCCGGGCTTAGAGGAGAAAAGGCGCACCGAACTTGAGGACGCAGATGAGAACCTGGAACCAGGCATAGCTCTTCTTGACGCGTCGGTCGGCCCCGAGCGTCTTGAAGATCTGCCAGCCAAACTCGCGCCAGATGGGCCACAGACAGGCGAGGTAGACCAACTCGGTGAGCGAGATCATGCTGCGAGGGAGGGTCACGCGGTGCGGTGTGAGCACTTTGGTGGGCCGGGCAGGAAGCGGGATGGGAGACAAGCTCACGCCGGAATGACCCAGATCAGCACGGCGAGGTAGCCCGACACGAGCGAGCGGATCTCGGCAATCTGCACGCCCGCATAGACGGCGAGGAGGCCGTTGAGGATGGCGAGGGCGACGACCTGGATCGTGTTCTTGGCGACGAGGGCGTCTACGGCGAGCACAAGCTGCGTCACATGCGCGAGGACGAACTGCCGCAAGGTCGGGATTGGTGAGCCGGCGCGGGGTGTGAAGCAGAGAACCGCACGGGGAGAGAGGCGAGACTCACCAGCCCGAGATACACAGGCAGTACGCTCGATTCGTCTCGCTCCAGGACGGTTCTCCATAGCTTCTCGGCATACACGTTCAACGTGAGGCCGACGATGAGCGTGTCGACGGCGGTCTCGAGGAGTGTCGTCGCGAGCCAGGCGACCGTCGCGGGTGTTCGGGGGACGAGAGGGGAGAGTCGGGCGCGGAGCCTGGCAAAGAAGCCGGACGAAGGGGCCATGCTGTGCGGTCGACGGTGAGGCGGGTGCTGCGTCGGGCGGAAAGTGAGCGGGGGAGGGGCGCTGGGAGGGTTGAGCGAGCGTGGGGTGGTGGGGTGACCGACGAGGCTGGACCGGTGGTGCGGGAGTAGGTCGTGTGAGCGTGTCTTGTGGAGTAGAGCGACGCTCTATCCGGCCAGAGAGTCTACCGAGGCGATGGCTGCGGCGAGAAGGTGGTGCCCAGAGATGAGAATGGAGGCGAGGTGCGTGCAGACGGGCAACGGGCTGCAGACGGTCGACACTCGCAGGGACGACCAGCGTGTGCAAGCAGAGACACTCAAGGCAGCGAACGCTGGTGCTCGAGGGGAGGAGGCAGCCGTGGAGGCCAAGGTTCAAGGCGGCGCTCGCCTCGCGTCGCGTCTCGACGGGGGTCAGCCGGCATCTACATAGCTCGCTGTGCAGGCTCGTGCTGGGCGGCAAGACGTGTCTATTGCGCATCTAGAGGAAGCTGTCTAGAGATAGAGAGGGAAACGACGAGGGATCTACGTGCGAGGGAAAGAAAAGAGCGGGAGAAGTCTACTGCCTGGCTGCGGCCGCCTAATCCCACTTGTCGAGCTTCATCGTGCCCCTCTCTTCGAAAGCGCAGTGCATCTTGAACGCGTTGCGGAGCATGTGCGGCTCGTGGGCCATCCCCTTCTTGATGCACTCGTGCAGGGCCATGTTGTAACTGGACGCGCGCGCGCGCAAGGTCAGGCAGAGAGCGACAGATAGACAGCGAAACGCGAACGCACTAGTCGAGGAGCTGGTCCTTGTAGTCCGGGTGGGCGCACTTGTCGATGATGACGAGCGCGCGCTGCCGCGGCGACAGCCCGCGCAGGTCGGCGAGGCCCTGCTCCGTCACGACGACGTCGAGGTCGTGCTCCGTCTGGTCGACGTGTGTCGCAAAGGGCACGATGCACGAGATGCCCGTCGGGTCCGTCTTGGACGGGCGAGCCGAAGGCGTGTGCATGACCGACTGACGGCGTTCGGGCGCAGGTCGAATGGCACAGTGGAGACGCACGAGTTGGGCGAGGGCAGATCAACGTTGCGAAGCGTGGGGACCTGTCAGCGCGAGGGCACAGCGCGCACAGACGACCGGACCGACAACTCACGAGCTTGGCGTTGCGCAGGAAGTCGGCGCTGCCGCCGAGGCCGTTGAGCATGCGCGAGCCGAGCGCGCAAGTGCTGTTTGCGTGCCCGTACATATCCACTTCGAGAGGCGTGTTCATGGCGATGACACCCAGGCGGCGGATGATCTCGGGTGAGTTGGCGACCTGCTGAGGCCGGAGGAGCAGCTTATCGAAATAGCGGTCCCAGTCGTCGTAGAGCCTGCGGAACCCGTCTTTGGAGAGACGAATGGACGTGGCCGAAGCGTAGCTGAGGCGCCCGCTGTCGATCAGGGGAAGGAAGCGGTCCTGCACGACCTCCGTCCACACCTGCAGCTGCTCAAACTTGCTCTCGGCAAGCCCGCCGATAATAGAGTTGGCGACGTTGCCAATCCCGCTGCGGTGACGAGCGAGGGGGACAGACAGATGAGGAGTCAGCCTGGAGGAGATAGGCATGGTCGAGACGAGCGGAGCGAGCTCTGAGTAGTGAGCGCAGACGCACCTCTGGAGCGGGTGCAGGTTCCTGGGCATGCGACCCGCGGCGACCTCCTCCTCGAGGAAGTGAATCAAGTGCGCGGCGATCCTCTTCGAGTCCTCGTTCTCGGGCGCGTTGTTGCCCGTGTTCTGTGAGTACACACAGGTCAGCAGAGCAGGAGGGAAGAGGCGGGTCGCGTTCCGAGGTGCCGAAGGACACGTCTCCTCGACAGGGGACACGCACATCGGGCTTGTCGGTCTCGACGATCGCGACGACGCGTTCCGGGTCGACCTGGATGCTAGGAAGACCGATGCGGTCTGCGGGGTGCGTGATGAGGTACGGCAGGCGGCGGGGAGGGTCGGCGAGGGTGTAGATGTCGTGCAAGCCTTTGAAACTTGGCAGGGCAGTGTTGACCTGCGCTCATCGTTCTGTCAGCACTATCAACTGCACCCCAGGGAATAGGAGGGGGGAGAGGGAGACGGGAAGGGTAGGCGCGACTGGAGCAAGGGAGGGCGGGGGGCTCACCTCGATGATGATCTTGTCAGCGGAGGCGAGGATCTCGGGAGTAGCGCCGACGGACGCCCCCTGCAGAATAGAAGGATGAGCAGGGTTCTAGCGGCATAGCATGGCGCAGACTTGCCGGAACAATCGAGCCATCCTCCAGGACCTCCGTCGCCTCGACGATAGCCCAGTCGAGCGGCTTGGTCCGGTCCCCGCCCTTCTTCGCAAGCGAGTAGTAGCCGTACTGGAGGTCCTGCGGGAACTTGGAGAGGTGCGTGTCTGCAAAGTCGAGCCTGCCCGCGTTGATCTCCTTGGCGATGCCCTTGCCGACCTGGTGAGGGAAGCGGCGCTCGATCATGCCGTTGCGAGCCCAGCGTTCCTCGACCTCGGGTCCCGTCGACGCGCCGACTGCATTGGCAGGCGAGGTCAGCTTTCGAGAGGCCGACTGACGAGGCGAGAGAACGACCGAGCTGCGGCGGGAAACGCACCGAAGAGCGAGAAGCGCAAGTCGCCCTGGAGGTTGTTCTTCTCGACATGTTCTGCGAGTGCGAGAGGCGTCTCCTTGGGGTAGCTGCGCAGGGAGACGTGAGCGACATTTTGGGCGATCGGGTTGGTATGAGGCGCCGAGGTACTCACCCAACACCGGTGAAGCTTTGAAGGGAGAACGCGAGGGAGTGATGTCAGCTCGTCTTTCGGTGTACAACAGCACGCATCTAGCCCAATAAGGCGCGTACTAGGCGGCGTGGCGCGCACGCCTGTGTCGTTGGGAAGGTTGGGCGAGAGGGTGAGAGATGAGCAGCTCACCCGCTCCAGCCGATGTAATCGCCGTTCTTGCTGTGTGCGGCGGCTCGAGGAGGGAGGGTCAGCGACGCTCAGGCGGCGAGACCAGGTCGCACGCACAAGTTGGAGACGAGGTCGGCGGGACGAGCCAGCTTCCTGAGGTAGCTTTCTCGCGCGACGCGAGAGCGCAGGGCCGCCGAGGCCTGGACGGGCGCCGCAGAGCGGCAGATGTGAGACGCAAGCATGTTTGAGCGCAGGAGCGCGAGGGTGAAGGCGACGAAGCGAGAGCAAGCCCTTGACTGCAGCGCTTTCGTCCTCATGCGTTCATCCCGAGGTGCCTCCCGCGCGACAGCATTTTCTTCGCGCGCTAAAAAGGCTACTCTGACGGCACACAGCGGTCCATGACTTGATCAGCTGGACCAAGCCAGGCCCGGCGAAGGAAAAAACCGAGGTCCATGACCGAAGGGATTCACGGATTTCCCGCGGACTCGCTCGGTCCTCGCATGCTCTCTGCTGCATGCCGAGACGCGCGCGACTGTGCGCCATCGTCGACAGCGGAAAGGTTACTCGAAGGCCCACACACTGACCTCGCCCCACTCCCACACGCGCCGCACTCCAAGTCCTGCCCGCCGCGCGAGCTCGAAAAAGCCGTCGTCGCCGTCGGTTCGCCGCTTGTAGGCGATGAGGGCGCGCCTTGCAAGATTGGCGTCGTCGAAGGAAGAGGACGCGTCGGATGGAGGCGAAGGCAGGGCGGGGCGAAGGACGTAGAGGAGCGTCTCGAGGAGGAGGCTGTGCGACGACGGGTTGTAGAGGATGTCGGTGCCAAGGAGGGTGACTTGCGGCGCAAGGAGAGCGTTTCCCTGGCCCGGCGCGAGCTTGCCCCAGTCGAGCACCTCGTCGTGAACCGGCACGTCCTCCAGACGCGTGAGCAAGTCGCCCGCGTTTGCCGCGAGGTTCTCCCGCAGCGTCGAGTCGACGGTCGCTTCGACGTCAGTTGCCACTACCGCCGCGTCGGTGTTGCCAATCGAGCGAAGGAGGTGAGCGGCATACTGCGACGCCAGAGCGCATCCTGCGCCGAGCTCGACGATCCGCACGGGGCTCGGTGCCTTGCGGACAGGTCTTCGTCGGTCGGGAGCTGCAATCGAGGATCGGCCGGCCGGCCCAAGCGTGGACAGAGCCTGCGACGGGTCGAGGGCGTAGGGGTGCAGCGAGAGGAAGCATGACATTCCGATCGCGCAGTCCCACAGGCGCTGGCCGGTCGAGTTGTTGAGCCCCGGACGCTCGATGACAGTAATCGGGCGTGGTGGTATAGGTGCAGGTGCAGGATCGAGTGCGATTGCGGTAGTGAGAGGGGATGGTGAAGGGGGTGGCCGGAGATGGATCAAGCGAATCGCGGTTTGGACTGTGGACACGTCGCGTGAGCACCGTCCAGATCTGCATATGCGCGGAAGGAAGAGGACATGGGACGCACCCTTCTCTTGCGACACCGCGCCGGCTTTGCCAGGCTCTCCTCGGCCAAAGTCGACGTGCATCGGCCCGCTGGTCACGCTCATGAAGACATAGCTCTTGTCATCCCACGTCGAGGTGGTGGCTTGAGACGGCTCCCCTATCAGCGCACGAATCTCGGCGGCCGATGCAGAGGCGGGCTCGATGCTCGGACTGCGTCGACGAGAGTCGGGGGAGACCGACAGGCGAAAGCACAGCGGCCTGACTGCTCGCGTGCCTGATGAAGGTGCGGGCGGCATAAAGGTCAAGGAACCCTTGAGGGTATGGAAGGGGCCTCGGACAGGCATAAAGGCGAACGTTGCAGACGTCGAGGGCTTCGAGCTGCGACTGAGCGAGCCCTCGAGTTGCAAGGTGACGCCCGATGGAGGCTCGAGCGTGTCGGCTTCCAGGATCTCGAGCATGACTGCGAGGAATGCCTTGTCAGCTGTGAAGTGCGGAGGACGCGAGAGAGCACATTCCACTCACGGTCGAGCGAGTCGAATTCGAGGTCGACGCCATAGTCGTCCGTCACGGCGGCAGCGAGCTCGACTGTCAAGAGGCAGGAATTCCACTCAGCGAGCACTCGGGACGATTCGCCGGTCGAAAGGCCGCACCCGGGACAGTCTGCGGTCGCCTCGTGCCGGCCTCGAGGTGGAGCGTCGCGGGCGGAAGCCGCGCCAGGCAGAGTCTGCCGAGCCTGAAGGCGTCGGGCTGGGCCAGGTCGGACATGTCGGAGAAGGTCACGGCCAGCAGCTGAGCGGTGAGCAAGTGTTGCGTCGTTGGACGACTTCATCTCCCTCTCGGCTTCCCCCACTCGACTTCTCCGACTCTCCCACACCATGGTCGTGCGTTGGCTCGTGCAACGCTCCAGCTTTTGCTTCTGGTTTGCTCACGCTATCCCATCTCGTGTCTCCAGAAGCTCGCAGTCCAGATCAAGGCGACCCTCGAGAACGTCACCGACCGTGGGTCTGCACACGCTCGCGGTGCCTCTGACGCCGTGCAGGGAGCTCAACATCCTCTCGACACATGCAGTGAAGCCTCTGGGCGACAACTTTACCTGGATGGTCAAGGTCAAGTGCAGCTCGTGCCGCGAGGAGCACCCCAACTTCATGGGCATCGACGCCACGGCGAGTCTCTTTGCTGCGCAATTCTCAGTCGCGATAACTGACAACAGCACTCGTCAACAGGAGACGCACGACATCAGCGGCTCGCGCGGCGAGGCCAACCTCGTGTGGCGGTGCCAGCTGTGCAAGAAGGAGAACAACATCAGTGCGTGCGCTCCGTGCCCCCCAAGCGCTGTCACGTCCTGACACAGTACCCACGTTCGCAGACTTTGACGACTCGTTCAAGCGTGCGTCGGCGGCGTACACGCTGGAAGACGCAGAGGAGCAGCGCTGGGGCACGCTCGCCGTGCTCGAGTGCCGCGGGTGCGAGATCATCGACTTTGACCCGCAGGGCACGTGGACGTGCAAGGGCGCGCAGAGCAACACGCCGTTCGAGGAGGTCGAGCTGAGCAAGGAGGAGGCGGAATGGAACGACTACGACGAGAAGGTGCGCTCTTCGATGACCCTTTTCCCCTCTTTCTTGCGCCTCTGACGCTTGCGCACGCACAGGCGGGCGAGGGTGTGTCTATTATGGAGCTCGAGACTCGGATTCAGCGCGCGTAGACATGTGCAGAGACCGTCCTCCCGCGCGAACTGTCCGAGAGCGGGTCTGAGGAGAACCAAGGAGCGGCAACGTTGAGCGCTGGCTCGGTGGCTGGCAAAGGCCAAGAGAGCAAGCTGTACGTGTGCTGCACAGGCAGCCGCAAGCCCTACGAGGAGACGGGATGACGACTCGTCCTCATCACCAGCCCAAGTTGGCACTGAGCCTCAGGCTCTCCCTCCTCCACCTCGCTCGCCCACCCTGGTCGACACTTGCGACCTCACCACAGCGCCGTGTACGCGTGTCACACTCTATCCTGGTGCGCCACCCCGCCCGCCAGCGTTACGAGCTTGTCTCCCCAGGTCACCTTCTGCGAGCCCGCTTGTTCTCTGTCGCTCTCGCCCGGATCCGCGTGCAGACTCCCTCCCATCCTACATACAGAGCTACCAGTGCTCTGCGCAGCCGAGCGCTCGCCAGCCCGGCTGCTTGCGCGTGCGCGGGTCCCACACGCGGGGAGGGACGATGACGCGCCTCGAACTCGAGTTGCCAGCCTCTGCACTGCGCAAGCTGCCCACTCCCACTGTTGGCCGTGAGGCGCACTCACTCCTCGCACCTCGTCTCGCACCCCCCTGGTCCCGAGGTCGGCGCGACAGAGCCCCATGGCTGCCGGGTCAGACCGTGCCTCGCGGGGGGGGCAGGAGACGAGCTCTGCCTGGACGGCAGTGGCGTCTGTGGGCTGCTCTGGGGTGAGGGACCTGCTCTCCACGGGGCGAGCACGGTTGCCCAGACGCGAGGCGGCGGATGGAAGGACGGAGGCGGGCGGCGGGACTCTCGCTCGCGCACGCAGTCGGGCTTGTCTGCGCTTGGCCGGCTAGGGCGCTGGTGGTCTCTGCCTCCGTTGTACCCTTCCTGCCGACCATGGGCTGCTGACCTCTTGCGGGCGGGCGTCGCTCGCCTCTGTGGCCCTCGCGAGCGTCGCCTGCCCTCCCTTGCCTCAACCAGATGAGGAGGGCCGCGCGTTCCCCGCAAAGCGCAAAAGCGAGCTACGGTCTGTTCGACTCGAGTGAGCTAGGTCTCGCGCCATGAGCTGCTGTGCTCGTGGAGAAATCGACGCTGACGTCCTCCACGATCGCGCGCTCGCCTGATTCTCCGGCTGGTTGGCGCTTTTAGTTAACGAGAGGCGCCGAGCAGAGTCTGCGTACTCGACACCAACGGCTCGTCCATGCAAACAAAGTCGCTGCTTGCTCGAGGACGCGAGCCATCCCTCAGCGAGCGCTCGTTCGCGATAACTGCTCTCGCCGCCGCGTGTCTCCTTTGCTCTATTCGCCTCTCTCTCAACTCTCCCTGAAGAGGCTCCGAGCCACTCGTGTCAGCCGCGTCGCGAGGGGGGCAGTCAAGGACGTGCAGCGGGAGCTCTACTCGGACCGTCTATCGCCGCTCGACCCGCTCATCGCTGGAAGCCCGACGGCATCCTCGGCGTCTCGTCCACGTCGATGCCTCCCCCCTCGCTCGCCGTCGACGGCGCCTCGAACGAACCGTCCGGGTCACTAGGCTCCTCGCTCTCGCCTCGTGCTCGCCCCTCCCACCGCCGCGGCACCTCCCCAAGGTCCACGACTGACCCATCCGCCTCGAAGCTCTCGTCCGCGTGCTCTCCCGCGTCTTCATCGGTTGTCGCACCGCCCCACCACGTCCCGCGCGCACCGCCGCCGAGCTCAGGTGTCGGAGCGCCCCACCCGCCGCCGGGACTCGCCCCCGCCGGATGCGCCGCGAGCAGTGCGGCCGCGGTCGAGGGCTGGGCGGCGTGCCCCGCGCTCGCCTTTGCGGCGTCGAGGACGGCGAAGAAGTCGTCTGGGAGGACGGGGGCGAAGGCGGGAGAATGCGCAGGGCTGGGCGGACGCGGACGCGGAGAGGCACCGGCCGCGGGTGATGCGGCGAAGGGATCGTCCGAGGTGACCGTCGATGCGGTGGCGGTACTCGAGAGTGTTAGGAGAGACGGTCGGGAGATGGAAGAGAGGGAGAGGCGCGAAGAGGAGCGAGGCGTGCGTGTGCCGTCGGAGCTGGTGGGCTGTGTCGGCGCGCTCGAGTGGGCAAAGGGGCCGAACGCGTCAGGCGAATCAAAGTGGACGAGCAGGTCAGGCGACGAGGGGACGGCGAAAGGGAGCTGCAGAAGGCTCGTGAGCAGGAGACGGCGAAACGAGACCTGGGAGGAGATGAGAGCCGCACCATGAACCGCGAGTTGAGCAGCTCGCCGGTCGATTCTTCGGTCGGCGGCGGGGCGTATGAAGCGTATAGCTGAGGGTCGGCGAACGCCTCGTCGATCATGCGCACGACGTCGACGAGCGGAGTGGGCGCCTCTCCGCCCTCGCCTCTTTCCGCACCCTCAGGGCTGGCTGCGCCCTCCCCGGTCGCCGCCGCCGCTGCTGCGCCCCTCTGCAGACGGTTCCGCTCCCACTGCTTCTGGATCTGGACGAGGTACTGCGCGCAGTCCTCGTCCATCCTGTTCTCGTCGACCTCGTACCGGTAGTCGCGCACGGCCTTGCGCAGCTGGAGCGGGTTGAGTGCGCGCAGGCTCTGGACCGTCCCGATCAGTCCGTCGATCGACGCCTCGCTCGAGAGGCACTGGAGCCACTGGAGGAGCTGGTTGAGCGGCGCAAAGTGGACGGCGACGAGCTTGGTCGGGAGGCGGTTGGCGCGTGCCCACTCCTCAAGGGTCGAGGCGTTGAGGCGGATCTGCATGGCACGGGTGCGGCAAAGGTACTTGCGCTGGACAATGCCTCGACGAGTCAGTCGGGGGTCGCCGCGAGATGGGAGCGAGGGCAACACACCTGGTTGAGGAGCCGGTTGAAGACCTCGCACGCGATCCAGAAGAAGAGCTGGGAGAAGGCCTGCACGATGATCGCTGGCGGGATCTCGTAGATCTGGAGGACGAACAAGGTGCTCGACAGCAGCGCCGTGATGCTCCGCGGCGTCGCCTCGTTGACGGGTACCGTGCTCGCCGAGACGAGGCGAGGCGGCGAGGCCCCGACGTCGCCGCCACCGGGTGGGCCCAGCCCGATCGATGAGGACGTCGACCCCGCGTCCGAGAAGAGGCTTCTCGCGCTCGTCGAGTTGCGCACCGAGGCAGAGCCCTTCTTGGCCCGCCCCGTCAGCTTCTTGACGAAGCGCGTCGACGCCCACTCGTCCTCGAACGCAACGTCCTCAAAGCCGGGGAGCGCCTCGTGGTCGAGGATGGCGGCTTCGAGGACGCGGTCGATGCGGCGCTCGACGTCGCGGATGGTGAAGACGAAGATCTCGTTGACGAGGTCGCCAAAGTGCGACTGGTAGTCGGGTGTCGCGGCGCACAGGTTGGGCTCCCTGCGCAGGTAGTGCAGGAAGAGGAGGCAGTTTGACAGCCAGAAGGCGCAGACCGACATGTCGTCAGGGCGGTTCTGCAGGTGCGGGTCAGCGAACGCGCGCATCTGGACAGTCGAAAGCGAGACGTTGGACTTACATGCACGGCCGACTCTATTCGCTCGAGCGCGCCAAACATGAGCTCATCGAGCATTTCCTCGCTGCCAAAGTAGTGGGCGTATCGCGCGCAGAGGAACAGGACGTTGGCGGGGATGACGCGGAACTTGCGCGTCCGGACGGGCTTGATCGTCGAGATGATGACGTCGAAGAGGGTGGGGAGCTCGTCGAGCGCAAACACAAGCATCTGGTCCGGCTCGCAGCGGTCCCACACGAAAGGGTGCGGAATGCCCTCGACGTCATCAGGCTCGTCCTCGTCCTGCTGTTGCGCGGGTATGCGTGAGCGCTATTGCGTGGTTTTTGAAGCGGGAGAGCACGCACTGCGTCGCCGTCGCCGAGTCCAAACGCCTCAAAGTCTACCTCGAGGTTCATCGCGCTGTCCCTCCCCAGCTGCGCCCGCCTCCTCGCCTCCTCCTCCTTCTCGGCCGCTTCTCCTCGCTCTTTCGAGTCCGCCCAACTGAGCGCCTCGCTCGCCGCGGCACTCAGCCTCGACGCCGGCCTCCCGTCTCCTGTCTCCGTGTCCTCCCCCTCTGCGCCACCCTCACCCTCCTCCTCGCGTCGCAGCGCCCTCTCGCGCTCGACAGCCGCCTCCCACGCACTCTTGAGCACCTCGCGCATCGCGGCGCCCTCTCGACCCGGCTTGACGAGGTCGCGCGGGGTGAGGCCCTTGTGCGACGCGAGGAGTGGCGACGCTCGGCGGTTAAGCAGGTACGCTGCGATGGGGATGTCGTTGTTCTGCACGGCCCAGTGGAGAGGGGTCCAGCCCGCTGCGAGACGGAACTTGGTGAGAAGTGCTCGCGTCGCGGCCCTGCGAGAGAGTGAAAAGACGCACCTCGGTCCGCCTGGTTGACCTTGGCGCCGCTCTCGACGAGGATCCTGACCGCCTCGGCATGCCCGAGGGCGACGCAAGTCCCGAGCGCGGTGTTGCCCTCGGCATCGGTCGCCTCGAGGTCAATCCACCGTCGCGCGGCCGTGTCAGGGAGGGCCAGGGTCTCGCTTGGCGGATCGGCAGGTCCCTTGCCCTTTGCGCTCGGAGAGCCCGGCACATCGCCGTTGGCACTCGACGCGACGATGAGGGAGAAGCGTCGCGCGGCTGCGGCGTTCTCGGTCGAGGAGAGGGTCGGGTCGGGAGGGAGCGAGAGGAGCCACTCGAGCGTGTCGGCGTTGCCTGCCGAGCAAGCTCGGAGGTACACGCTCGTGAAGAGCTCGCGCTTGTCGTCTGCGCTGAGAGGAGAGTCGGGCGAGAGGTACGGCGCAAGGTGCTCGGGCAGGCTGAACGAGGGGCGGGCGAGGTGGGGGTGGACGAGAGGAAAGGGGGTCGAGCGAGTCAGCGCTTCGCGCTTCGAGGACTGCGGGAGCAAGAAGGACGCACGGAGGACTCGGCAGGAGGCTCAGGACGACGCGCATGTCGGTGCTCGTCGGCTTAAAGGTGAGCCAGCCGTGGTTGGACGACGACGCCGACGACGAGGCGCCCGCTCCTCCGCGTCCCCCCTGCTGCGCCGCGGAAGGCGACCCGTTGCTGTTGTACGTCAAGGAAGACAAGCTCGGGGCTGTCCTGGATCGCGGCAGGCCGTCCTTGGGCGGAACGGAGACGGCGAGTGGGTTGGGCGACGTGAACGAGGGCAAGGGGGGCAGAGGGGGCGAGGGCAGGTCGAGTGGCATGGCGATGCACCCCGTGCCAGGATACTGTAGCAGCTCAGTTGGCTCCTGCTCGACTGCGAGAGGGAGCGCGTGCGGACGGGCGGAACGGCCACCCGCCCAGGCTCTCCTCCCCGATTCATGTGTTCGACCTGATGAGCGTGTCGACCTTTGCTCTCCGCCTGGCCTTTCTTGCTCTTCGCCCGAGCTCACGCACTGCATCGCAGAACTTTCTCTAGCGAACGCGCACGGCCACAGACACAGAACCCGACCCTGCCGCTTCACTCGTGATACGCCTCGCCGACGCCCATGCCCGCGCCCTCCTCCTGCAGCCAGTCCATCGCAACAGTCCTCACGAGCTTGTGCATCCCCTTGCGCCTGCGCTCGACCCCGAGCGTCCCGTCGCGGATCTCGAGCAGCCGCGAGCGATACTCGAGCGTGTCGGCGAGGAACCGGTGCAGGTCGCTGCGGGCGCGGGCGCCGAGCGTGTCAGCCTGGTGGACGAGCGCGAGATAGTCTTGGGCAGACGCACGTGAGGCAGTCATGGAGGAGCACTTCTTGCTCGTTCGGGGTCAGCCTGCGCACCAGGGAAAGGTCGCAAGGTCCGTCAGCGGCGCGCTCGTGTCGCACCACCGCCAGCGTGGAGAGTCTGAATGAACGCACGTCTCCATCTGCCCCGTCCCGACCATCCCGCCCCCCGGCCCAGGCACGACCCTCTCCATCTCGACCTCGCCCTCGCTGACGAACAGGCCCCGGACAAACACCTCGGGGTCGACCAACCGCGCCGCATACTCTGGCATCTCCTCCTCCTCGACGAGGGGCGGCTGGGCGCGCGCCCGCCCGGCGAGGGGCTCGTCGACACTGCTGCCCTCGCCCGCAGGGTCGCCGCCGTCGTCCTCGGCGTCGGTGTAGCCTTCCTCGGGCGAGCTCTGCCGCGAGCGCGTGTGCCGCCCCGGGGCGCCGGCCGCGCCGCGCGCGACGCGCCCGCTGCGGCGACGGACCGAGGGCTCCTCAGACAGGGACGGCGCGGGAGTCGCCTCGGCTGAGGGGGCGTCCGCGGCATCGGCGGTCGCCGCGGCGGCCGTGGCGGCGAGCGCAGGGTTCGCCGCAGAGTCTTCGTCCGGGCCCGGAACGGGTGTGGCGTCCGTCGAGGGTCCCGCAGCGGCTGCAGGCTGCTCTGCTTCGCCCACACCGGCTGCGGCCGTGCCGTTCGCCGTGGCGAGCGTGGGGGCGGCTTCGGCCGGGGTCGCACGGACAGCAGGAGCGTCCTCACTGCCGGCAGCGGTGACTGCGATGGCTGGGACGTCGGGGGTGGGCGGTGCGCCGTTGGGTGCTGTCGCGGCGGCAGCATCGACGGTGGGCGTCGCCGTAGCCGAGCCAGGGGCCGACGCGCTCGCCCCAACCTCTGCTTCGGATGCAGCAGCGGCGGCGGAAGGCGTACCCTCAACAGCGGGAGTCGCACCAGTGCTGGCGGCGGCGTCAGAAGCGCCTGCGGTCGCCTCGGCCCCGTCCTTCATCTCGACGTCCTCTGCCGCAGCGCCTTGCGCACCCGCCGCCGACGAAGCCGCAGCCGCCTGTTCGCCTCCGTCCACAGGCGCGGGCGTGGGGGTAGCTGCGGGCGTCGAGACTCCCGGGACGGCGACCGGGTCCGAGACGGCGCCCGGCGCGGTCGGGGCCGAGAGGACGGGCGTCGCCTGCTCGAGCTTGACGGCGTCCTCGAGGGCGGGCCCGCCGCTCGTCGCTGTCGCCGCGGGAGACGCTTCGACGTCCATCCTGTCAGCAGCGGGAGCGGCAGCGGGCGCAGGCGTGGCGTCCTGGCCCTCAGCGGCGGGCTGAGCCGTCGCCGTCGCGGCAGCCGCGTCTTGGTCGAGCGCGACCTGCTCCTTCACATCCTCCTTGTGCTTCTCCTCCTCGACCCGGCGCTCCTCCTCATCTTGGGCCTTGCGGCGGGTCTCGTCCCGCTCGCGCCTCCTCTCGTCGTCGCCCTCCCAGCGCCAGTCGAACCCCTCTCCGCGCAAGCCCCGGCACACCTTGGTCAGCGCGCCGACGAGCTCGGCCTCCTGCTCGATGAGGCTCGTCGCGCTCGCCGACAAGAGGTGGAACGTGTTGTTCTTGCGCCCGAGCGTGTGCTGCACCGCCGGGGTGAGGAGGAGGTCGAGCGGCGACTGCGGGACGGGCGGGAGGTGTGCCGGGTAGGGCCTGTCGGGCTCGCGCGAGAGGGCATGCACGCTGCGCGGCACGAGGTGCAGGTTGGGCGCGACGGCGAACCCGGACGTGCTCGAGGCGGCGGCGAGGTCGTTGAGCTTGCGGCGCTTCTGCGCGGGCGGGACGAGCGACGAAGAGGTCGTGTCGTCGATGAAGCCCGCGTCGACGTTGGCGTGGTGGCCGAGGCGGCCTCGGCGCGTGTGGGGCGCGAGGCGCGACAGCTTGTGGCCGCGGTTGGTGGTCGGGATGAACGAGGTGGGCGCGTCTGTCGGGCCTTCGCCGTCCGAGTCGGACGGGGCAGAAGGCGACGAGGGCGGGTCGTAGTACGATGGGAGGTCGCGCGCAGGAAGGGAGCTGAAGGCACGCGGCTCGTCAGTTCCTTCGGTCGGCGGAGGGGGGCGAGGGCGGGTGCGAGACGCGCGCGTCACGGGGTTGAACGCCGCTCTAGGGGCGTGTGACCTAACGAGTGAGAGCTGGGAACTGCACTCACAGGATGCCTACGTCCTTGTCTGCGAGCCTGACGCGGTCCTGGGCGGGGTCGGCAGCGTCTGCCGATTGCGGGGTCGCGGCGCCCTGCTGCTGGTTCGCAGCTGTGACTGCGCCGCTTGCTGCAGTTGGAGTGGCTGTCTGTGCGAGCTCGCGGGCCATGCTAGCGGGCGTGGTGAGCGAGATCGAGGGGCGGCGAGGTCGGGTGAGGCGGGTGCGACGTGCGGGGGACGGTGAGGACCGCACGAGGAAGCGTGAAAGCGAGGCGTCGCCGGCAGTGGGCGTGACTTTGCTGCGCTGGTGTAAGAGGCAGGCCTGCTCAGCGTGCGGGCGGCGAGAGCCAGGTGTGGGGACCAGGCCAACCCGGACAGTCGCTTGCCCGCTGCCTTCTCCCTCTCGCCCACGCATGCTCTGCAGGAGCGTGTCTGGGCCTGATGGCACTGTATTGACTGCATGGTAAATGGCCCGCAACGCTGCGCTCTCCGCCGTCGTGCTCGCCTCGCTCGCCTCGAGTTCCTCGGTTTCTCATCGCTGTTCAACGCCCGGCGACTTGCCGCACTTTCAGAGACGCGTCGCTGCTCTGCTGGGAGAGAGCTCCCTTGAACCCACTCTACTGCCTCGGAGAAGTCGCTGCTCGTCGCTCACTGCGTACGCTCTCCTGCACGCGAGCGCACGCGTGATCCAAACCGGCTCTATTGGTGGGACACGCAGAGGCACAGGTACAGATTGGCCCCCCTCCCCAAAGACAACAAGACACAGGACTGACACAGAGTTGACCGTTGTCCTCCTCAAACAGCGACGACGGTGCTCCCGACCGCAGACTCCTTCTCCTTCTCCTCCTCCGTCGCCGCCGAGCCGCCGCGGCCCGCTCCCCTCCCGCCGCCGAGCGAGTCGGCGTAGTCGAGCGCCGAGAACATCGTCGGCAGCGGTGCAGGCAGGAAGGCGTACGACAGCGCGAGGTGCAGGCTCCCCGCGACGACGACGCCGACGGGGTACACGGCGCAGTAGACGAACGTCGCCTCGAAGGGGATCCCGAGGGTCGGGTTGATGGAGCGGATGAATCCCGGCAGGCTCGGGACGACGCCGAGCGTGAAGGCGACGATGGCGCGCCAATTGAAGCCCTTGTGATACCAGTAGCACGACCGGTGCGTGGTGAAGAGGTCCGGGAGCGAGATGTGGCGCTTGCGGAGGATGTACACGTCGGCCATGATGACGCCACCGAGCGGTGCCTGTCGAGGCAATGCAGCAAGGTCAGGATGTGCCGGCTGGACGACCATGAGAGGCACGGGAGACGCACGAGGAAGATGGTGTAGCCGCCAAGGAAGCTGGTGAACGTCTTGGCAGAGTTTTGGATGATCTGGGGGAGATAACACGGGCAATGCGAGTCAGCGAGGTCTGCAATCAGTGGCTGACGCCCGCTCAGGCCGTCCGCCGGCGGAGCTGCGGAAGCTGTCGCGCGGAGACTCACCCAGGGGCAAGTGACAAGCCTGTGGGGGGGGGGACAGCGTCAGCGTGCGGCAGGATGGGGTCCAGGACAGGAAGCCAAAACGAACCCGAGGACCGCCGTGATGTACTCTGCGAGGCGAAGGGAGAGAGGGGTCAGCCTTGAGCAAGTCCAGTCCCGTCAGCGCGGAAACAGAGACGCACGGCCGCGACGGATGTTGATGTATTTGGGAAGCATGACCATGAGATCGTTGCCGACCGCAGTCGAATTGGCTGCACGCAAGGAAGCGTCAGCAGAGCAGCAAGGCAGAGCGGCAGGGCCGTGCGGCAGGGTAGGGGAACAGGGAAGAGCGAGAGGACGAGACCCGCACCACTGATGTTGGTAGCCAGCACACTAAGCGCCCAGGGCAGAGCACTGAAGAACTGGGCCGCACGCGAGCCCATGAGGGACGAGACCTGGAGAGGGGACCACGTCGACACGCCGTAGATGACCTCGGTGGCTGACGTGACGACGACGCCCAGGATGGCGCAGAGCGTGACAAGGACCGTGAGTGAGAAGATGTTGGACCACACGACGGTGCGGCGACTCTTGCTGTACCGAGTGAAGTCGCAGACGTTGAGGGCGAGCGTCGCTTTGGGACCGATGGCCCTGTGGGGTGGCTGGTGTCAACGACGGCGCAGGGAAGCCAACGTTCGTGCGCGGAGCGTCTGCATCCAGCCGTGAAGAGCGCCCATGGTGATGGAGGAAGAAGCGCCAACGCACGAGGTGAAGGCCGACATGAAGACGACGCCGACGGGCCGGCCGTCCTTGATGAGCGTCGGCTTGGTGAACACGGGCCCAAAGCCGTGCGCCCTCGCGACGGCCCAAGAGAACAGGGTGATTCCGAAGATGGGCTGCTCGGGCGAGAGTCAAGACGGCGAGCTGGAGACCTAGGCGCGGAGCTGGACACGCACCATGACGACAATCTTGACCGCAAACAGGTACTTGAGCTTCGAGATGTGGATCCAGAGCAAGGGGAGCTGCGTGCGAACGCGGGCGAGTCAGCTTGAGCGGCGCGACGAGGCGACGCCAGCGCAGTGAGGCGACACGAGTTTTTGGCGCACCTGAATGAGGTAGAAGATGAAAAAGCAGAGCAGCATCGACGACGTCACATGCGCAGAGTCGGGCAGGTGGTTCGGAAAGTCCTGCGCACGGAAAATGCGACGGTCAGCCTCGAGCGGCGGCCACAGGAAGGGGCAGACGACCCACCTTGAAGCTTGGCCAGATGGCCGTAAGCATCACTTGCACACATTGTCCACCCTGATACGTTTGTGTGCCAAACCAAATGATGGCGGCGACGGCTGGAAGCAGAGACCCGCGTCAGCGCTCGAGCCGCCGTAGTGCTGACAGTCAGTCGGCGAATGAGCGCCCCGCGCCCACCACCGTGCTGACAGTGGAGGAAGCTTGGACTTGCCGCGACAGATGACGGCGATGTACGTGCCGTGGATGCCAAAGGCAGTGCGAGCGACCGAGGGGTAGTTTATGCCGTAGCGGCACCCGATGTAGCCCGTCGCAGCGCAGGCGAGACTGATGACAAAGTGGCCGAGTAGGACAGCACCGATCGTGGCACCGGGCGATAGACCTGCCGAGACGGCGGACGAGGCCACCTGATACTGACTGCAGGGTGGCGCAGCGAAGGGAAAGCGAAAGAGTGTCAGTCGCGGTTTTCTTCGTTCCCACGAGTCCACTCCCTCGAGATATCGCAAGGCAATTCCCTCGAGGTCACTCCCTCGAGTCATCGTCAGGCAAATCAGCAACGTACGAGATACCGAAGGCCTCTGCGGGAAGGACAAGGACGCGTAAGTTGAGAAAGAGGCAGCGCGGCGACGAAGGGAGAGGCAGCGCACCGGCGACCCAGTACCCTAACAGGCTCACCGATCCCCATGAGCCTTTGTGAAGAGGAGAGGAAGTAGAGAAGTCGATAGAGAAGCAGACAGAACGAGGGAGGAGGAGCGAGAGCGAGTCAGTCTGCTGGCGTTCGACGGCGGAATGCGGAAGCACGGGAGAAGACGTACGAAGTGGCGAGTCGGCGGGCACGGGCAGCATGTCATGCGACGTCGTGATCTCCATGACGGACTCCTCCGGGTCTGTGTCGCGGGCCTCGCGCACGCCGCCGTCGTCTGTGACAGCGAGCGCCGTCGGGGTCTGGGGGATGCGTGCCCGCTTGATCAGGCTCGTAAGGTGTGTCTGCATGGTCGTCACGGAGTGAACACGCGTGAGAGAGAAGCGGAAGCGGCGATAGAAGCGCGAGATACCACGACTGAGGGCGGGGGTTCGCCGCTCGGGCGGCCGATGGCGCGCGGCAACAGCCGCCGGCGAACATTTGACCCCTCCGGTCCAAGAGCAGCTTATCTCTGCGTCAAAGCGGGGTCAAAAGGGGCGAGAAAAAGACGCCCGGGTCAAAGTTAACCGAGTCGGCCGAGTCGGGCGAGATGCTGGATGCCGCGCTCCAGGCGAGTTGCCGCGGCTTTGGACAGCTGAGCCGCCGCGAGTGCGCAGAGGCGGTACAGTACCGAGCAGTCGAGTACTGCACAGCCATTCGGAGACCTGCAGCAAAGAAGGAGTCGGGTAGCGGTCCTCGAGCTCGATGCCGGAGCTAAACGACGCCGGTGACTGCTACGAGCGACATCGCGCAGCGGATGGCGCCGGTGCTTCGCACTCTCCCCTCGATCGATGTGCCATGAGAAAAGCGGCACAGGTCATGTTACCAGGACACGCCGCCATTGGACCGACTCTCGTCTGCGCCCCACGCCGGCGCGCGGTCGAGAATGTTGAGCCAGGCCTCGAGGTCGGGCAAATCGAACGCCTCGGTCGCAAAATCCTCGACGCTCGCACTCGACGCATGGCCGACGCCGCCGAAGAAGCCGAGCTGCGCCTCGAACGGGCCGCCGAGAGCGTCTCCGCTCGCCGCCGCCGCTCCGCTTGGGCGCTCAGCCACAGTCGCCAAGGCGTTGAGCGCGTCGAAGGGCGCTCCTGCGCCTGCCGACGCAGAAGACGCCGCCGACGAGGTGGGCTCGGGTGTTACCTGCCCTTGCAGCGCGGCGACGACCTCGCTGTAGTCGTCGCACGCCGCGTCGGCCTGCATTGCGGCTGTCAGGCGCTCGGCGACGGAGGCCGCTCGATCCAGGGCGGCGTCGGCGAGGCTCCAGTCGTACTCGCTTCGAGCCCGGTGAACGGCGAAGGCGAGGCGGGCGAGGAGGTGGACGGCAGCCGACGATACCGTTGGTGGTGGAGTCAGGTGGTGAGACGGCGCCCCAGAGTGGGCTGTTGAGGAAGGTGTTGAGTACTTGGACGAGATGGCGGCGAGCGAGAGGCGGATGAGCGACGAGAGGACGGACGACAGGATGTGCGAGACGTCTGCGGTGTGCTCGTAAGGTCGGCGTGACTCGAGGGAGAGGCGCCATCGCGCGGCGCTGAGAGACGCACAAGGTAGCCAACTACGGCCGTTGCCAAAGGATTGGGCCCCGAGTGACGAGTAAAAGTCGACGAGCTGCGCAAAGATCTCCAGCGTCGAGCCGTCCGGGGCAAACGTGTTGCCGAGGCCTATGCGTACTTCGATGCTGATCCGACGGACCATGCAGCGCAGGGCGAGAAGCTTGAAGAGGAGGGCGTCTGCATGGCGAGGGGATCGAGCGTGAGACGTCGGTACAGAGGCGAGCAACGAGCGAGACACACCCATGCCAATCGGGCGCGGCGACATGTCCAAAAATGGCCGTGCGCCGTCCTTCATCGCATTGAGTTCTTGCTCGAGCTCGTCGCACGACTCGGCCCGCGTCGCCGAGCCGTACTTGTCGAGAGTCGAGACCTCTGACTGCAGCCTCGCGACGATGACCGCGAGACGGCACGAGTACTGAAAGGCGACGCTCCCGACGTACGCTTCGACGCCGTCGGATGGAGTAGGAAAGGGGAGGAGAGGCACGTTGGTGTTGCCGGCCTGGATGTGGCTCGGCCGGGAGTTGAGGAAGGAGGCCTGCGCGCATCCGGAAGCGTCAACGAGGGCGAGGAGTGAGGAACGGACGGGCTGGTCGCGCACCCAGGCATCGTGAATCCGCAAGGACCACCAGATTCTGTCGCGCAAAGACTTCTCCCAGCTCGGTAGAGCCCAGCTTCGACAGTCGACGTGGAGACCCAGGAGCTGAGCGTGCGCAATCGTCTGCCCGGCTCGAGAGTCAGGGCACGTGCGGGAGGAAGAGAGTGTGTACGGAGGCGCACCTTGGCGAGTAGACCGTAGTCGCCGCGCGGGTCGAGCGTCGTGCCCAGTTCGAGAACTGCCGTCGCCAGACTGCTCAGCTTGGGCGAGTCGAGCGTGCGATCGCTAATGCGCGCTTCTTTGAGCAGCCGCCATGCGTAGACGCTGAGAGCTCTGTGCTCTGGGAAAGACGACAGCGCCTCGACGAGGATGACCGCGCGGAGACCCGGTGGGATCGAGTCGAGCGAGTGAGTAGGCGAGATGGGCAGGACGGGCACGAGGGGATGGATATCGCGGAGGTATTGCTCGAGGAGGGCTTCTTCTAATAAGGACGGCACGCTTGCGGCGAGGAAAGAGCGAATCTGGCGAAGAAGTCCCCCTTCAAAATCGGCGGAGGGGACTCGATCTGCACATGCCTGAACTCAGTAAGAGCTACGCTCGAGGTGGCCTGAGGTGTCGCGTAACGTACGAGGAGGAACGGCGTGGAAGAGGATGAACTGCGAGCGGTTGCGGTCGCTCGAGATCTGGCGCGACGTGCCGACTGTCCCGTGGGTGAGCAGGTCGTCCGTCAAGGTCGCCGTCACCGCGCAAGGCTCGACACCTGCAGGCAAGTCGCCGTCGAGCGATGCGAGGCCAGCCTGCGAGCCGTGCGACGTCGGGAATACTCGCTTGCTCGGCGGCTCGGCGGCTCGAGCGTCCGCCGGACGCTTTGTTCCGCGGAGCGTCGCCGTTGCCGCCGCTGTGATGCGCGAGTCGAGATCGTGGGGGGATGTGTCGAATGCGGGTGCATCAGACGCAGAAGGAAAGAAGGTGTCGGAGGTCGACAGCGGAGGGGCGCCCGTCTCCTTCTTGGGCCGAGTTGGCGGAGGCAGGAGGAAGGTGCAGTCGCGACCGGTCTGTCTGTACGATAACTCGTCAGTCGATCAGCGCCAGGACAGCGCGGCGGTCCTCACTCACTTGCATTCCACGCACGCGCCTCCTTCGCTCGTGATAGCGCAGCGGTTCTTCCGTTTCCTGCAGCCATCGCATGGCCGGATCTTCTTGCTCTGCGATGGGCCGTGAGGGTAGTCAGCATGCGAGGTCGGCCTCAGCGGGGAAGAGGGACAGTTGACGGACTCGGAACGGCCTTGGCCCGCCGCTCGCGCCGGGGTCTCCGCTCGCCTGAAGACCCGCACCATGCGCAACGCCCGCTGATAAGGTCCAGGAGTCTGGTGACGTCGAATGCTGCTGTGCTGAAGCTGCCGAGGTTGCGGTTGAAGACTCGGGGAGCGGGTGGGGCGGGGCGCACGGTGAAGGCCGCGAGCCTGTCGCAGGTGCGGGCGCTACAATGGGGATATCGAGCATGCTCAGGGCTTTCGCGCCGAGCTCGCCTTGGACAGGACAAGGGGCGCGCAGTTGATTGAGGACGACAACCTCAGCCGGCTTGAGGTGATGAGGGCAGGTGGGTGAAGGCCTGTCGCCTGGGTACGCTCGACAAGGCGTTCGAGCATACCGCTCGCTCAAACGGGGCACTTGAGTTCAGTCGCAGCGAAAGAGCGCAAGGCGATGGCAAGTCAAGGCGTCCAGACTGCCTCAGCAGGCTCTGTCAGTGGGCGCCGGCGCGACTCGCGAGGTTGGACGCGTGCGGACGGTTACAGCGAGCATTAAATCGAAGAAGGTATCTACAGACCTCGCGAAGAAAAATTGACGCCAACACTACTTGAGGAAGAGATGCCCGCGCTCCATCTTGAGCAACTCCATCTCTGGCCTGAAGTTGGCGTAGATGTTGTGCGGGTTCTGGAGCGTCGCCGCCGTAAAGGCCGCGTCCTGGCGCCGAGCGTGACAGAGAGAGGGTCAGCAAGCTATGCGAGGCGGGCGCGGGCCGGTACGAGCTCTCACCTCGTCGTCAATGACCTTCTTCTCGAGACCGTTGGCAGCCGCCGCCTCGACCATCAGCTGCACCTTGCATAGGCGCTCGAGGCTTTGAAAGATGTAGACGGCCTCAGCCACGCTGTGCTGCCCGAGGGTGAGCAAGCCGTGGTTCTGCAGGATCGCCGCCATCTTGTGCGGTCCGAGAGCCGCGGCGATGTTGGCGCCCTCCTCTGGCGCGAGGACGATGCCGCCAAAGTTGCGATACACGGCCAAGTTGTCGTAGAAGAGGCATGCGTCCTGCGTCATGACGTCGATCGGCTTGCCAAAGACGCTCCTGCGGGCGAGCGGGCAAGGTCAGAGAATTCGTGCGTGTCAAGTGAGCGGGCAAGATCTGATCACTCGTTCGTGTCGAGTGATCGGACATGGCCAGAAAATTCGGCCTTCGAGGAAGGTCGACAAGCAAAGAAGGGGAAGGGGCCCGAACGCACCAGGCCTTGCCGTGCAGCGAGTGGCAGTGCGCCGCGACCTGGACGTCTGGTCTCGCCCGGTGCAGAGTAGAATGAATCTGCACGCCCGCCTCGTTGATCGGGAGCTGGGCGCCGTCTGGGTGGACGAAGCCGTCCGGCGAGACGAGGACGAGGTTCGAGGTTGTCACGGCCGAAAAATGCACCCCGATCGCGTTCATCCAGTACTGCGCAGTGTCGTGGCAGTGTCAGCTTGCTCTCTGGTGAGGTTTTGGCGAAAAGGCAAAGAGGGAGAGACGGGAGCACGGGAGACGAGCAGATGAGAGACCAGACGCACGTGGTCCGGCAAGACGGGGTCGCGGACCGTGATGTGTCCCGACAGGCCCTCAGCGTAGCCCTCCTTGCCCCAGTACTGGAACCCGATCGCGAGCTGCTCCTGTGGACGTGGTAAAAGGAGCCGGCGGGAGCGCAGCGGCGCGAGTCAGTGATAAGCTCGGCACGAGGCGCGTAGCTCGCGACCTGCGAGAGGAGGTAACGCACCTTGACCCACTCGCGCTTCTGGTACGGGTCGTCGAATTGCGGAATGCCCTCCATGTGGATTGTGCCCTCCTTATTGCCGCGATAAGTGCGCTGGAGCGGGTTCTTGGAGAGGCTCGACAGGTCCTGCTTGAACGGCGGAGGGGTCGAGACGGGAGCGCTGGTATCGAGAGCGACGGGAGCCATGGCGAGAAGCGTAGCGGGGAACGGCTGGAAGCAGAGGAAGGACGACTCGGAGGGAGGAGCAGCGCGAGGCTTGTCCCCGCAGTTTCGCCGGCAGCTCTCCGCCGGCGAACGGTCGTCGGCCGAGTGCGCATTGACCTTTGCCGAGGTCGAACGCGCGTGGGGAGTGTCGAAGGGCAATGGGGGCAAAACGACGCCGCGGCGAACCGTCTCCGCCGCCGGCGGCGGAGTCGCTCCGAGTGGTGGCACAGCCCGCCGCAGACCCCAAGCATGCAGCGGCCACCCGCGCAGCTGCACAGGCGAAACGTGCCAGCTCAGTGAGTCCTTCGCCCGCACCTGCACTGCTCGAGCAGCGCGGCCCGCACGGGCCATTCCTCGCACTCCTCCTCGCGAGCGGGGCCAGTGATGAGGCTGGCGTGGCCCGGCCTGCGTCGCAAACGACGCGAGCGAGCTCGTGAACACCCGCGGCGCCTCTCAGTGTTGTCGACTGTAGCACATACCGCGCGCGCAGGCGTCGTTGAGCGGTGATGGGGGAGCAGAGAGCTGACCTCCAATCTTCCGCCCGCAGCCCAGCGCTGTCGAGACATCCTCCGTCGCCATGAGCATGCGCCTGCTTATCATCAATCCCAACTCGACGACTGCGATTACCGATGGCCTGCGAGAGGCCCTCGAGCCGTACCGTCCGGCGCACGTCCAGCTCAACTACTTCACGGCTTCTTCTCGCGCGCCAACTGGCATTCGCGACTTCCGAACTGGGGTGATGACTGCGTCGGTGTGCTTTGAGGAGCTTGTGGCCAGCGGCGCCTTCGAGTGGTACGACGGCTTCCTGGTCTGCTGCTGTGCGTGCCTGTGCGAGTCCCGACTCTGCTCTCGGTGACAGACTGACCCTGTCCCCTGCGCAGTCACCGATCACCCTCTCCAACACATGATCCGCGAAGAGCTCGGCCCGACAACAGACAAGCCGTGTATAGGCATGTTCGAGGCTGGCTTGAGCAAAGGCCTCATCGTCTCTCGCAAGATTGGCGTCCTCTCAACCGGCTCCGGACCCAAGCCGCTCCTCTCCAAGGGCGTCATGAATTTCCTCGGCGCGGCGAGCAGCGACAGGTGGGTCGGCGGCGTCACGTCCGGCATCGCCATCGAGGAGCTGCGTGAGCCTGGCGCGAGGGACAAGGTCGAGCGGTTGATGAAAGAGACGGCGGCCAAGGTGGCGGCGTTGGGCGCCGACTGCATCATCATGGGGTGCGCGGGTATGGCCGGCATGGAGTCTCTGGTGCAGGCAGGCGTTCGCGAGGCGGGTTTACCGGACGTGCGCGTCGTCGATGCGGCTCTCGCGGGACTCGTCATGCTTGTCGGGATGGTTGAGACGGACGGGCCGAGGTCGTAGGGCCCTGGTCACTAGGAGTTTTCCGCTGAGACGGTGCTGACTAGAGAGCAAGGGCGTTGATCCTTGCGTAGCTCGCATGGTCCCTTTCGGACGGCTCCTCCCACGAGGGTCGCCTCGCAAAGTCCCTGGTCGTCTCGCACTGTTGCTATGGAGCTGCCAACTCGCGTCACCTGTGCGTCAAGCAGTGTGCGCCGTCCGTCTTTATTGCGCATGTCACTGGACTTCCATTGGCAGGTGGCCTCCTCCGTTTCCTCAACGAGCTACTCAGCAGGCTCTTCCGGCTCGACCACGCCCGTTTGCGAGCAGATCAGCCCATACATCTCGATGCGGCGGTGCTTCGCAAATGCAAACGTCTTGCTCTTGCCCTGCTGGCACGCGTCGAGGTCGATGTCGGCTACGACGAGCTCGTCGCCCTCGGTCGTGTTCTCAGCGACGATGTGGCCCTCCGGGTCGACGATCATGGAGCCCGAGATGAGCGGGTGCAAGCCGTCGTCGTTCCCGCATCGTGCAGAGGTAATAAGGGACGCTGTGCGGGCGGCAAAGCACGTTGGGTAAGCACGCAGCAGAAGCGAGGGGAGAAGAAGAGAAGCGCACTCGAGTTGGTGTAGGCGTTCGCCTGGCAGACGAGCTTGTGGTGGAACATGGCGTCGGCGTACGCCTCCTCGCGAGTCATCGAGCTCGGGTCGATGCCCCAGAGCTGCGGCGCCCAGGCCGTCGTGTTGTACCCGACGCACATCAGCTCGACGCCTTGCAGCCCGTACACGCGCCAGCCCTCGGCCCATCGCCGGTCGTTGCAGATGAGCTGTCCGACGATTGGCGACTTGTCGCCGCCGCATGCAGCCCTGAGCGACGGGGCCCTGAAGGCGGTGAAGCCGAGGTCGCCCGGCGCAAACAGCTTTTTCTCCAGTTGGTTCGTGACGCCCTGTTCTTTGCTGAACGGCTCGAAGGTGCCTGCACATGCTCAGGTGTCAGTTCAACAGCAAGAGTATGGTCCGAGAGCTAGGGAAGCGCACCGGGCAGGTGGATCTTGCGGTACTTGCCGACGGTTCGTCCCGACGAGTCGACGTACGACGCCGTGTTGTACCGCCTCCCCTCCGATGTTTCCTCGCCGTAGCCGATAGCAACGTCGATACTGAGCTCCATGGCCTTGTCGAAGAAGGCCTTGACGGACGCACAGTGCGAGATGCCCTCGACCGGCTCCGTCTCGAAGTACGACGCAATCTCGGCCTCGTCCTCCATCCAGTAGCGAGGGAAGAAGGTGGTGAACGTCGTCTCGGGGAAGACAGCGAGCTTGACCTTCTGTGCCGCCGCTTGTTCGAGGAGGGCGTTGAGGCGCGCAATGACCTCCTCGCGAGGAGTGCCGCGGTCGATGCGACCGACCTGGGCTGCGGCGACGCGGAGCTGACGGACCATGGGCGAGTGTGTTGAGGAGACTGAGAGGAAGAAGCAGAGGAAGCAGAGGCGGGAGCCCAATCGCCGTCTGGTAATGCGGGGCGAGGAATCGGCCGGGCATGGTCGCCGGCGGCGAACCTCGACGGGCCACGGCCGAGGGAAGAGCCGAGCCAGCCCGAACGAGAGGAAGCCAGCGCGTGCTCATGCTGAGCTGTCGGAGCCTTTGTGCCCTCACGAGCACCTCTGCGCAACCATGGCGCCCGTCCAGCACCCTCATCCGCTCCCCTCGCCCGTCATCAGTCGAGTCCACCTTCTCCCGCCCCTGCGACCTCCAGCGAGCTGCGCAACAGCTGAAAGCTGACTGATCTCTTGCCTGCAGTCGTCGGAGCTGGGTGCATCGGCCTCGCCACTGCAGTCGAGCTCTTGAAGCGCAGCTGGCCAGTCCTGCTCCTCGCGCACCACCTCCCCGGCGATCCGCTCGCGGCAGAGTACGCGAGCAGCGCCGCGGGCGCCCATCACCTCAGCTTCGCAGCGTCGGACGACTGGAGGCAGCGATACCTCGACATGGTGACGTTCGAACGTCTGTGGGAGGAGAGCGAGATTCGGGTCGAGGGCGAGGAGAGGGGCGTCATGAGGCTGACCCAGACGGAATAGTGAGTCGTTCTTCAGGCTCTTCCCTCTGAGCACCCTTTGACTATGCTTTGAGCGGCAGCTACAAGGGAGATCTGCACCTGCGCCTCTTGGAGGAACTGCCGGATGTGCGCGTTCTCCTTCCCTCGTCCTTTTTGCTTGACTGTGCATCCCTGCTGACTTCTCCACTCGCCTGACAGTTCCGTATACACGATGCTACGACGCTGCCTGACGGGTACAATGCCCCGTCGCACTCTGAGGTAGTCAACGACGCTCACCTGTTCGTCTCCCAGGGTCGAACATGCCGTCTCGTTCTCTTCGCTCACAATCGAGCCTGCCCGCTACCTCGTGAGTCGCAATCGTGCTTGACCGCTCGCCTAGAAGCTCGAAGCGCCTGACCATGACGTGCGCCTCGCACAGCCTTACCTCGTCCGTGTCTTCACGTCGCTCGGAGGCATCATGCAGCGCGTGCCACGCCTCAATTCGCTCGCCGAAGCGCTTCGCTACGCTGAATCGCCGCTCGCTGTCGTCAATTGCTCGGGACTCGGAGCTCGTGACGTGAGTCTCGCCGCCCTTCTCTTGCTCGAGTTGTGCAAGTCGTTGTCGAGCGGTGGTCAAGCTGCAGCTCGACGGCTTGCTGCTCGACACGCTCTGATTTTGAGGCCCCGCTTTGACACATCCTTGATGATCCCAGCTCGCCGAGACTCAGGACAAGACGGTCCACCCCGTTCGCGGTCAGGTCCTGAGCGTCAGGGCCCCCTGGATCAAGACCGGCTGGACCCGTCAGGTCGGCGCGCTCGGCGGCGCCGAGGGTGGCGAGCGCACCTACGTGATCCCGCGCGCTTCGGGGGAGGTCATCATCGGCGGCACGCGCGAGGTCGACGACTGGGAGACGCAGCCGCGCGAGGAAACGACGCGCGACATCCTGCGGCGTGCGCTTGAGATCTGCCCGGCGCTTGCGCTTCCTCCGCATGCGACTGAGCCCGTCGAGCTCGCCGAGCTGGTCACCGGCGCGGTCGTTGGCTTCCGCCCGACGCGCGACGGTGGGATCCGTCTCGAGGCGGAGACGCTCAAGCTCGACGCCGGCGAGGATCTCACTGTCGTGCACTGCTATGGCCATGGAGGCTTTGGCTGGCAGAGCATGTGGGGGTCAGCGGAGGAGACGGCGAGGATTGTCGGGGAGGAGGTTCGCAAGAAGCAGAAGGGTGCCGCGGCCACCTTGCTCAAGGCGCGCCTGTAGTCCCCTTGACCCACTGCATCGAGCGCTCTTGTTCTGTACACGCGTTCGAGCAGCATCTCAAGCAAAGCTAGCTGAAAACCGGCACGCATCCTCGCAGGCGCTCGGTCCGCTCCTGTCGCCCCTTCCTTTTTCAACGCTACGGGAGCGCCCGAACGGCATACGTGCTGGCAAGGTTGCACGCTCGTCCATCTACTGTGCCGCACGCTCTGCTGCCTCCTGCTCCTCGACGTACTGCGGTCGCCACTCGCTCAGCCACCTGTTTCTCGGCCCGGCCAGCGAGCTCTTGCCGCGCTTCAAGAAGCGCCCGTACCCCTTCTCGGCCGTGACCTCGTTCGTTGAGCCGTCGTAGACGACCTTGCCACGGAGGATGGTCATCACGGGCCAGTCCTGCACGTCGTGGCCCTCAAACGGCGTGTAGTCGCAGGCCGAGTGAAGCTGCGCAAGAGACAGACCAGGGGTCAGCGACGTTACGAGGGTTCGCACGGGCAGAGATGGAAGACGCACCTTGTCGACGGTGACTTTGGACGGGCGACGGGCCGAGGGCTTGCGCCAGATGACAAAGTCGGCGTCGCTCCCCGGCTGGATCGTCCCCTTCGCCGGGTAGCACCCGTACAGCTTGGCCGCGTTGGTGCAGTTGAGCTCGACAAATTTGGACGGCGACATGCGGCCTGGCAGGAGAGGATCGAAATTAGTGCGATGCAGATGGGGGCGCGAACGACGGGTTGGACAACGCTCGGCGAACCTTTGCACACTCCCTCGCTCCACATCAGCGGCCCCCTGGTCTCGACCCCAGGCAAGCCGTTCGGGATGGCCCTGAAGTCGCCGTCTGGTCGGCCGGACGCCTTGGTGAGGCCGAGCTGCTTGCCGTGCGGGTCGTTCCACTTGGTCGGGGCGTGGTCCGACGACAGCACCGTCACCGTCCCGTTGACCGTGTTCTCCCACACCCTCTCGCGGTCCTCCGAGTTCTCGCGCAGCGGTGGCGCGCAGCACGCCTTGGCGCCCTCGAAGTTGGGTCGGCGCATCTCGTCGGCCGTGAGGAGGAGGTAGTGCGGGCACGTCTCGGCAAAGACGCTCAAGAGGCGGCTCTGCGCCGCGCGGATGACCTTGAAGGCGTCGGGGGCCGAGACGTGCACGAAGAGGACGGGGCAGTCGAGGAGCTCCGAGATGGCGAGGACGCGGTTGGTTGCCTCGCTCTCGACGATGGGCGGTCGGGACGTGCCGTGGTGGATCGGGGCGAGCATGCCGCGCGCGGCGAGGTCCTTGGTCATCCAAGCAATCATGTCGGCGTTCTCGGCGTGGACCACTGAGCGAGGCGGCGGGGAGAAAAAGTGGGAAAGGAGCGCGAGTCAGCGTCTGAGCCCCGAGTGCCGGATCGTCAAGAGCGCAAGGAGAACCGGGCAGACGTTGAGATCACGACACTGTCGAACTCGGAAGGAGTAAAGCGACGCACTGACGGTGACACCGTACTTTCTCGCAGCAAAGAGGCAGTCCATGATCTGGCTGTCGCTGAGCTGCAGCGCCGGGTACGTCGAGTAGATCTTGACCGACGTGATGCCGTCCGCGACGAGTTTGGGGAGCTCGACGTGCATCTGCTCCTCGGAGGGGTCGGTGACGATGACGTGAAACGAGTAGTCGGCGACGGCGTTGCCCGTCGCGAGCTCGTGGTAGGCGTCGACCGCCGCCTGCATCGACGTGCCACGGTTCTGAACGGCGAAAGCGATGACAGTCGTTGTGCCGCCTGCGAGTGTACGTGGTTAGCTGCGGCCGGGCTGAGGCGCCCGGGAGCGAGAGCCGACGCACCAGCGACGGCGGAGCGCGTCGCAGTCGTCCAGTCGTCCGCGGACTTGGCACCGAGGGACTTGGCTGCCGACTGTGCAATGTGCACGTGCGAGTCGACCAGGCCGGGCTGAGAGGAGACGAAGCGATGTGAGCGCCTCCGCACGCGACGACGAGCACAAGGACAGGATCAACGCACCGTCACGTAGCCTCCCTCGGCGTCGATGACCTTGCACCCGTCCGTCACAGGCAGGTTGGCCATGAGGAGGACGACCTTGCCGTCCTTGACCGCAATGTCGCACGCGACCTCGTCGGCCGCGGTAACGACGACGCCGTTCTTGACCACCAAGTCGAAATCGAGCTTGAGCGACATGAGCAGAGGAGCGAGAGGAGGCGGGGCGATAAGCTCGCTGTACGGGCGCGGATGCAAGAGAGCGAGAGTACGAGCGCTTCAGCTC
Source organism: Rhodotorula diobovata (assembly GCA_006352295.1). Lineage (NCBI taxonomy): Eukaryota > Fungi > Basidiomycota > Microbotryomycetes > Sporidiobolales > Sporidiobolaceae > Rhodotorula > Rhodotorula diobovata. Next base: position 257,499 of record SOZI01000004.1, on the reverse strand, counting down.
GTCGCGCCCGTGGAGAAGAACGGGCGGCGGCGAACTGGCGGCGGACGTCAAGTGCGGGGCTCGGCCGGGTTGACGGATTGCGGCTGGCCGCAAGGAAAAACGCGCCCTGCTGTGTGCCGCCGGTACCACGCAAAAGGTGCTCTACTGTCAGGCTGTTTCGAGGAGGCGCACAGCAGGCAACTGGTCTTCCTCCCCTGACCGACCACAGTAGCCTCCACGGAGGGCGCGGCGGCGAGGGGAATCGGACGCGGGCAGCTCGACAATCTGACGAACTCTTGTCACTTGGTCTTTGGAGTCTGTGGAATGTGCACATCGGACGTGCTAACCCGCAGGGCGCCAGCCTATCGACTGGCTACGGGGCAATCCAGGAGCGAGAGCGAGCGAGCGAGGTGCTGGCGGCGTTCAAGCGGGGGAACCTGAAAGCAGTGCATCCAAGACAGTGCAGCACCGGCCTGTTGATTGGCTTGGGATGCAAGAGGCGCTGGTGAAGTGGCGTAGGCGGGGACGTCGACGTCGAGACCAACGTTGACGGCACGGCAGGTCGGCGCGAACCCACCTCCGAGCGTCCGTCTCGCAGACCGCGCTCTGCCCGACTCTAGTGTGCCGGACTCGTGACTGGGGCCACACACTGCCACTCTCACACGCGCCTCGATGGACGACAACCCTTGGGGGGCGCCTTCTGCTCCCTCATCTCCCCACCTCGACCCGACCTCGTCCCCGCTGCAGCAACAACCTGAACCGCGCCTGTCGATCGATGTGGACGACCAAGATGACCTCGCACCGCCATGGGGCAACGCATCCCCCAGCCTCGCACCCGCACCGGGAGACGACGCCGTCCTCTCCTCCTCAGCAGTGACGAAGGGCGAGATGAGCGAGGGTGCGGCGACGGCGGACACGGACGACGGCAGCGAAGCACCAGCCATTGCAAGCCTTGAAGAGGCAGCACTACCCGCAACCGCGGATGACGAGGCGTCCACCCCATCTCCTTCTCCTCCTCCGCCCGCTCACACCGCGTCGCCCGAACCTGCATCGCCCCCGCACGCATCCCCTCCCGTCAGCCCGCCAAAACCCACAGTCACCCTCCCCTCTCTCTCCCTTGACGACTCCCTCCTCGATGAGGGCCCGCCCATGGACGACTTTGACGACGAGCCCGCTCCGTCAGGCAACGGCGACGGCGACGGCGACGGCGACGATTTTGGCGCACCAGCAGGCGGCACAGACGACTTTGACGACTTTGGTTCGGTCGGGGGAGGAGGCGACGAGGACGACTTTGGCGATTTTGGCGACTTTGGTGACGCTGCGCCGCTCGACGAGGCGGCCTTTGGGGCGCCTCCGCCTGCCGCACCGCCCGCCTTGGCGCCGACAGCCGCGCCGAGCGCAGCATACCCGCCGCTGAGGCTCGACTTGAGCACGACGGCGCGGCAGGCGGTCGCGCCGCAGCTGAGGGACTTCTTCGCCGAGGCGTGGCCGGCGAGCCTGCAGGCGGTGAACGACGACCCCGAGCGTCAGGTCGAGGGGCCGGCGCAGGTGCTCGTCACCGAGTCTTCGTGCGTACTGTCTGCCCGCACGTTGCGGAACGCAAGGAGACTGAACCCCGCTCCACTCACCTCGCAGCCGCAACCTCCTCTCGACGCTGTCGACTCTGCCGCCGCTCAAGCCGCTCGACTGGAGGCGGTCACGCATTCGGCGGGAGCACCTCATCTCGATGGGAATCCCTGTCAACCTGGACGAGGTGCGTCGGATTTGCTCCCTCCTCTCGCTCCTGAAGCTCATCCCCTCACATGCGACCTCGCCCTCCTTCGACGTCTGCGCAGTCGACCGAGCCCAAGATCTCGGCCCTCTCTCTCTCCGCTTCGCTGCACCCTCCCTCTCGGCCGTCCTCCGCGCCCCCGCTCGCGGGGTCCCCCCTCCCCTTCCGCTCCAGCTCCCCCGCCTCGACGCCGTACGGCGCCCTCCGCGCGAGCGCCTCCCGCTCCCGCGCCGCGCACTCGTCCTCCCCCGCCCCGCCGACGTTTGACCGCGCGCGCGCAGACGAGCTCGTCGCGCTCGCCGAGGAGGACCTGACGCTCCTGGGCCTGGACAAGCTGCGCGCGGTCAGCGACGAGCTCGAGCGCATCAGCGTCGAGGCGAGTGGGGCGCTGACGCACGCGTTGATGATGCGCGAGAAGGAGGGTCAGGACAAGGAGGTCTATAACGGGATGATCCAGGTGCGTTGCGCGCGCTCGCTCGCTCGCTGCGGCTTCGGCTTCCTCGAGGTGACGGTGCAGGCCGTGCTCCCGTCTCTCGCCACGGAGTCGAGCACAAGCTCCAGCCGTCCTTTCTGTGTCCTGTCGCTGACTCCCCTATCCGTCGCACCCGCACGCGCAGGACCTCGTCGTCGCGTCCGCCAAGATCAAGACGTCTTCGCCTGCGTTGGGCAAGGCGCCGCAGCGGCAGGGCAGCGGCAGGTGGAAGCTCAGCGGGTCGGTCAAGTAAGCGAGGCGGGCATGTTATTCGCGTTGCATCAGGGGTGGACGGCTGCGAGCGAGCTTTGATGGGAGCTGACAAGAGGTCGGATGGATGAGCGAGCTGTGTTCGAATTGGCGTTCGCCTGCAGCAATGCTGTAGTGTCACGTAGAGACCGGATAGCAAGTATGCGCAGCCCAACTCAGGGCGACGTGAGGAAAAGCGCAAGGATCCCGTCCTCCCCACCTCGGACTGCGGCGCTCAGCGCTCACACTCTCACCAACCTGTCCGTCCCCACCATGTCGTTCGACCCCGCCGCCGTCGCCGAAGCCGAGTCTCTGCGCCTCGTCACCTTTACGAGCGAGACTGCGTTCGACCTTGGTCTCAAGCTGCGCGAGCACATCCGCGCCAAGTACCCCGGCCAGCCCGCCATCGTCGACATCCGCAGCGCAGTGAGCGAGCAGCAGCTCTTCTTTGCTTGCTGCGCAGAGGGCTCTTTGCCGGACAACGCCTGGTGCGCGGCGGTCCCCTCTCCCTCTCTCTCTCTCGGGCAAGCCTTGCGTCGACGACGAGCTGATGAAATGGCCCGGGGCCCTCGGTGATCAGCTGGGCGCAGCGCAAGCGCAACGCCGTGCTCCGCTGGGGCAAGAGCACCGCGTCGCTCAGTCTCAAGGGGTGGGGCAAGACGGGGATCCCGACGCACTACGGCGCCGACAACGCCGACGTGAGCCTGCCCGTCCTTCGCTCTCGACCTTCGACTCGCAGGCGCGCTCTCTCTGCACTCGCACTGACGGTCTTCCTTCTGAACGCACGCAGTACGCCTGCCACGGTGGCGGTTTCCCCCTCCGCGTCAAGAGCGTCGAGTCTCTCGTCGGCGTCGCCGTCGTCTCGTGCGTCTCCTCTGGATATCTCTGCTCCTCGCCCTCATCCCTTCCCGCCGCACGCCCCTCGCTGACCCTGAGCTTTCTTCCAACGTCACCCAGTGGCCTCAAGCAGGAGGAGGACCACCAGGTCATCGTCGACGTCCTGCGCGAGCTCATCGCCGAGCAGGAGAAGCAGGCGGGCGCCAAGTGAGCGCGCATGCAGGCGGCTGTCGCCCGCGACGGCGCAAGTACATAGACGAAAAGCGCCTTTGGCGTGTGCGCAATCAGGGAGTCACACAGGAGTCGGTCGCCTCTGGGTGTGGCAGAGGAAACGCAAATCGAGAGAAGGGGACGCAAACTTGCGAGGACGAGGGAGCGACGGGACGGTTTCCGCCTCGAGGCCAGTCGTACGTTGCGACGGAGAACACGAACCAGAAGGCTTTCCTTGTGAACAAACAGCCGCAGGCTCGACGACTCGATGACGGTCAGGCCGCCTGGTGCACGCGACGTTCTCTCGACGGGACCATCGCCAAGCCAAGATGTGTAGCGCACAGCCCGCTTTTACATTTCTGGGACCCGTGTCATCGATGAGAGAGCGAAGGAACAGGAGGAATGCGTGTCGTTTCTAATCCTTCTTCGACATGTCACCGACCGGCAGGGTGAAGTAGGAGGTGTCGGGAGTGAGCAGATTTGCCGCCGCGACGTACCATGCGAGCGCGGTCGTCTGCGCGGGGACGAGAGCAGTGAGCCACGAGAGCAGGGAGCCCTGAGAGAGGAGGAAGGAGGCGCACGACCATGCCAAACGCGCCGCCGGCAGTGTGAATGGCCGACGAGTTGCCCACGTCGCCGAGCTCAGAGACCCCAAGGAGCACCAAGGTGACTGAGCAAAGCCGGGGACGGTCAGTGCCCGACGCGAAGGACGAAAGAGGGTGAGAGCAAGTCAACTCACTGACGAGGAAGAAGAAGACGCTCGAGAGGGCGATGGACGAGCGGAGCGAGGCAATGAGCATGATCGTCGAGAAGATCAGCCAGCCAAAGAGGAAGAAGGCGACGCTGTGCACAGGAGAAAAGTTACAAGAGGGCAAGGCGAGAAGGGCCAAGCGAGCAGCGCAGAGAAAGAGCGGACGAGTCGAAAGGTCAACGAGCGAGTTCCGCGTGAGGAAAAACACACGAGAGCGCACCCGTTGGCAAACATGGCCTCGTTTCCCTCGTACGCAGCAGCAATCCCGGACCAGGGCGAGACGATACTGCGCGCAAGTGAGGACCGTCAGTCACAATGCTTCCGGAGGTCAAGGCGTGGGGAGCGAGTGACGCACAAGGCGTAGGAGAGCCAGAATGCGCCGTATGAGGTAAAGGCAGTCGCTGCGAATGTGTTACCCGACGCGAACTCCCACACTGGACGAGGCGAGCGGTCAGGGCTGCCCTCGAGAAGAACGGGAAGGCGAACAGGGGGTGCGACGCACTGCCCGCAAGGAGCTGGGCCAGACCGCCGTAGAAAAGGGCCTGGGTAGCGCATGGGCTTATCGTCAGTCTACGATGCCAGGCGATAGCCCGGAGCGAGTACATGAGACGCACGGGGCCGACGACGACGTTGGGGACCGTGACACCACGGGCGCTCACTGCACGCAGATCGCCAGACCGTCAGCTCCGCGTCACTGAGGGCACTGTCTGACACTGATTCTTGCACAGGCTGTGCAGAGCGCGCAACGGGGCTCGAGCAGGCGAACCGAGGCCTGGCGCTCAAGCCCCTCTGCTGCGCATGCTCGCGCGTCTGCTCCACGAGACGGCGAGTCCAGCTCACTATTGATGAGCGACAGCATGAATGTCGTCAAAGCGAAACCGCACAGTCCGAGGGGCGCCGGGTTGGCGAACTTTCGGTGATACGTGGGAAAGGCAGGCTGGCTCTGCACGCGAGGGGTCCCCGAGCGGGCAACGAACGGGTCAGCTCCCCCCTTGCTGGGCACTCCGCGACGCTCCGTTGTGCCTGTGCGTCCTTGGGCACTTGGCCTCGCTCGGACTACGAACAGGGAGGTGGAGACGCACCCTGTCGAGCGGGTGTCCACCAGGCGTGATGTTGCGGACGTCGAACGGCGCGCCGCCGTCCTGCGACATGTACGCAGGCGACGCAGACGAGGTGCCGACGTGGCCACTGTGGGCGTGCTCGGCGCCGTGGTGCGTGTGGCCCGACGCCTTCTCGAGGTCGGTGCCGCGGTGGACAGGGGAGCTGGACGTGGATGACGAGGACATCGGCCAAGGGCAGAGGGTGTGCGGAGAGATGAAGCTGATGCGCGACCGAGCTAGGAACAGAGAGCGAGCAGAGAGGAAGACAGGAGCTGGCCAGAGACCAGGGCCTCAAGCGCAGCAGGAGTCCCCACCGCAGACTGTGGGTCGCTCGTCCCCGCTTTTGCCCCACTCGCAAGTCGCGGAGCTCCAACTTTGACGTCGTATCACCTGACGGCATGCCATCGACGGAGACGCTCACCTGCCGTCGGTCCTACCGGTCCCGGCCCGGATGAGCAGCTTGGGAAGGCGCGACCTCGCCGGCGGCCGCACGTCGGCGCCGGCCTGAGCGCTCCGTCGAGCGACAAAGCTGGGCTAGGTGGCTTGAACGCGATACTCTGCTTCCCTGTCGGATTTATCACCCCGCTTGTGAAGCACGCAGAATGGCTTGGGGAGGGGACGAGGTGGAATCGTCATCGGCACCTTGCGAGCGATCCCTGCGGTTGGAACAGCGAACGTCGCTAACTTAGCTCACTTTGCAAAACCTTGGCAACTTGGCAAGTGCAAAGAGCGCGGCGAACCGCCAGCAGCGGGTGAACCGCTTGCGGGGACGCACAGCGCGCGCAACCGTGACTGGGACCCGGAGCGGCCCAGGAGCGGCTCGTCCGTCTGCCTTGTGTAGCGCGTCTCCCCAAGTCTCTTCCGACGATTGCGCTCCGTCCAGTCGGCCGAAGGGAGGACTCGACGACGCGTCGTCTTATGGACCGCGCACGCTTGCTGCATGGGCTTCCTCTCCCGCAACGGCGCACCGACTTTGCGAGCACGTACAGACCAAGTTTGTATTTCTGGGGAGAAGTCTTGCCATCTTCAGAGAAGGGGACCAAGCGACTGAGAGAGTACAAGAACGAAGGGCGAGGTGGATGCGCGAAACGAAGGCCACCGCCGAGTGCAAGAACGAGGCGAGATTATGTGTCGGCGGAGGTGGTAAGGGGGAGCCGGGGAGTCCATGCAGGCGGGCGAGAGGAGAACACAGGTGCGCGACGCGCCTAGTCCTTCTTGGAGAGGTCGCCGACCGGGAGCACGAAGTAGGACGTGTCCGGCGTGAGCAGGTTGGCCGCCGCGACGTACCACGCGTTGAAGGCGGTCTGCGGGGAAGCACGAGATGGTGAGTGAACGAACGGGGGTTAACGATTGCGAGAGCAGACGCACGATGATGCCGAAGGCGCCACCCGCAGTGTGGATGGCCGACGAGTTGCCGACGGTGCCGAACTCGGAGATGCCGAGGAGGAGGAAGGTGACTGCGAGGGGCGGTTGTTGGTCAGGGTCGACTCGAATTGAGCAGAGGAGGAAGACAGGGACAAACTCCACAGGAAGAAGAAGACCGAGGAGAGGGCAATCGACGAGCGGAGCGACGCGATCCACATGATGAAGGTGAAGATGAACCAGCCGAACAGGAAGAATGCGACACTGTTTGCGTGGTAGGGACGGACGGATAGAAGCGAGAACGATGGAGGAGAAGGAGGAGGCGAACAGAAAGTCAGCGACACAGCCCGAACGGAGCAGCAACAGCCAAACGCACCCGTTGGCAAACATGCCCTCGTCCTCGTACGAAGAGGCGATGGCCGACCACGGCGAGACAATGCTGCACGGGAGGGAAGAACCGTCAGTCCCGACTGCCCGACGCGAGAAAGCGAGCGAGGCAAGGCGACATCGCCGACGACGCGAAGAGGCAGAGGGTAAGGGCAGCTGGAGGACGTACAAGGCGTAGGCCAGCCAGAAGGCACCGTACGAGCTGAAGGCAGTCGCGGCGAACGTGTTGCCCGATGCGAACTCCCACACTGGACGAGCAGAGCGGTCAATGTCGTAGGAAGGCGAGGAGGAAGCCAAGGGAAGAGCGCGACGCACTGCCGGCGAGGAGCTGCGCGAGACCACCGTAGAAGAGAGCCTGGGTGGGTCGAGGGTCTTTCGTCAGTTCACTGTGCGCGAAGCAAGGGCCCGGAACGGCGACATGGGACGCACGGGGCCGACGACGACGTTGGGGACCGTGACGCCGCGGGTGCTCACTGCGCACGAGGAGGTGGGCCGGGGCGTCAGTTTCGACGTCCTGTGCATCTGAACAGGGAGACTGCACGATGCAGACAGCAGGCGCGGGTGCAAGGGGGAGGCGATCGAGATGTGGAGCACCGCGCTCGAACCCCCACTCGACTCCGCTCGCACCCGCACTTTTGTGCCCCAACCAAATTCCAGACTCACTGTTGATGAGCGACAGCATGAAGGTTGTCAAGGCGAAGCCGCACAGTCCGAGCGGAGCAGGGTTGGCGAAGCGGCGGTGGTAGGTCGGGAACGCGGGCTGACTCTGCATGCGCGTCATCCCACAGAGGTGTCGGCGAGGCGGAAGGGGGTCAGCTGGCCTGCGTCTTCTCGCTCGAGCGGCGACTGGACTCGACGTACCCTGTCGAGCGGGTGGCCACCGGGGGTCACGTTGCGGAGGTTGAGCGGCGCACCGCCCTCCTGCGACATGTAGGCAGGCGACGCCGACGAGGTGCCAGTGTGGCCGGCGTGGCCGTTGTGCGTGTGCACGGGGCCGTGGCCGTTGAGGCCAGCGTTCTTCTCGACGTCGTTGGCGTGGACAGAGGAAGTCGAAGTGGATGCCATGGTGTGAGCTCTTGTAAAGTCGAGTGGTGGTGGTGGTGAGGAGAGGGAAGGGAGAGGAGGAAGAGGACGGAGCTGAAGTTGGGAAGTGGGCGTGCGCGGCGCGGTTCCTCCACTGACTGCCTGCCTGCCTGGCCAGGGAGCGCCTCTCGATCCCCACTCGCCTCCGCGAGGGGCTCCGACCCTTGAGGCCCATCCCCGACCCGCCCACCCCCTCCAAGGGCTCCGCTGCCCTGGGCCGACGTCGACGAACGGGTGGGGCAACTCCGCTTCGTTCCGACAGGTCGGCGAGCGGATCGCACAAGAGCCCGGACCCCTCGCGCGCCGACAATGAATCGCGGTCCTCCGATTGGCTCGGAGCCGGGGCCGACGGCTCAACTTGGGAAGGCGCTTGCTGGCTGGTCGGCCTCGGCGCAAGATCACGGCTGCGACAGGAGAGCGCCGCGAGAAGCTGGGGTTAGCTCGCGGGGCCGCATTGCAGAGTTCATCAAGCACACTGAGCCGAAAGGGCCCGTGCCCCTTGAGCGAAGCAGCCACCCTGCGCTGGTCTGACCAACTTGACGGCTCGGAACCGGTCAGAAAAAGCGCGCGGCCAACAGCCAGCTGGGGGCGCCCAATGACGGGTCGAACCGCATGCGGGGACGCTTCCTTCCTGCCTTCGCGATTGTTCTTCCCATCCGGCTCGGAGCCCTCGCCCCTGGTGCCCACGCGCTCGGGGAAGCTCCCAACCCAGCCCGCTGGTCTGGGCGTACGCAACGCTCGCTGCCGACTCGCCGTCGCCGAACGCGCGCGCGCCTCGCCAAGTCACGTGCACGGCCCCTCGTCTCGGTCTCCGTCACTACTCCCGCTGCCAAGGTCCATCTCCTGCTCCCCGTCCGAACGGTGCTCGTCCTCCGTCAGCGTTGCCTCCGCCGCCCGCGCCGCGCGCTCTCGCTCCGCCACCCGCCGCCGCAGCAGCTCCTCCCCCGGCGGGACCCGCGCGAGCGCCTCGTGCGCGTCCGCCGCGCGCCACGCGACCCAGTGCGTGCGCGAATCAAGCAGCGCGGTGCGGTAGTCGACGAGGTGCAGGAGGGCGGTGGCGCTTGGCGGGAGAGGCGGCGGAGGAGGGGGGTCGAGCGGTGGAGGAGGAGGCGGGGAGTCGGGAGGGGGCGGAGGGGGTTCGCTCGGAGGCGGCGGCAGAGGTGCGGTCAGTGGTGCGCTTGCGCTGCGTGCGAGCGTGAAGCCCGTGGAGCGGGACTGAGGCTCCTCGCTCGCGCCCGACGAGTCCTCGTCTGCACCGTAGACGGCGAGGTCGTCCACCTCGTCAAGGTCTGCAACCTCTTCGTCTGCCTCGGCTTGCGTGGCCTGCAGCACGCGCTCACGCATGAGAGTGAGCGGGTCTGTTTTCGTGAGCGTCAGCTCGGATGCTGCGCAAAGTCTCCACAGCACAAACTCTCCACGACGCACCCTTCTCCCCCTCGCGCCTGGTCCACCCACGCGGATACCCCTCCCTTGCGATCCTCCTCACCCACTCCCACTCCTCCGTCTCGTACCTCCTCGCGTCGCCCGCCCTCCCGAGCGCAGCGCGCAGCTCGGCGCTCACCTCCCCGGGGCGGAACCGCTCCACGAGCGCGAGGAGCCGCTCACGGGTCGAGGGCGGTGGGGGACCGGCACTCAGGCGCTGCGGGGTGCCGGTCGTGGAGGTGCTGCGCGAGGCGGCGTGCGCGGCGCGGGCGGCAGAGATGGTCGAGGGATCGTGGCGGAACGGGCAGGCGCGTAGAGTGTGCGACGGCGAGCCGCAGTTGAAGCAGGTGCGCGATGGCAAGAGATGATTGAGGTTGGTCGGAGGTTCCCTGGCAAAGGGGAGAGAATCGTCCGCGGGCGGAGGGGTCGTTCGCTCGCCCAGGATCTCGAGGGTGGAGGCGGACGAAGAGAAGTAGTCGTAGGAGAAGCCGAGGCCGAAGGAGGCAAAGTGCGAGTCGTCCACGGCGGCGGATGGCGAAGTCGTTATGAGGAAGAGGGGTGGGCCGTCGTCGCCGTCCGCGGCGTGCGAGCGAGGGGGAGTTCGCGGCTCGAGAGGAGTCGAGCTCGAACGCCGGCGTTTGCTGTTCGGCGCATCGAGCTCGTCTTTGGCGACGCGCTTGCCTGTGGTGAGGTACGTCAGCGTGCTTTCGCCTTCGGGCGAAGGGCAAGGAACGACGCACCAATTACCGCCTCGCCTCCTCCCTCTTCGCGCCCTCGCCCTTCGTGTCCTCGCCGTTCAGTTGCTCGGTCCATTCCCTGACAAGTTTTGCGAGCTTCTCCTTGTCGATGCGGTGCTTCATCACCCGTCCGCCGCGCCCTTTCCTGCCAGCGAGTGCGTCGATCGAGTCGTCGGCGCTGTAGTGCAGCACGGGGATGTCGTACTGCGCGCGAATCGGGACGGTCTCAGCACGTCAAAGGTTGGAGCTCGCAGAGTGAAACAGCCCACCTGGTAAAGTCGTCGCCAGGCGGTCCTCTCGTACTCGAGGTCGTCGTCGGGCCCCTGCTTGGCGATGTCGTACAGCTGGAGGCGGAAAGGTGCGACACGCTGGACGGCCTTGAGGTCCTCCTTTGCGACGTCGCACAGGCTGCAGGAGCCTTCTTTCGTGAAGAGGGTGAGAGTGGGGAGGCGGAGCGACGAAGGGCGGGGAGGCATGAAGGGGCGACCCGGGCGATAATGGTGACTCTTGCGAGTGTTCCGAGGCAGAGACAGAGCCTGATGAGGCTCGAGATGCTCGGAAGAAGCAAGCCTGGCGATGCGCAGCTGGCACGAGTGAGGTGGACGAAGACAAACCGCGCGGCTATACGCGGCCCGGTCGACGCGGTCCTCTCGCTCCTTGCCTCTGGCTCGAGCCGGGTACTTCGTGGCTCATATGTGCTACCAGAGACTTTTCGGCGCGATTCAACCGACTCGATACACCCCCGCTCAGAAGGTCTTCATCGCTGACGCCCTCCGTCATCGCTTCAAGTTCCAGTCAAGATGAGCTCTCCGCGCTTCCCTACCCGCGCTTCGGGCCACCGTCGATCGAGCGTCAGGCAGCTTTTAGACCCTCCTCCGGCCGATACGCGAACGCGCGTAGTCGCTTTACCGTCTCCTCCGTGCGCTCGATCGACGGCTGGCAGACCCGACCCGGCCGACTCGGATCTCGTGCCAGGACCGACGCAGGACCGCGGGCGGGCGTGCACGACACACATTGAGCTTCCCAGCGGCTACAAAGGACTTTGGAGGCGATGCTCGGCTCGCTCCTAGGCTCGTTCGCCAACGTTGTCTCCGCGTCTTCGTCCGCCGGCGCGACCCCTTCCGACTCGCCGCCTACGCCTTCGTCCCCATCCTCCGCTCCTACCCCCGACTCGACCCAATCGTCAGCACCCGCCACCGCACCCACAAACTCCGCCGACCCCGCCTCCGACGCGGACGCCGACCCGTTCCTCCGCTCGGCGTACTTCCAGCGTCTGCTCAAGCGCGGAGGGCATCACCCGAACCGCATCCAGGCGATCAAAGACGCGGCGCTGCGGGACGAGCCGCCGAGGGAGCCGGGGCCGTGGGAGTGCTGCGGGGGTGGGTGCGCACTCGAGTGTGTGGTGCGTTGCTCGCTCTTAGGCCTCGGCCTTTCTCTCTGATGCTCACGTGAGGGTGAAAACCTGACTTCGGTTTCGCTTGCCTCTCCGGTCGAGCAGGTGACGATGTGGTGGGAAGAGGAAAAGACGTGCGTCCGCTCTGCCGGCTCTCCTGTGCGCGGCTTTTGTCGTCATCCAGACCTCCTCGCCCGTGTCTTCAACCCTCTATTCTCGCACCGACTGAATCGCTTGTACCAACAGCTGGCGCGACATGCATCCGGATTGGAAGTCGATCCGCCAACGCCTCAAGGAGGAGGAGGAGGACCGGCAGCGCGAAGCTGAAGAGGAGGCGGCGCTCAATGGCGGCGACGGCGACAACGGGGACGCGAAAGACGAGGTGGACGGTGCTCAAGACAGGACGGGATCGCGGGCCGGGGCGCCAAAAGTCGAGATTGGTGTCGAGGATGAGGAGCAGCCGGCCATCGAGACGGTTGAGCAAGGGTTAGACAAGCTCGCATTTTAAACTAGACTCGCTCGTCAAGCGTAGATAACGTGTCGTTGTTGTATCTAGACGCTGTCTCTTTTGACTGGACTCGGCCGTGCCTCGTCTCGCAGTCGAGCGCGAGCGACTCGAGAACGCGCGACACAAACGGGCGGCGGCCCTTCGCGCATCACGAGAGGGGAACAGCTTTTGCATGCGTCGAAAAGACGTGCTCGAATACGAAACCCAGGCGAACACATGGGCGAGAGACAGAGAGCGGAAGGAAAGAATTCGCCGATGGCAGAGGGGACAGGGGGGGGAGACGGAACCGTGCGCCGCGGCGAAGGCTGTGCTGTGGCGAGATTTAGCGGAGCTTGGTGAAGCCGACGCGGTTGTTCTGCAAGTCGAAGGTTGTGTAGACGTTCTTCAGGAAGCTGTGAGCGGAGGGTGTGCAGCGGCGAGGGGTCAGCGTGATTGTTGCTCGAGGGCTGAGGGCGCCGTCACTCCAGCCTCAGGGGCGAAGGCGGTGTTAGAGCAAGAAAGGAGACGCTCGCGTCACCGACGATCCAGCCATCAATGCCGAGGTCCTGGCCGACGATGCTGCCGACGCAGCGGGTCGAGGTCGAGCTGACGCGGCCGAGGTTGAACGACGCCGCCGACATGGGCCAGGCCACCGTCGAGCCGCCGAAGCGGAACGACACAACAGCGGTAGACGAGCACGGGAAGGTGTAGTACCCGTTCCCACCCGCATACGGCGCGCTGCCCGGAACGGCGGCCCAGAAAGCGGCGGCGTCGGCTGTCGGCGCGACGACGAGCGTCGTACCCGTGTCGATGACCGACGAGATGGTGCCGACACTCGTGACCTGTGCACCGTTGACGAGGACCTGGCCGGCGACGGTCCAGTACGCCTGCTGGAGGACCGGGGCCCAAGTCGTCGCGCCCGTGTACAGTGCGCTGTTCATGCCACCGAGGAAGAGCTCGGCGCCGCTCGACGAGAGCTTGAAAGAGAACGACGGCGAGGCGACCTTGCCCTGGGACACGAGCTGTGGCAAGTGCGGGAGGCGATCAGTCAAGCTGCGCGACAGGCGGAGGGACGGAAGAAGGAGCGGCTCACCGTCTGGAAGACGGGCGGACTGCGCAGCGAAGAGAGCGACTGGTACGCCATGCCCATGAGGCCATCCTCGGGGTCGTCAGCCCAGCTCTGCGACAGCGTCGTCGCCGAGCCGAGCTTCTGGCCCGTCGCGGTCAGGCCGCCGATCAAGACCGTGTCGGTGTAGACGTCTCCGGAGGTCGTCGAGCCATCGCCGTAGCTAATGGACAGCTTTTGACCCGACACGAGGCGCGAGGTGGACGACGAGGCCGGCGAGTATTTCTGGTGGGGCGCGCAGGGGGCCGATGTGCACGACGCCGAGGGGACCCAGAGATCCGACGAGCCGGTGTCGAAGTCGATGAGGAACTGCTTGGCGGGGTTGCCGATCGAGAGGTAGCCGGCCCAAACTGCGAGGAACAACGTCAAGTCAGTTGAGGGAAAGTCGGCGAGGCCGAGAGAGCGAGGGCCGCGCAGGAAAGCGGCGCGGTGCACCCGAGAGCAGGGGACTTGCGGGTCTCCTGGAAATCAGTCAGCGGGACCGAGCCAGTGGTGGCACGCTTGTCAAGCTTGACGGTGTCGTCGCGCCTTTTGCGCAGGTCCGGCTCGGCGTCGGCCGGCGCGAAGCGCTGCGGCTTGTGCTGGAGCGGGCGGTGGCCGTGCTGCTTCTCGTACGTCTTGGCGGTGGCTTCGTACTTGCCGCGGACGCGGTTCAGGTGCGACTGGAGGAGGGAAGAAGCGGGTCCGTCAGTGGCGCACGGCACGGAGAACTCGTCGGAGCACGCACGTCAAAGGCGGCCCAGTTGACGGTGCCGTCGCGCTTCGTCAAGAGGTTGCGCTCGTTGTCAGTGTTGCGCTTGGCGAGGGGAATAGCGAGGGTGCCCTCGACCGGCGCGGCGCTGGAGGAGGGGAGGAGGGCGGCGGTGGCGGCGAGAGCCGCGAGAGATCCGGTCTTCATGAGGGGTCGACGAGAACGAGTGTGTGGTTGTAGAGAGGGAGGAATGAGGGAGGAAAAGAGGGAAGCAGTGTGTCGACGAGTCTTTGAGGAGCTGGCCACAAGCTGTCGGACCCTCGAGCGGGTCAGCCCATGGCGCGTTCGCGACTCCGCATGGTGTGGTGCAGCAAGGTCAGCGCTACCGAAAGAGAGCTCAGAGGTATCGGAGACTAGCGAGTTGGACAGAGAGCGACGTGCGCGCCCTCGATCACGGAGAAGGTGAGGAGCGGTGGGTGGCCCGTGGGGGGTGCGGCGAGCGGCGGGCGGCGGGCGCGCACTGCAGCTGTTGGCGCCGAGAGCCAAAGCAGTACAGAGAGTCCAGAGCGTGAGCAAGGGAGCGATCTGCGGAAGCCTGCGCTACGCTCCTTCCAGCGGGGGCCATGTGAAGGGGCGGAGGAAGAGCCGCCTGGGGCAACCGCACCGAATTTAGCCCGCGCGCGGCTAGCGCACGAACCTGCGAGGCGACCGCTTCCTTGCGCGGCAGCATCGCTCGCGTAGCGTTTGACGTTTGTACAGCAACCCGCACGGTGTTTGCTCGCTCTACGCGCCTCGAGCGCCCGCGCCCGCATGGCTCGCACGGCCCCCACTCCGCCTCGACGAACCCCACGCCGTGGCGCTCCGTCCAGCAGCGTCCGATAGCTCGCTCGTGCCCGTACCCGTGCCCGCGTGGTACGTCTCCACGCCGCTGCTGCTGCCCGAGCTGCCCGCGTCGAGCACCGGCGTCGGCTCGCGCTGGCGCCGGCCCTTGGTGCAACGCGCCTTGCCGAGCGAGTTGAACGCCGTCCGCTGAGCCGTCGTCCCTGCTCGGTGCCGTCGCTCCTTTCTCGGCGATGCGCGCGCAAGCTCGAACGATGCCCGAGGCAAGGCGGCGACGTGCTCCCTGAGCGCGGCCTTCTCGTCCGGCGCCTCATCGAGAAGGGGCGTCCCCGTCGCGCCACGTCGTCTGCGCCCGAGCGGGATCGCCTTCTCGAGGTCGTTGCTCGAGCTTCGACGAGACCCACCGCACGTGTGACCGCAGAAGGTCCAGAGCAGCGAGTGCGTCTTCTTGTAGTTGCGCCGGATGAGGACGAGGACACAGATGAGGGTGAGGGACTGGCATAGGAAGATGAAGCCGGCGCCGCCGTACATGAACTGCAAGTACGTGCCGCGCTGAGGGTCAGCGTGGACGCTTTGATTAAGAAAGGGGAAGATCGGAGCTGGCGAGCATACGTAGTCGAGCTCGTCGAAGAACTTGTCGCAATCCCCTCCGAACGGCGCAGACACGATTCCACAGGCCTTCTTGAGGTCGTCGAGCACGTCGAGAATGCTCTATCGAAGGCGGGCGGGTGAGCCCGAGCGCGCGAGGAAAAGAAGAACGCGCCGCACTTGGAGGACGTCCCACAGCTTCTTCGCGTTCAGCCCGAGGCTTACGAGCAGGTAGGCTGCGTAGCTGCAATGAGTCCGAAATCGTCAGTAAGAAGCAGCAGGAAAGAGGCTAAGAAGGGTACAGCACGCACGCCCACAGAAGGATCTGGATTTGGAGGATCGCGCCAACAAGTCCTGCTGCGCCGATCGCGACATAGAGCATGCAGCCGTAGAAGAGAACCTTGACGTCTGCGATCCAGGTGCCGAGCGGGCCCTTGAGGAACTCTGTCGAGCAGAGAGCGGGTCAGCGACGGCAAGTAGCCGAGAGAGGCGGCGGGACACATGGGCGCACGGTAGATGACGATGTTCTCGAAGAGCGACTTGAGGGGCGGAAAGATGATCTCGCGCAACACGTAAGCCGCCGCAAAGTAGGCCTGTCGCAAGCTCGAGGGGTCGTCAACTCGCCAAGCGCGCCGTCGGGATGAGCCGAGAGGACATACCCCTGCGAGGAACACGCTCTCGAGCACCACCCATCCCTTGACGGTGCAGATCCACCCGCACGCGAGCTGACACGGGAGACAGGGCGTCGGGATCTGCCGGGGACGAGCGAGTCAGCGCGACGGAAAGGAGCAGTCGGATGAGTTCGAGCCGGCGCGCACCATGCCTCCCAGCTCACTATCTGGTGCGTCCTCGACCGGTCGCGGGACTGGGGGGAGAGAAAGCAGCGAGAAGAGCGATGGGTCGAGCGGACGGACAGGGGTGCGGACGCCGCCCGGACCAGTCCGCGGAGGGCGGACAGGGGCTCCGAATCGTCCGGAGAGGATCGAGCAAAGAGCGGCCTAGGAGCAGCGAGAGCACGAAGCGGATGCGCTTGACTGCGGCTGACACAGTACACCGCACTCGTGCCTGTCGAAAACAGGAGTGCTCGTAACCCGAGGAGTCGGCCTTCGTCCGGGGAGCTGAGGGACGAGACGAGGGCCCACCGACCGGCTGCATTGGCCTGGCTTGGCGACCCCGTGACGAAGCAGCAAGGAACTGTCCCTCGAGGATGCGCCAACAAGAGCCCAAGCGTGAGAGAGATGAGGGAAGAGGGCGACGAGCTGAGGAGGAACTCCTCTCCACTCGCCCTTCCTCCCTCCGCCTCTCACCTCGTCGAGTGCCCCTTGAGATGGCGGAAGCGCCACTAAACGCCGATACGACCCGCTCGGTCGAATCATCAGCGCCCTCGACGTCGTCCTCGCCCTCGCCCACATTCTCATCAGCCGAGGCTCCGTCAACCTCAAGTGTCCCAGCACAGGGGCCAAAACGCCCGCGCAAGCCTAGGATTGTCCTCGAAGGGACCACCGACGAGATCCTCGCGCGCAACAACGTCGCAGCGCCGCCCACTTTCGTCAGCAAGCTGTTCGCGACCGCCGGCGCCAACTGGAACCGCTTCTACTCGCACCATGCCGCGACTCCATTCTTCAAGGACCGCCACTGGACTCAGCGCGAGTGGCCGCAGCTTGCGAGCCTTGGTGGAGAGGGCATCGCGGGGGAGGCAGCGTCGGGCGCGGACCGCAAGGGCAAGGGCAAGGCGGTCCTCGAGGTCGGTTGCGGGACAGGCGCCTTCATCTACCCGTGCGTCGAACTTCTGGGATCAACGTACCTCTCCGTGCTCGCGTGGTCAGAGTCGCGCGTGACGTGCGCCTCGACGGCACCAAACCTCTACTGACCCCGCTCACCGCCCGCAGACTTCTCGAGCAGTACCCCTCGGCTCGGTTTTGCGCCTTTGACTTTGCCAAGAAGTGCGTATAGACCGCCTCGCTGCGCCGCCCGACAGCGTGCTGACGTGATCGCGACGCGCTGCAGGGCTGTGGAGCTCACCCTGGTAGGAACGTTTCGCTGCGCTGCTCGCCTTCCCAGGCTGACCCTGCCCTCATCCCCAGAGTAACCCCAACTACAACCCAGCGCATTGTCACATCTTCCAGCACGACCTCACGGCACCCCGAGCCGTCCTCGACGACAAACTCCGCTCCGCCGCACCAGAGTTTGGCGAGCCCATCCTCGCGTTCGACTTTGTCAGCGCCGTCTTTGTCCTCTCTGCGCTCAACCCGAACATGCAAGCAAGAGCGATGCAGACACTCGTCTCGGTGCGGACCCGCTCGCTGCGCGGCAATGTTTTCCCTCTCGCTTACTTTCCCGCGCCCACGCGCAGCTCCTCGCACCGGGCGGCTCGCTCCTCTTCCGCGATTATGCCCTGCACGACGCCGCCCAGCTACGGTTCCACTCCCTCCCCTCTGCCTCTTACGCCGCCAACCCTTCTCTCCTGTCCAACACTGCGCCGCTGTACCGCCGCGGCGACAACACGCTCACCTACTTCTTCACGCCGGTGGAGGTCCACTCTCTAGTCGACGAGGCGGTCGAGGCCATCAATGTCGAGCGGCGAGAGGCGGGCGAGGCGGAGATTGAGCTGGAGGGAGGCGTCGACGTCGTCGAGAGGGAGATGCAGAACCGCGCAGAGGCATGGGGGTGCACGCGCAGGTTCGTGCACGGTAGCTGGAGACGGGTGCGGTAGCTGAGCGCGAACGAAGGTGCACGAACGTCGCCCAGCAGAGCACGAAGGCGAGACTCGGCGAGCACAGACGAGCCTCTCGCCGAAGACTCGAGGGAAACTGACAGACGGGCGGTCACTTACAGCATGTACAAGAGAAGACTAAGATGCGCTGCGCCGTCCGACAGCCTCAGTTGCTCTCTCCGACGCCCTCCCTACTTCGCACCCCGTGGCACGCCCCCCCTTGTCCAGTCCTCGGCCGAGTCTGCGCTCTCGTCACTGCCCATCACCGGCGCAGGCGTCAGGGACAAGTCCGCCCACGCGACCGAGCGAAACGCGCTGCGCACGTCAGACCCCGCCGTGGTCCCCGCCAGGTCGTCCGCCGCGCCATCGGCGAAGCCCTCCTGTGTGTGCAGGCCCTGCAAGCCATTCCCGTTGCCGCTGCCGGTCGGGGTCGGCTGCTGCTGCGGCGTCTGCGTCCTCGACGGGTCGGCGGACCGATGAGGGTGGACAAAGGGGAACGAGAGAGGCGCACTCGACGGCGAGGTCGGGGAGAAGGTCGTGACGGGCGCGCTCAGCCCGAGGTGCGCTCCATTGGACGTGGCCGTCGCGACATCGAACGACATCCGAGGCGAGTAGGGGTAGTGAAGGCTGCCGTTGGAGGGCACAGGCGACGTGAGAGAGGGATCCTGCTGGGCCGAGAGGTGCGGCATGGCGGGAACGGTCGGCGCGAACGATGGAGAAGCTGTCACGAGACCCGACCCGGTGTCAGTCTCGTCCACGCACAACAAGGAGCCGCGCACGAGAGAGACGCACGCTGAGACTGGTACACCGGGGGCGGAGCCTTGTAGAGGTGCTTCTGACGAGCGGCGACGACAGCTTGGAGGGCAGGACCGAGCCGCGGAGAGTAGAACAAGCTGAGCTCGAGCGCCATGCGGAACCTGTGAACGAGTGCGCGATGTGAGTGACGGAGACGCTGTCAGAGAAACACGGGCGGAGACGAACCACTCGACCTCCTCTTCGCTGACTTCGAACTCGTCCGACATGGGCCCTCCCGGCTGCCCGATGCGCAGCGCGACGAGCTCGGTCCAGTTACCGAGAGGCGCGAGCTGCATGAGGAGGTGGAAGACGTTGTGCTTGTCCTGCGAGCCGCAGTAGAGCTGCGGGGGACGAGTCGGGTCAGTCGGGCAGCCGAGCGAGGGGACGGGCTCGAGCTGGGACAACGGACCTGGCAGTAGAAGCTGCGGGTTGACCATCGAGCAGGGTCAGCCGTGAGCAATGAGGAGCAAGGAGCAAAGGGCAGACGCACGCGAACAGCTTGAGGCACTTGAACACCCTCATGGACGACTCGCCTCGCGCGCGCACGAGGTCCTCGTCGCCCTCGCGCTCGGGGCCGTACATCCCCGAGCTGCGGTCACGGAGGAGGTACATGTGGATGTAGCCGACGAGGTGGACGAGGATGTCGTCCCCGAGGACTGCGAGGAGGATGGCGTGGTCGACGGCGTGCGGGTCGCCCTCTGAGCCGGGGAACGGGTCGCTGAGCGAGACGAGGTGCTGCTGCAGGCGCTGGATGGCATTGTGGAGCTGATCGACGAGGTTCCACAGGTTGCGGACGAAGCTCAGAACGGAGCTCGAGCCCGTCCGGCGGGCAGCTGCGCACGAAGAGAGGCGGGTCAGGGCGCGAGCCTTAGTCAAGCTGGCACGCGGGGATGGAGCTGAACCCACGGCTCGTCACCTGCGCAAAGACTCGGTAGCACGCAAAAACGTAGAAGAAGATCGTCTCGATGAGCGTGCCAACGTCTTCGTACGTCATGGTGGTGGCCAACATTGAGTCGACCATCTCGGGCAAGCGCGCGTTGACCAGGTCGGGGATGCTGAGGCCCGACGTCGCCCAGTAGTCCTGCAGCTCGAGAGGGGAGATGACCGTCGGCCGGCCGCACCGCACTGCGAGCTGAGCGTCGGCGAGCTGTGCGAGGAGAAGCTAGTCAGTGACCACGCCGCACAGCGAAAAAAGCACCGCAAAGAGAGAGCGCGTACGAAGATGGCGAGCCCGACAGTCTTGCCGAGTGTCGACCTCGTGCCTTGAAGCATCTCGGAGTGCCGCAGGTCGAGGAAGAGCCCCACGGCTTGACGGACGAACCAGCGCGTTTCCTCGGGGTTGTTCTCCTCGTCTGTGCGACGTCGCAACGCATGGGTCAGGGACCGTCGACTGGTCGGAGGAGCGATACAGACGTACGCAGGCTGAGCATTGTGAGCGCAGCGACGGCCTCTGCCGACTCGCCCGTAGCCGTGCGGAACAGCCCCGAGGCCCACGCCGTCTCGCGGGCGCGCTTCTCGAGGGTCCTGCACAGCGCCTCGCGGCGACTGCCGACCGTTGCGAAGAGAGCCGGGACTGGAGTCCCTTCGGGCGAGCTGACGGACGCGACGCCGAAAAGGGACTGGCGAACGGCGGGGGAAGGTGAGCGGCAATTCGTGTGGGTGCGGGGCTTCCGCGAGCAACGGACTCACACTGTCTGACGAGGTGCGAGCGCCGAGAGCACACAGCGTCGCGACGTTGACTTGGTCGTGAGGTTCGAGGTCGTGCAGGTTCGCCTTGAAGAGCGGGACTCGCGACGCAATCGAGGCGAGGGCGGGCAGCTTCGAGTCGCATGCGCGGATGGCGGCTGCGCGATGCACTTAAGTGTCAGAGCTTCGTCATCATCAGAATGCGGCGCAAGGAAGAGGACGCACTGTCGAGCAGGTGGCACGTCACGGCATGAGCGAGGCCTCCAGCAGCGAGGCGGAAGTCGACGCTGCCGAAGTTCGAAGGCTTGCCGCCGGCTTGGCTCTCCTCTGCGAGGAACGTCGCGACGACAGTCGAGTCGGCCGGCGTGAGGATGTCGGTGAGGGCACGCGAGATGTCGACGGCGAGTGAGGCGCGGCCGAGCGCTGTCGGAGGGCCGGACGACACGAGAACCGGGGCCGGACGAACGGCCGTCGTCGATGCGGTGCGAAGCTGTGTCTGGAGCAAGGCTGCGACAGATGCCCGCGAGACCGGACCGTCATTAATCAGAGCCCCGGAGAGAAAATTGTGGGGACGCGGGCACAAGCACGCACTGATTTTGCCCTCGAGGTCTGCAATCCGCTGCTGGTCTGAACCCTCGACGGTCTCCTCACTGTAGATGTACACATTACTTGAGAAGCCTTGGGAGCAGCGGCCGCGAGGGTACGAACATGTGGACGCCCTCGCCAAACTGACACGCGTCGCGCCGCTTCTTGCACCTCGCACACGTCGGGAACTGGAAGCGGCGACGCAGCGGGTAGTGATGTCAGCGTCTCACTCGTCGGAAGCCGGGTCACAGGCACGACAAAGGCAGCGAGGGAAGGAAGGGAGGGACGCACCTCGCGGCCACACCGCACCCGCCTCTCGCGGCACCTGAAGAGCCCCCACGGTCAGCGACCCGACGTCCTCATCTTGTGCGCCGACGAGGGAAGACAGGGATACTCACTTCTTGCACGAACGGTCGGCCTTCTGGATGATTTTGGGCGGCGGCGCACCTTCTTCCGCCAGCATGTCGGGGTCGTCGCCCGTCCACGCGCCCTGGTGAAGCGTCGTCGGAACGACAGAGACGCCATGAACGTCGGTGGCGGATGTGCGGCGACTGCTCGAAGGGGACGGGAGCATGGACTCGTCCGTGCCGGAGCCCTGCCTGTGGGGCACGGCGTGGGAAGGCGGTGGTGGGACTGTCGCGTGGTGGTAGGCGGGGAACGACGGGGCGGTGGGAGGGTACGACGAGGGGAGCGGCGGCGCGGTCGAGAAGGTGTAGGGTGTGTAGACCGGGTGAGGGGGAGGTGCCGAGGCGTCTCCCGCTGATGGGGGTCGAGCAGAGTGCTGAGAGTCGCTGGAGTGCATGCGAGGGCGTGAGAAAGACGCAGCGCCTTCACCAAAGCCCTCCATGGTGCTCAAGCAGGCGCATGCTCCGAAAAAGAGAGCGCGGACGGCGAGCGAGGACAGCGAAGGAAGCGAGGCGACGCGAGAGCAGCGCGGGGTCGAATCGGAGTCAGGGGGAAACTGACGGAGACGCCTCCTGACATGAGCCCTCCTCTTCCCGCAGGTAACCTCCGCAGGTGTGTCTCTTGCCTGTTCGGGGAGGAGCTTGTGTCGAGCTTATCCCGCAGGTCGGGTGTGCACCTTGGCACGGCGAAAGGGCGCGTTGCTCAGTCGCTGGAAGAGCGTCTTGTAGGCTCGTTCGCATGCGCGCGCGAGAGGGATCAGACGGCCCGCGCATTAAGGCGAGGCCTCGGCAGTCGCCGACAGGCGGCGGGCGGGGGTTTGAGCGGGGTCAAGAGGTCTCTTGAGGTGAGAAGGACCAGGAAGCAGCTGCTGCAGCGCCCATCAGAGAGGAGATAATCAGGCGCTTGAGCAGGATCTGCCTGTCCAACTGAAGAGGGAGGAAAGTCGGGCGACCCGGCAGACTTGCCGAGGTCCAATCAGAAGGAGCCACGCAAGCAGATTCCCCGGCCTCTGCGTTCGATCAGGTCGCCGCGCTTGCGCACCTTGTCCGGCAGAGTCGGCGCTCGTGACCGCTTGCCTCGCGAGCCTTGTGTCTTGATGCGATGCTGCATCAGGTGGCGCTGAGGTCAGTGCCGGCGGCCCGGTGCCGGCAGAGGCAAGGTCTCGACCTGGCCGCCGCCTACAGCGACGCCGTCGGCGTGAGCGAGAGAACGAGAGCGCACCTGTGTTACAGACCGCAGCAAAGCTACTTCCGATCCTCGACCATGACGATGCTGTGTGAGGAGGACGTGTGCGTGGACGAGAGGAGGTCAGCGGATTCAAGTGGCGCGGTCGCCGCCCGATGGAGTAGAGCCCGGCTCGCCGGACGAAATGACGAGACGTGCAGAAAGGAGGCAACACGCACTGATAGCCATGCGAGGTTTTGATCACCTTGTAGATAGGTTCTCGGGTCGTCGACACGGGGATCGAGAAGGCGTTGTCCTGGAACGCTCCCATCATGCCATTCCGCGGCATCCACCTGCAGAAGCAAGGACGTGAGCAACATTACACACGACAAATGCGAGTAGGATGAGAGCGACACGCACCCGAGCGAACCACCGTTGCGCGCCTTGTCCTCCGAGAACTTCTCCGCAACGACGTTGAACGGCGTGCCCTTCTTCAGCTCCTCGAGTGCCTCGGCATGCTTGGACGCCTTTTCGCACAGGATGTGTCGCAGCTGGACGGGAGCGAGGGGCGGCCGTAAGGTCAGCGAGTTGGCGCGCCGGATGGGAGCCCGTGCGGAAGGGCAATGTAAGAGGTCAAGGAGAGGTTGAGGCGAGTTCGTTGCTCAAGGGCAGCCAACAGGCACATGTGTACTCGCTGAGCGAGAACGAGCATCGAACGAGCCTGCCGGATACACGGGAGCAGCGACCGACCGACGGTGGAGGCGGTGCCGACGATCTTTCGAGCGAAGGGGGGGCCTGGCCGCAGGCGCCCAGGCTCGAGCAACCACGGCGAACGAGACCAGTGCGACGCAGCAGGAACAAGAAGCCTCACCTTGAGCGATTGTGCTGGCTTGAGCTGCTGCTCGTCGCCGCCGGCTGAAGCTGTCGGGGCACATGGGGGCAAGTTGGGGGGGAGATGGTCAGCGACGCCACGAGGAGCTCGACGACGCGTCAGGGAGCTCTGCACACCCTTCTTGCCCTTTCCCTTGGGCGCCATGATCCGTATGAGCGTGGTGCGCGCGAGGGAGGAGGCGAAGGAAGAGCAAATCTCCCCACCGCGACTCGCCCCTCGCTCCTCGCGCTCGCCCTTCGCTCACCTCGCGTTGACCGTCATTCTAGTTCGCCATTGTGTGGCAGCACAGGACTCACAAGCTTACTACCGCATCCAAGCTCACGCCGTGCTGCGTCCGCTTCGCTGTCTTGCGTGCAGCGTTCTCATCAGTCCGTCGCGTTCACTCACTTCGCCCTCTCGATCGAGACCTGCTGGCGGTCTTGACATCTTCTCAGCGCGTGCGCAAGAGTGCTTTGCGCGTACGGCGCGTAGGCGTGGAACCGGTCCCGCAGGACAGGCCCATCTTCCGAACTGTGCACGTCCGACTGCGAGGCCAAATTGCCGTCGGCGCCGTACTACTTGACTCACAGACACCTTTCTCATTCCACTCAGTGTCTAGAACGAGTTTGTGACCAAGACCTCGCGGTGCGCGAATTTGTGGCACCCCTGCTCGAGCCTCCTCGGACCCCCCGGACGGTCCCCTGTTCGTGCGACCTCCTGTCTGTTCTGGCTCGCGCCTCTTCCTCTGGTTCCGCTCTCTTTCCCACTCCCTCGAGTTCTAAGCATGCGGTCCGGCTCACTTTTGACGGCTGGTCTCGCCCTCGCTCTGCTCGGGGACGTCCTCGCACAGTCCGGGTCGGCGTCGTCCGTCGCTTCCTCGACAAGCTCGATGCCTTCGTCGACGACGAGGATCAAGACGACCGTGCAGCTCCCGCCGCTCTACACTTGTGAATACGCGACCTGGACCTACACGGCCCCGACCGGCCCCAAGTTCCTCGGCGTCTACCTTTCGGGCACGAGCGACTTTATCGAGACCTACGCGTGCGTGCGGCTCCCCTTACCCTTCACTGCACTACGAGCCCAACTGAGCCGGTTGTCGCAGCCTGCCGTCCGTCTACGACTCGCGGACGAATGGCTCGTTCACTTGGCGTTGCGACCTCCCCGCAGGTGCGAGCGTCGCGGCCATGTTCTACGTGCTCCAGGACGGATCGACCGGGACAAACGGCGACCAGGCGTCGACCCCGGACGCGGTCATCAACGCTGGCAGCTCGACGGACTGCCTCGGGTCCAACGACCCGAGCTTCCAAGCGGGCATCCTCAGCCTCGCGTCGTCGATCGACCCGAGCTTCTCGTACACTGCCGGCGACTCGAGTGCGACGCCGGGCTCGACCAGCGGAGGCGATGGAGGAGGAGGGGGAGGAGGAGGCGCGCCGATTGGCGCCATCGTCGGTGGAGTGGTCGGCGGCGTGGTCGGCATCGCGCTCGTTGGCGCCCTCCTCATCTACCTCCGTCACAAGCACAACGAAGCCGCCTTGGCGCAGAGCGACGGCCTGTCGGTCTACTCGGGCACGACCGAGAAGCGCGACCGCGGCTCGCTGCACCACTCGTACTACACGGGCGGCCCGGGTTCGACGGCGGGCATCGCGCCTCCTCCGCGGGGAACGCATTGGGCGACAGACGCACAGGGCAACGTGCACCTCGTCATGGGCTACCCTGGGCAGGAAGGCGCCGACCAGCCGTACGTCCCGCCCGCGACGGACCCGACGGCGCTCGAGACGCCGTCGAGCCCGCAGCCGAGGCAAACGGCACCAGTTGGCACCCTTCCTGAGCCGGTGCGTCCCTCTCCCGCATCGATGTATGGACAAATAGTGACACTACACCGGCTGCAGATGGACGAGCCGTCGCCTCCCCCCCGCGTCAACCCGGCTGCAGCTCCTCCGCCGAGTACAGTCGGCGCGCCGACGACTCCTGTCCGCTCGCCCGCCCCTCTCTCGTCCGAGAACTTCACACCTGTCTCTGAGCGCGACGGCTTCCTCGCACATCACGGCCTCGACGACCCCTCGTCGTTCTCGCCTCTCAGGAGTCAGCGTTGAGGCTTGACTCGGACGCCTACACTTCACTCTCCGTTTCTATGCCTCTCACTCTTTCTCACCCCTGCTCTGCGTCGTCATGGAATGCCAGTCATTGCGGAATTAGGGAGTGCGCGAGTACATGGGGGACGCGATACGGACCGCGAGGAGAAGAGGCACGGTACAAGGAGCTATGCACGAGGAGAAACACTGGGAAAGAGGGAGAGCGGGAGGGAGAGAAAGGCTATGTGACAATAGAAGAGACACCCCACCTGCCGCCGTCGCATCTACCTGTGCACGTCGTCCTTCTTGATCACCTTGACAGGTTTGCCCAGAAAGCCCAGCATGCGTGCCGTCAGGCCCGATCCGCCGTCCTCCTCTCCTCCGGCGACAGCTCGCTCATCAGCAGCGCCGCCCTCGTGCGCAGACCGCGCACTCCGCGCGACCGACGACGCGCGCGATGCGTCGGCTCCCTCCTCCCACGACGCCGAGACGGCCGTGTCGGCCGCAGAGCCGCGCGACATGACGTCCCACCCTTCGTCGCTCGACGTCGTGCGCGACTCGTTGTGCTGTGACGGCGAGCCGGGAGCCGTGGTCGAGCGGGTCGGAGTCACCGCGCCCGTGCCCGACGCGGCCTTGTCCCTCGAGGGCGGCGCGCTACTGGCGGGCCGGCTCTTCTCCTCGGCGGCGGCGTCGCGAGCCTGCAGCCGTTCCTTCTCGTCTTCCTTCTCATCGTCACCGTCGTCGTCGTCGGATGACGACGTAGAGGATGACGACGAGTCGTCGGACGAGTCGGAGTCGACCTCAGCCTCGGGCACCTCGCCCTCGACGAGAGCCGTCGTCTTCGGCGGGATGAGGCTGCGCGCGTACTCGAGGTCGCGGTAGATGCACTCGATCGCAGTCGCGACGCCGTCCTCCTTGCAGATCTCCTCGCCGGCGAGCCTGGCGCGCTCGATCTGCTTCTCGTCCGAGACGGCCGTCGTGAGCGCGTTGGTGAGGTTCTCGACGGTGAAGTTGCGGATGTGTGTCCCGATGCCGAGAGTCGAGACGCGGTCGGCGTAGAAGTGCTGGTCGCCAAAGAAGGGCTTGATGATGGTGGGGAGACCGGCTGTGCAGGCGAACGGGACGGGCGAATGTGAGTGGGAGCGCAGAGCGAAAAGAAAGGCCGAGAGAGTGAGACGTACCACGCAGGCTGGCGCCGGTCGTGCCGGCGCCGCCGTGGTGAACCGCCGCCGCGATTCGCGGGAAGAGCCAGTCGTGCGGGATCGACTTGACGCTGAAGATGAAGGGCTTGTCCATGAGCTCTTGGTGGCGCTTCTCGTTCTCCTCCTGCTTCTTCTTGGCCTCCTCGTCGGGCTCGTCGTCGCCGTTCTTGCCGCCGCCACGGTCCGACCAGCCCTTGGCGACGATGGCGTAGACGCCCGCCTTCTCGGCCGCTTCGACGACGACGCGCGTCATCTCGAGCGGGTCGGGGATGATGATTGAACCAAAGCCGATGAACACAACCTTCTTGTCATTGTCCTTGGCCTCGTTGAGCCACTTGGTGAGCTCCTCGGGCGGCTCCCACTTGGACGACTGGCTGTCGTCCGGGTTGTCGAGCCACCAGTAGCCCGTGACATGGATGTTCTCGCGCCAGTCGAGCGGCGGCGGGATGACGACGGGCGAGAAGTTGTACAGGAACGGGATCTTGTGCTGCTGCATCGCCTCGAGGCTCGTCGGCTTGAGCTTGAGCGTCTCGCGCCGCCACCGGTTGACCTGACTCGACGTCGCGCGCCAGAAGACCTGGTCGAACATGGTGTAGGTCTTCAAGAAGAGAGTAAGCCCAGGAGGTCCTCTGTGAGGGGAGAAGAGGAGGAAGGCGCACCATGTAGTTGTACCCGCCGCCCATGTGCACCTCGGGCACGGCAAACGCGTGCGGGTAAGCGCGCGTCCTCGACCAGGGCATCGTGAACGCGCTGCGAGCGAAAACACGCGGTCGTCAGTTACGAGCGCGAACGGCGTCAGGGAGAGGCGGCGAGAAAACCCACCGGTAGTACGGGATCCGGAGCGCCTCGGCGACGTGGTACCCTGCGATGGCACTCGGGCTCTCGATGAGCATGTCCGAGTCTTGGCAGGCCTTCCACGCGCTCGCGAGGAGGTCGTCGAGCCAGCCGCGGAAACGGCCGACCGCCTCCTTCATGAACGAGATGGTGAAGAAGTCGTGCGAGATCATGACTGCGAGGCGTCGAGTCACAAGGAGGTTAATAATCGCGCGAGCGAGGACAGGAGAGAGAGACGAGAAGGGAGAGCGCACGCTGCATGAGCTCGGCAGGGTCGCCGCCGACGGCCGAGAACTCGATCCCGTGCCCTTCGACCCACTTGCGGTACTCGCCGTGGCTCGCAATCTTGCACTTGTGGCCTTGCGCCATGAGGCCCTTGCACAGCGCGATGTAGGGCTGGACGTCGCCGCGGGAGCCGATCGTGAGGCAGGTGATCCTGAGCGACTCGTCGGGCTTGAACGTGATGAAGTCGCTCGTCGTCGACGAGAACATGATGGGCGGCTGACCCTGGACGGCCTCGGACCGCGGGTGCGGGAGGTCAAGCGGCGACTGGCCCGCCGAGCGCGACTCGGACAGGTCGAGCAGGTCGCGCAGCTGCTGGTGCTCCTGCGACCCGTCTCCCTCCTTGTCCTTGTCCTTTTCCGCCTGCGCCCGACGTTGCCGCTTGACGATGTCACGCTGCTCCTCGAGCTTGTCGAGGCAAGCGTCGCGCCGCTCCGAATTGTTGAGCTCAAAGAAGACTTCCTCGTGGCCCTTGATGATGACCATCAGGCCCGAGTAGCCGATGCGGTATGAGCGGTGCTTCGAGACGCCGATGATGTCGTTGAGCGGGAGGATCATCTGCGGAGAGGAGACAAAGGGGTCACACGATGTGAGACGCAAGAGGGCGAGGAGCGAAAGCGCACCTTGGTCTTGGCAGTGAGGAGGCCCGCCGAGCGGAAACAAAAGTAGCTGCTCGAGATGAAGACATGACCGTAGATCGGCAGGCCGCGGAACAGGTACGCGGGGAGACCTGCATGGCGCGCCGCAGGGCGGTCAGGCGTCAGTCGCTGCGAGGAGGAGGAGGACAGCGAAAGACGAGGGACGCACGCGTGAGCAGGACCTCCTTGTCCGGGAGACCAAACATCTTCCTGAACTCGTCGACGTCTGCCGCCGACCCCTTCGTGCTCTCGCGCTCCTCCTCATGGAGGTCTCCTTCGCCAGGCTCTTCGACGACCGGTCCACCGAGGACGCGGTCGCTCTTGGTGCCCTTGCGGCGTGTCCGACCCGGGACCGACGAGTGCGTCACGACCTCGAGGATGCGACGACCGCCCTGCGAGACACTGCTCGCCGCTGCTGAAGGCGCGCTCAGCACCTTGCTGAGCGTGCGTCCGCGCTTGGGCTCCTCCTTCGCTGACGCGCGCGGGGCGCCCGGCGACGGCTCAGGCGGGTACGTGTGCTGCCGTGGCGGCGGCGGCGCTGCAGCGTCTGGCGCCGCGGCGGGAGCAGGCTCTTGCTGCTCGGCGGCGACGACAGCCTCGGGCTCGGGCAGCGGCTCAGGCGACGCGGGTGCGAGGTTCGGCACCGTGCCGTCGTGCTCCATCTCTGGCTGGGCTCCGACGGGCGGCGGAAGCGGCGCACTGCCGGCAGCGGCAGCCATGGGCGAGACGCCATCGACACCGGCGTCGTCACCCGAGGCCGAGGGCGGGCGCAGCGTCGCGACGGACCCGCTCGTCGGCGTCGGCGTCGACGCGCGCGTCGCCTCTGTCGAGATGCGCAGCTTGGGCGGGACAGCCGTCGCAGCGGCGGGTTTGTCGTGCTGCGGCTCGGCGGCGGCGGCATCCTTGCGGCTCGACCGCGAGCTGGAGCGCCCGCGCGGCGACAGGACAGACGAGACGCGCTCCGTCAAGGTGCGCGAGCGGTTCTTCTGCTGCTGCTCGTGCGCGTCGCCATGCTGCTCGTCGTGCTCGCCCTCGGCGGCGCGCACCTGGTCTGTGTCGCCGAGGTCGGTCGTCTGCATCTGCTTGGTCGTGTCCTCGACCTCGGGGGCCGCACCCGGAGCGCCGGCAACGGCGGGAGGCGCACCCGTGTTGCCGCCCTGCGGGTGGTGTTCGCGGAAGGCCTCGAGGACGGTCGTGATCTTGTCGAGTGCGCCGTCGAGGTCCTTGAAGTATGACAGCCAGTACTCGTCGATCGAGTAGCCCTCGTCGGCATCGTAGACGCGGACCCTGATCGTCTCGGCAAACTCGAGGCTCGAGCTCTTCTCGACGTCGATGATGGTCTCGAGCGGGATCGCAATCTTGACGCTCTCGCCCTCGTTCTGGCACCGGAAGACGCCCTTCTTGAGCGTCTTGACCCACTCGTCGCGCGATGCCTCGCTGTCGGCGCTAAAGTGCCACTTCTTGTCGGCCGTCGCCACCTTGAAGTGGTGGCTGTGGAACTGCGACGGCTCGACCGAGATGGCATAGTGCAGGTCGATGTGCCCGTCCGGGAAGTAAGGGTCCTGCGAGACGAGTCGCGGCAGGAACGCGTGAGCAGGCGTCCGAGCCAGGCAAGGACACAGGAAGCTGCGCTCACGGTCGACGAGGGGAACCACGAGAAGACCGAGTCTTTGAGCACGAACCAGTGCTTGCTGTAGCGCCGCGTGCGACTGCTGCGGACCGACAAAGAGCCCGAGCGAACCGTCGCGCCCTGTCCAGTGTGCGTTTCCGTCAGGCAGAGTTCACCTCGGCGAGGGTTTGGGAAAAGGGCGACGCACCTCTTTCTGCGCAAGGTAGGCGTAGAAGCAGAGGTGACCGGCCGTGACGTAGAGGAAGCCCTGGAGCAGGATGGCCCGGAAGAGCCAGCACGGGTACTCTGCGCGCGCACATCGCCGCGTCAGTCGCTAGGCCTGAGTGAGGATGAGACCGATAGGAAACGCACCGGCGACGACCTCTTCTGGCTCGTCGAGGCCAAAGACGTCCATGAGCTTCTCGGCGAGCTTCTCCCTCCTCGCGAGGCGCTTCTCGCGCTCGCGCCTGCGCCTGTCCTCTCGCGACCCGCCCTCCTCATCCGTCCTCTGCACACCGTCCTCATCCTCGCCCTCATCGCCGGCGTCATTCTCCTCCTCCTCCTCCTGTTCCGCCTGGGCCACCGCGCCCTCGCCACCCTGCGAGCTCCTCACGTCCTCGAGCGTCTTCCTGCGCCGCTCGATCGGCCGGTGGATCGCAAAGATCGAGCTCTGGCTCAGGTCGCTCTCGCCGCGCGCGCGCGAGCGGTCCCCGCGCCGCGGTGGGTGGTCCTGGGCGCGGTGCACGCCCGAGTCGCACCGCAGGAGCGACGGGTTCTGCGCGGCGCGCTCGGGCCCAGAGACAAAGTCGGCCAGGTCGGGACCTTGCTGAGAGGTCGAGACGGACGGCGAGGACGACTTGTCCGGGTCGGCAAAGTCGGCCGAGGCGAGCTGCGACGGCGAGGGAGGCGCGGCGCCGGCGTCGGCCGTGGCAGAGCCGGCGGGCGAGTCGCCCGCAGAGCGCGAGAGGTGCTTGGACTTGCGAGCGCGACGCCTCTTGTCGTGCTTCTTCTTCTTCTTGTCGTGCTGGGCGCGGCGCTCTTCCTCCTCATCGTCCTGCGCGAGCGCGTGGATCATGCTGCGGGTCGGTTTGCAAGTCAGTCCTCCCCAAAGCCAAGCGAGCGAGGGGTAGAAAGTGGAGCGCACCGCATGTAGCCCTGACCCATGCCCGAGTGGTAACTCTTGCTCGAGTCGTCCCCGGCCGCGCGGGCCTTCTTGTGCCGCTCTTCCTGCAGCCTCTGCGCCTCGTCCTCGTCGAGAGACGTCACTGCACGGCCGTAGCCTGCGCCACCGATGCCGGCTCCCGCGTCGGCCTCGGTGTCGCTCACCTCCTGGCGGATCGAGCGAGGTCCCGTGCTGAGGCCAATGTCGCTCTCGAACGACGACGTCGACCCGGCCGACGAAGCCGACGAGGTGCTCGACACGCTGTCGCTGGACGGGGTGCGGCTCACGGCGGCGGGTCGTGCCTGACCGGAGCCTCGGGCAGGGGTTGGAGCAGGCGAGGGCGAGGGCGAGCGCGAGAGGTGCTGTTCCTGGTTGGGGTCGCGCAGGCCCGCCTGGGCCATGCCGCCAAAGCGCCTGCTGCCCTCACCCCATCCTGCGTAGCCCTCGCCCTGCAGTCCTGGCTGCGCGTCGCCAGAGGTGTGGCGGTGGGGCGGGAAGGCCGAGGGGGGCGGGCGGTCGCCCTCTGGCGCTCCCATCGTGGCGGGCTGGGCATGATGCCCTGTGGTGCTGGATGGAGCACCGAGTGTGCCGCTCATGGCCCTCGATTACGGCGGGCGAGCGTGCTCGAGACGAGTGACGTGCGTCGAGCGGGAAGGGGAGATGAGGAGGTGGTGGTTGGCGGCGCACGAGGTGCGGTTCGGTCGGTGCGGGATAGGTCTGGTAGGAGTGTGCGAGCTGGTGAGAGTCAGCAGCGACTTTGCAGAGTGCGGCTGTGCGGAACGAGAGGAGCGAGCGAAGGCGTGCGGCCCCCACACTGACCGACGTCGACGGTCGACGTCCGAGTCCTTAGCTGGGCACGTGGACCCGCAGCGCACCTTTGTGTGAGTGGGCTTGCTCGAGCTTCCGCTCAAGGTGCCGGACAATGCAGAGCCAGAGCCACACAACGCCGCGCCACTGCTCTCCCTGGCGGTCCCTCGCTTCCGGTCGCTTGACGGTGTGGCACCGTTCCGAGCGAGGGCTCGGTCTCGCCTCACACGTCTTCGGGGCCCGGCAAAGTCGACGCACGCGATTGCGGATCTGCCCCCTCTTGCCATCGGCCGCTGACGAACCGAGGAGGCAGCCAGCCTCCGGCCTCCGTCGGGCCAGCCTCCGTCCGCCGGCGAAGGAGTCTCGCGGGCTCAAACCCGCTGTGCAGGACGGTTGAGAGCCTGGGTGCTCCCGAGAGCCTCTTCTCGACAGGTGTGAATCTTGAGGAGCATCTTCGCGGACTCCCGGCAGACGGGACTGCAGGCGACGTCACTGGACGAAACTGCGATGCGACTCGCGGCGGCCGGGGTCCGGGCTCTCGAGGTGCAGTCGTAGAAAACGCCAGGTAAGATCGAGGTTCAGATTAAAGGAACAGATATGTGCGTGCGAGTGTAAGGAGGAGCTATCTACAACGTAGCGAGAGAGAGGAGAGGTGGAGCGAGGCCCGTGCGAAGCGGGCGACCTGCGGCGAAGGTCATCCCGCGCGACTCGCTCGCGAGGAGAGTGAGAGGGTGACGGATAGTTCAGACGGCAGTGTCGGTGTTGGCCGCGCCAGTGTGGTGGAAGGCGTTGCCGTCGCCGACGACCGCGGTCGAGGGGCGAGGGGTCGCAGCGGCCGAGCTGCCGTAGCCCGTCGGGCCCTGGTCGCCCTTGAGGAGGCCCTGGTGCGCGCCGTCAGAGACCTTCGACGACGACTGTGTGTGCAGGAGAGAAGCGAGTCAGTGTGCGGCGCGAGGAGGGAAGAGCGAGGCAGCGTGAGACGAACCATGCCGAGGCGGGCGTAGTCAAGGCGCGACAGCTGCATCACGTGGATGAACGAGAAGACGGGCTTGGCGAGGAGGTCGAGGACACCGTCTGCGACGATAGGGAAGCAAAAGGAAAGGGAATACGGTCAGTATTGGCCTCGGAGGAGGGGACGGAAGGAAGGCTGGGAGGCTCCGGGAGCGTTCAAGGGCCATTTTGGCCGCTCCCGACGTCCCCAGGACCTCCAGAAAGGCTCCAGACGACTCACAGGCGACCATCTCGGAGGTGGGAGTGATGACGTTGCCACCGTCGCACACGGCCCAGATCACGGGGTACACGAGCCACAGCACGCAGAGCATGAGGGCGGACGACGTGTAGGTGCGGTGGAAGTCGGTGCCGAGGTGCGACGCGGACTTGCGGGCCGGAACAGCGAGGACCCAGAAGATCCAGAGCATCTGTCGAGCATTGACGGGGTCAGGAGATCGAGGCCTGAGCGGGACGCGCGCAGCCTTCGCTTGGCTGAGGCAGGCATCGGAGACGTGGTGCAGGGGTCCAGGGACGTACAGCAACGCAGCCAAACGTGAAGAATCCCCACTTGTAACGGGTGGGGGTCAGGGCGCCGAGCAGACCCGTGATGATCATGACGATGTCTGCGTGAGGAGGCAAGAGAAGGGGTCAGTGGCCGTTGTTGGGGACTCGGACGTTTCTGGGGACTCAGGCCTCCACAGGAGGGTAACGTCGAGCCCTGTGCAACTCTCGATAGGAATTAAAAGAGGGAGAACTCACCGAAGAAGATGAGACCGAACACTTGGGACAACGGCAGGGCGGTGGTGAGAGCGAGCTCGAGCAGCAGGAGCGGCGTGGTGATCGTCCAGTCAATGTAACGGGCATACCCTGCGTCCAGAAAAGGCGTCAGGAGGCTGGGACGTCAAGGGAAAGAGTGAGGACCCACAGATGGACCGGGTGGGCCGGAGGACGCCGACGTCGACCCAGTTCTCCCCGAGCGTGCCGCCGCGGATGAACTCGACGGGGACAGCAGTTGCACCGAGATCGGAGGCCATCGAGTAGCTGGAAGGTCGGGGAGACGAACGAGATCAGCGCACCGTCCCACTCGAGAAGGTCGACTCGGGACGCCGCCCCGGAGACCCTGGCTGGGCACCTGGACGTACTAGGCGATGGACGCAGTGAAGCAGAGAGCAGCGGCCAGCTCGTGGAAGGCGCGCTCGCCGATTGGGCGCGTAGCGTGGCCGAGGACGAGGAGGACGATGGCGGAGAGGGCCATGACGGCAAAGACGGCCCACAACCAGTCGGACGCCGCGGTCGTGATGTCGATGTTGGCGACCGTCTACGTGCGGGCATTGACGTGACGAAGGTCAATCAGAGAACCGCCAGCAGCGGAGAGCGAGAGTCCGGAGAGGGGCACGCACGGGGTTCACGTCGAGGACATTGTTGCGCTTGAGGAGAGAGGCGTCCATCTCGATAGACTCGACGAGAGTGGCGAGAAAAGAGTCCTAGCACGGATAGAGAAGCGAAAGAGAGGAAGCAAGAGACCCGCCGACCTCGACGAGGGGACGACGACCATCGTCTCCTCCCAGCGTCATGCGGCCTCACGACGACCTCGGGGTCGGCTCCCACGCTAATTTAGTCCTCTGCCAGCCGAACAGGCGAAAGCAGGCGGCGACTCGATGATGGAGGTCGACGCCTCAAGGGTCCGGTGACGGCAGGATGAGGCCGACCCCGGCCGTTTTCGCTCGTGCGGCCTCGCAGGACCCAGATTCGGGCTCGCAAGCTCGCAACGGGCCGCACCAAAGAAAGCTCCGGCACAGCGAAGCCTGACGGCAGCGCAGCGAGGTGAGCGAGAGCGAGAGCGAGAGCGAGGAGTGCTGCGGCTCGAAGCTCGAAGCTGCGCGACGACAGCGACAGACGAGCAAGCGCGGGCCGGAGACGACGGAGACAGTGACGGAGGCTCGATCAGATTTCGAGGGGACCGCGGTTCGGGACCGACTCCGGGTCGCCGCAAAATGTCAGCGATCGAGGTCAAGAGGATCGCCACTGCACGCTTTGCAGCTCGGCTCCATCGCTGATCATGCCCGGCGCCCGCGGCACGCAAACGCGCCGCACAGCGGAGACACACGTGCCGAGAGAAAGGATGACCTTCGCACGGTTGCGCTCGGCCTCTGACAGACGCAGCGAGCCAGTCGGCACGGAGGGTCGGAGGTAGAAACTTGAAGCGCTTTACCGCTCCCGCGACGCTACATCAACCAGGAACGACCTGATCTCGTCTCGCCAGCGTCGCTCGAGGTACGCCGTGTCGTGTAGAGCGCCGACCACGTCGACCCACTTGGCCCGACTGCCAACGGCCTCGTCCTTCTCCGCAACCTGACCCTCGCGGGCGCTGCGCACGGGCTGCGTCGCACGGACCCACGCGTCGTACATGCGCCGCACGCCGTCGTCCTCGCCGCCAGGAATGATCTCGTCCCGCCCGCTGCGGATCCAGAGGCTGTCCGGCGCGCGCGCGCGTGCCGCGCTCAAAGACGACGCCGCGGACGGTGCAGCCCCGCGCTCGAGTCGGCCAAGGGCGTCCCACTTGTCGAACGCAAAGGGGCCGAGGTAGTGGTAGGGGAGCCAGCGCTGAGGGTAGAGAGCGCGGACCATGTGCGGGATCGAGGGGAGCGGGTTCTCGAGGATGACGCCCGAGATGGTTGGGAAGCTGGCTGCGTGGTCGGGTGCACGAGTTTCTTGTACGCGCCTGCTCCTACTCGCCTTGTCGAGCGGTTTGAGAGGAGAGGTCGCGGCGGCGGAAATGTCCGGCGGACAGGAGGACGGCCCAAACGGGGCCTGATACAGCTGCTCGAGCAGGAATACCGCTGCTGCACCGCCGAGCGAGTGCCCATACAGCACGTACCGCGCCGACGGGCCGTGCGTCGCGTACGCATGCGATAGCGCGGCGGCGTAGTCGGCGAGGACGCCTGGCTCGGTAGGTGTGGTGCGGGTCGAGCGCCAAAAGGTGCGGGGTGCGATTGCGAGTAGCGTAACGAGAGGAGGAAGCGGCGGACTTGAGGCTGCAGAAGCTGCTCGAGGAGGTACAGGATCGCGCAGGAGCGACCGGAAGAGAGGGGCTCGAAGCAGCGGCGTGCCAGCGTTCCCTGTCGAGGCGCTTTGAGTGAGGGGCACTTGACGAGCGAGAGTGCACAGTGTGCTCACCTTGAAGATAGACGATGACCACCCTTGGTCGCCGTTGCGTTGCGTCGCCCGCTGCAGTTGTCGCCGGTCCGCTCCAGCTCATCTCGATGCCTCGCAGCTCGACCGGCCGTCTGAGCCAGCTTGTCGGGACCATGCTCTCGATGCGCACTTGACGCCAGTCCAACCCGCTCAACGAACCATCGCGCGCAGTCGTGCGCTCTCCGTCTTCGAGCGACTCGTCGCGCGTGCCCGGCGGGACGGACGGGAGGTAGATGATGCGGCGCTGGAACAGGACTAGCATGAGGCACTGTGTACAAGCGTGTCAGGAGTGTCTCGGCGCAGAAAATCGAGTTCCGCGACACACCTTGTAAGCCCAGAGTGCGGCAGGGAGCCCGACGAGGACCTCGAGGAGGAACAACCACGGCGGACCGCTCGCGTCCCCGAGCGTCCCGGCAAGAGGCTCATTCGACGGTTCGGGCAGTCGCAGTCCGAACAGGCGGGCCGGCGGGCTCCAGTGGAAGCCAGCTCGTCGTGGGAAGAGCGGGAGGTTGCGGCGACCTCGCAAGGGTTCGCAGCGCCATGTAGGGCGCCAAAGAGGTGCAGAGAGCGCAATGCGCGAGGCCGCCTTCATGCAGCGAGGCCACACAGAGGTGGAGAAGGCGAAACGTCCTCATCGCTTGGACGCACCACCACTGGAAGTCTGGCACTGCCAGCGCGTTGGCGGCCTCCGTCCGATCGTGTCCCGCCGACCCCACAACAGTTCCAGACTCGACGAGCACGGCGATGTAGGTCCGGAGGAAGGGATACTGCAGATCGTTCTCTCGGCCGCAACAGTCTCCTGACAGCAGTGTCTCCCAGCCACTGCCGTCGCGAGCCATTTGTTTCGAGCTCGTGGCCGGCGCCAGCCGCGCTTCCGAATGAGCTGGTCGCCCACTCGCACTGTCCTGTCACGAAGCACCCCAGCAGTGGCAAGGCGCGCGCCTGTCGTCCTCCTCTCGCTCGCTCGCCGGCCGTGGGAAGTTGGGCTCCCGCCCACCGCTGCCTAGACTGAGCAACTGCTTGCACGCGCGTGCTACACCTTCGTGACGATCGAGATGACTGCGCGCATGCGACCAGTCGTGAGCGTGGCTTCGAGGCGACGGAAGGAAAGCAGCGAACGCACCATCGTCTTGTGCGCACCGGTGCGTCAACCCGACCTTCTGCGGCTGCGGCGCAAACTTGGACGACTTGCCCCACACCTGACCGCGCTCGCAGAGGTCAGCACAGGCAAGGAGAACGCCGCCACGGGAAGAGGAGAGCAGCAGACGCACGATCGCGTATTTGAACTTGTGCCGGATGTTCTTGTGGATCGAGTCACACTGCGGGGACAAGTGCCGAGGCTCATCAGCAGTAGAATCTCGGAAAGAGTCGCGAGGAGAAAGGACGCACAATGGCGTCCATGGTCGCGTCGGTCTTGATGACGAGCGGGTCCCCCAAGTCAGGCGCCTCGCCACGCTTCTTCGTGTAGATGCGGTTGAAGCCCATCGCCTGCGCGTACACATCCGTGTGAGCAGGTGCGGAAAGACCGACACAAGAGGCAGCAGGAGCGCGCACCTGCCACATGCGCTTCTTGAGCACGTCGAGGTTGAGGTCGAGCTCGCACGAGATGACGACGGTGTAGGGCTGGCGAGCGAGACGGTCGACCTCTGCGCGAGCTCAAAAGCATCGTGTGAAAGGAGAAAGGAGCGCGAGAGAGCAGGAAGCGCGAGTTTGTCAGTCCGAGTTCAGAAAAGACGCGACGAGAGGCAAGGTGGAGAGCGCACCTTCAAGCGAGATCGAGTCGATCTTGTTGTAGACGTAGCTATCAGGCGGACGGGACCAAAGTCAGAACATCGAGAGCAGGTCGGGCGTGCGGAGTAAGAGCACGCACAGACAAGGCACGTATTTGCGGTTGCCGAGGATCGCGTCAATCACGTCGTCAGTCGACACGTCCTCGCGGATCATGACATCGGCGTTGTGCATCTGTGCGAGTCGCGCCGAGTCAGCGATCTGTGCGCGGAAGGGTCGCAGGACCAGCTCGGGGAGGGAGCGTCTCGCTGCTCACCTTGTAGCTCTGCAGGATGCCTCGGATCGTCCGCTCGTCCGTCCTCGTCAGTGGCACAGTCGAGTTGATGGTAATGCCGCCCGCCGTTTTGGGCTTGAAGACGAGGTCGGGCGGCGTGCGGTTGAGACGAATGCCGATCTCCTCCAGCTCGTGCTCGAGCTGCTGTCGCTGCTCGTCGCCCCTGTGGTGCGTGACGAGTCAGGAGAGCTCGACGAGGTATCGCCAAAGAGGTGGGCCTTACTTGGTCACGTCGAGCATCATCTGCGGGAGCAACAGGTTTGCGAGGGTCAGTGCTCGATAGCGGGAGGAAAAGTGATTCCTGACACGCACCACTACCAAGTCCGCTGTCTGTGAGGAACAGCCTTCGGTCAGCGTACGTGAGTGGGCGGCATCAAGCGGACCAGCGCGCACCTTTGCGACAGCCACGACTTGCCGTCCGCGACCACGACCGCTCGCAGCGCCCTCGATGATTCCAGGCAAGTCGAGCACTGCAATCGAGAGTCGTAAGTCCGAGAGCGGCAGAGCACGACAGGAGAGGGGACGCACGCTGAATCTGCGCGCCCTCGATGTCCATCACTGCGGGAAGAACACAACCAGTGAGCGCGTGTCGAGGCGGGCCTCACATGCGAAAAGGGACCTACCACCCGGAACAGCCACAAGCGTCGTGAACGCGTACGCCGCCGCCGCACTCTCCGTCTTGGTCACCTTGCTCAGGAGCGTACTCTTGCCGACCGACGGGAACCCAATCAGGACCGCTCGTCCATAGCCCGACTTGGACACGTCAAAGCCTTCGCCGGCTTTGGACTTGGTGACGCTGCCTTCGAGGAGCTCGGCGCGGTAGCGGGCGAGCTGTTGTGCGGAGGGTGAGAGGGGTCAGGCGGCGCTCGCTCGGCTCGTCTCGTCTCGCTACGAGCGTACCTTTCCCTTGAGCTGAGGGAATGATTGGGAGACGTCAGTGCGAGCTTGACGGCGTCAGGGAAGGGAAGGTGCACGCACCAGACCCAAGTGGTATTCGGTCGCCCTGCGGAGAGGAAGGAAGAATGCGTTCCCGATGATCAGCTTCTGCGCGTCCACGGTTGCGCGCTCAGCAAGGCAGGGGCACAAGCTCACTTGTTCTTCTGCGTCCGCGAGATCTGCGCATGTCAAAGAAGATAAAGTCAGCGGCAGGCAAGTGGGGAAGCGGTTAAGGAGGAGGCGGTGAAGGGGGCCGTCTACCGGTCCGGCAGTGCAGGCTCGACAGACGCACCTCGAGCTCGATGTCCTGGATCTTCTCGAGGATGCCCATCTTGACCTAGGCGTTTTCTGACTGAGGGTGAAAGTGGAGAGGTCGAGGCGGGGGGATCTGGTCGAATGCGAGTAGGTTCGGGAAGAGCTTGACGGTGCGGTCGTGCTCTCTCGAGGAGGATCTGGAGAGACTGACAGGCCCAACAGCGAGTAGAGAGGCGTGCATCGTGAGGGAGTGTCCAGGAGAGATGAGGAGGACGAGCGAGGTGAGTGCGGCACGAGCAGGTGGGAGGGACACACGACGTACCTGTTGAGCGTCTTCTGTAGCGACTCGATCCACGGAAGACCTGTCCCGGCGAAGAGAAGCGAGTGCAGCGGCGTCGCGAGGTCCGCACCCTCTCGTCCGGCCAGGTTCCCCCTCGACCACGACCCGCCGCTCCGCTCGTGTGGCATGGCTCGACAATAGGCACGAGGCTTCTCATCGTATTGTACGCGCCCAATGCGCGGGCCTGCTCCCTCGCTCTCCGCCGTCTGCTCTGGTCTGGCGTGCGAGACTCTCGCCGGGCTTTGCGCGCTGGCTCGTCGGGCATCGTGCACGCGACGAAGGTGAACGACAAGTTCGGAGCTGAATTCGGTGTGCAGCGGGACTCTGAAGACGCTCGACCGTGGCGCCGTCGCAAAGACCCGCTTGCTGCTTCCGTCTTCGCCGACTCCTGCTGTCCTCCCCCTGGGGAGCGAGCTGACGTGCACCTTGTTGCAGGTCACCGCCTCGCTCATTTCGTGCTACGAGGCACAACGCTTTTACTCGCCATCGCTGGAACCTGCGAGGCGCGAAAGTGAGCTGCAGCGAACAGGCCGGCGGCAGACGACGCACGGCCAAGGACGCGTTTCGCTACGTCACTGACGGCGCGAGCGACGGGGGAAGAGTCTGCCCGAGAACGTGTAAGTTCGCGCTCGCGGTCTCGAGCCGAAGACGGCGACGCACTGCGCCTCTTGTCGTCGTCTTCCTGCGCCTTGCGGATGAAGGCCTCGTAGTCCGACAACCCGCCTCTGTCCTCTTCTTGCTCTGCCGTCGGGCCACGGACAAGGGTATGGTCACGAGGCAGTCAGCGTCGGTGCTCCCGCGACAAGGGCGGGTGCAAGCTTACGCGCTGGCGAGCGCCTTCCCGACTGCTGCCGCGCAGGTTGATCCGGTTCCAGCGCTTCTTGTCGCTGCCTGTCCTGTTGTGCTTGGAATGATTGCTGGTGCTGATGCTCTGCGATCGAGAGGTCAGCTACAAGAGAGGCGACGAAAAGGGGAAACAGTGCACCTGGAGAGCCGGCGTACTCAGCAGGATTGACCAGGTGCAGCCTCAGTGGGTTGACACGGGTTGCCGAAGAAGTATTGGTGCCCCCAATCTGTAACCGCAGGGAGGATGTCAGCTCAGACGGGCGCTGGACGGCCTGCGAGCGGGCGCGGCTTGACGGACCCTCTGGCCTGGATGGGGATCGCGCCGCGGGTCGGTGTGCGAGCGGTTCGACATCTTTTGCGGCTAGGCAAGAGCAGAAAGAGGAGCAAAGTGGAAGTGGGGGAACGAGAGCACCGAGACCGAGCAGCGGCACCGGAGCGGAGAAGAGGCTCGAGCAACGAGCGCGACAGGGGGTGCGAAGAAAATATGCAGCGCGGGCTCGAGCAAGCCAAGTGCATACAAGCAGGCCGAGGCTCGGGAACGAGGTCACTCACTTTCTCAAGACTCTCGATGCGCGGCCCGGTCATGTGTGTGCGGCGCGCCCTCTCTTGTCCTCTCGACGGCACAACCAGTCCTCGCACAACCGTTTGCTCGCACCGGGCTGCACCGCCTTTGTGCCCCACGCGCTGTTCATGGCCCCTACGCTGTATCGGGAGCCCGTCCGAGGTCCATTCTAGTCCGCGCGCTCGCTGCCGCCGCTCTCGACTGCGTCGTTCCACTGCAGGACACGGGGGTCCTTCCTCGAAGCTAAAGGGCGATCAGGTAGCAAAGTCAGCATCAAATGCGACGACGCGAAGGCTTGAGCAGATGCTCACGGAGCAACAGGCGCGTCCCGGCCCTGACAAAAAGAGCCCTGGCCGCGTCGCGGGCGGTCGGGAAGAACTCTGCAGGGGGGGGAGGGTGCGGGGCATCGGATGGGAGTTGAGTGTGCAAAGAAGTCCTGGAGCGGGGTGGGACGTACTGGACGGAATCGTCTGCCTGCGCTGCAGGGGCTTGCGCTCTTCGGTGCCACGGTGCGGCGACTCATCGGCGCGGTACCGCTCGAGTGTATCCGCAGTGTGACGCCGTTGGAATTCTAGACTCTTGACAGACGCGACCGAGCCACCTCCGGGGCTTCTGCGAATGCCGGCCGCCATGGGGTCCTCGTCGAGGTAGTGGCGCCAAGACTGGTCCCGGTCGCCTGACGCTGTTGGGAGACGAACGGTCAGCGGGTCGCGTGAGCGCGTCAAAGCTATGTCCCTCGCTCACTGTGTGCCGTGTTGCGCCGGGGAGCGAAGGAGTGCTGCCCTGGAAAGAGGAGCGCCCCCTGTTCCTGCGATGACTCCATGTCCGACACGCTTCCCAGGCGCCGCTGCCCGCGCTCGCGACGCTCGTCTGCGGTTACAGAACATGAGCGACAAAGTCTGTCGTGTGCTCAGAGAAGACGCACCTTTGTCCTCGGGCTGCACAGGGTGCGAGCGAAGCGCAGCCCGAAGGAGGTCCCGGCGCGTCTGGGCCGAGTCCACCGGGTGTGCAGCCAGCGGATTAAAGCCCTCGGGCGCCCCAGGCATGATGTATCAAGCCTGCGTGAGCAGCGAGGAGAGGCAGAAGAGAGCGAGAAACGCTGTCCGCGGCAGAGACAGGAGGCGCAGGCGTTCCACGGACAACCCGGACGCCCAACGCACGCACGCCGGCGCCGTTGCGGGGTCGCGGACGCGGAGCACGGCCCCGGGCCTGTCAGGAGTACGAACGTGGTCCAACGCGAGACTTTTCTGCGTCCCAGATGCCCGCCCGCGCTCCGTCGGGCCGGGCAGCTGCTGGGAGGACAGCTCCACCCGCGGACGGATCTGGGACGGCCGACGTAGCGGCCTGCGGCCTTCAAGCGTCGGTCCATGCTGCCGCAAAGTGGCTGCACATGCACCCAGCCGCACGGCACCCTCGTGAAGCTCAAGATGGAAGCTGACTCCGGCATGAGAAGCCAAGCGAGGAGAACAAGGCGAGGACTGGAACGCGCTTCGCGCTCGACAGAGCTACCCACACAAGGCCAGAAGCAGTGTTGGCAGGCTCTGGTCGCCTACGAGCTGATGCGCGAGAAGGGAGGTCGAGGGAGAGATGAGGATGCTCGCCGGCGCTTGTCACACTCTCACCACCTCGGATCGCAGCCCAGACCAGCGCTTGCTCCCGCTAGAACCACTCAGGTACCTTTGAAGAGAGCCCCTGTACCGGTCCAGCCATGGTGCGTGCCGCTCTTGCACTCGCTCACTCGGACGAGGTGGGGTCGACGCTGACCCTTGGCTTTGCTCGCCCTTTCCCGCCACAGTCGGTGCTCTTCGAAACGTCCGTGGGCGACATCATCGTGAGTCTAACGCCTGGAGCCAAGCCCTGCGTACAAAGCGCTCACCTCGTCCACACACAGGTCGACCTCGAGACGGAGCAGTGCCCGATCCTCTCGCTCAACTTCCTCAAGCTGTGCAAGGCCTTCAAGTTCAACTTTTGCGCCTTTCACAACGTCGTCCAGGACTTTATCGCCCAGACCGGCGACCCAACCGACACGGGCAACGGCGGCTCGTCCATCTTCCACCTCTTGCCGCGCTCATCCCCCGCCTACCAGCCGACACCCTACTTTGTCCCCGATGTGTCGCCCAAACTCAAGCACACAGCGTACGGGACCCTGAGCATGGCCATCGCGGGCGAGGGCGAGCAGCGCGGCGCCGGCAGTCAGTTCTTCTTCACGCTCAAGGACGGCCTCGACTACCTCGACGGCAAGCACGCGCCCTTCGGTAGGGTCATCGAGGGCGAGGACACGCTCGCCAAGATCAACGAGGCGCTGTGCGACCAAGAGGGCCGCCCGCTGCGCGACATTCGCATCCGCCATGTCATCGTCCTCGGTGCGCTCCTCCCCCCCTCATCTGCCATGTGCGCCGGCCCTCCTGACCCCGCTCCACCGACAGACGACCCCTTTGACGACCCTGAAGGCCTCGACATCCCACCAAACTCGCCCGTCCCGACTGCCAAGCAGCTCGCCTCGCTCCGAGTCGGCGACGAGGAAGAGATCGAGGAGAAGGGCGACCCCGAAGAGCTCGAGGCCAAGCGCCGCGAGCGCGATGCCCGCGCCCAGGCCCTCACGCTCGAAATGGTCGGCGACCTCCCCTTTGCCGACGTCGCGCCGC
This sequence comes from Rhodotorula diobovata, assembly GCA_006352295.1. NCBI lineage: Eukaryota > Fungi > Basidiomycota > Microbotryomycetes > Sporidiobolales > Sporidiobolaceae > Rhodotorula > Rhodotorula diobovata. The sequence goes on along the minus strand of SOZI01000004.1, from coordinate 213,358 downwards.
CAGAGAACGTCCTCTTCGTGTGCAAGCTCAACGCCGTGACCACGTCTGAGGACCTCGAGCTCATCTTTTCGCGCTTTGGCAAGATCCTCAGCTGCGAGATCATCCGCGACCAGAAGACGGGCGACTCGCTGCAGTATGCGTTCATCGAGTTTGCCGAGCGCGAGGACGCCGAGAGGGCCTACCTCAAGATGGACAACGTCCTCGTCGACGACCGGCGCATCCACGTCGACTTCTCTCAGGTGAACCCCCTCCTTGCTACCCCCTCTTAGACCCGCACTCTCGCTGACACTTCTCGCTCGCACCCCCGCAGTCCGTCAACAAGCTCCACGACTCGTGGGTCTTCCAACGCACAGGCGGCCGCGCCCCTCCCAACCGCTCGAACCGCCCCAATCCCTCCTCCGGCTCCTCCTCGCGCTCGCACCCTCCGTCTTCGTCGCGCGACTCGCACGGGTACGGCGGAGGCGGGGGTGGACGGGGAGGAGGGGGAGGAGGCAAGGACTACTCGTCGTCGCGCTACTCGCACCAGGTCCGGGGCGGGCACGGCGAGATGGTGTTTGACCTCGCCGACGTCGACTCGCGGGCGCGGGATCAGCGGAATCGGCGCAGCGGCGGAGGGGGAGGAGGAGGAAGTGGGTCGAGGCGGGACGACGACCGGTACCGCGACCGCGACAGGGAGCGGGGTGACGATGGCAGGCGCAGAAGGGAAGACCGTGATGGGTACGACAGGGGCGGGCACGAGCGCGGCGGCGGGGGCGGTCATGGGAGGAGAGACGAGCCGAGGAGGCACAGGAGTCGTAGCCCCGACGGCAGGGACAGGAGGCGGGACCGGTACTGAGGCCATCACAACTCTCCTCGCTTTGCTCAATGCTGCTACGATTAAACGCCGAGCCGAGCCGGGGAGAGTGCCACAGCCCACCACCGAGGTCGCCCGCGCACTCGATTGAATGCCCGCAGAGCCAGCTGAGCGTCAGAGTCCTGCATCAAAGTGTCGAGCGCGCGTCTGTGGGCGTTCACCAGGCTGTGATCTTGGGCTTGTGTGTCAAGCGCGGTCAGGGCTTGGTAGAGGGCTCGTCGAGAACGACGCCGAGCAGGCTGTGCGCGCGGCCGGGAAGGCAAATGACGAGGTCGGGTTGCAGTACGAGGCCTGCGACAAAACGAGAGGGAGTGGACGAGGGGAGGGGGTAACAAAGACGAGGCGACGTGGCGGGGTTGCAAATGCGAAAGACGAGGAACGAGGGGGAAGAGGGACTCAAGGAACACCGACCAAACCGCGGAGACAGGCGACGACAAATTCACAGCTCCTCCTCCTGCTCGACACCCTCCATCCCTCCCGCTCCCAGCGTCGACGCCGCACTCTCCGGCCTAAGCCCCACGAGCCAGCCGATCTCGCGCCTCGCGCGGTCCCTCACGCCCTCCATCGCGCGGCGGACCTGGCTCTCCGCCCTGTATCCCTTTGCCCCCGCGCCAAAGAGGAGCGCAACAGGGGCGGGGACGGCGCACGCGTCGTCGAGGCGGTCGAACCACGCGCGGACGGTCGAGGTCGGGAGGACCTTGCCCTGCGCGTTGACGGCGCTCGAGAGGCGCGAGAGGAACTGGTGCCAGGCATTGAGCGTCAGGGGGACGAGGTGCGACGCGAGAGGGTTGGTGGTAGTGGTCGTCGTCGTCGGCGTCGCGCTGGCGGCGTTCGAAGAGGTGGCAGGGAGGGTTGCCTCGAGGCGCAGCAGGGCGTGCGTGAGCGCGTCGAGGAACTGGAACGCGGTCGACGGGTGCGCGAGGTCTTCCTCCGAGATGGCGCCCGTCGGCGCCTGGGCGGGCACGAACAGCGCGAGGTAGCGCTTCGACTCGGAGATGAACTCCTCGAGCGGGACGCGCACGCGCGACCAGATGTACTCGTCGCGCGAGAAGGCACCAGTCGGCGTCGCGGTGACGACGGCGCGCTCGAGGGACGCGAGGGACTCGAGGATGGCTGAGAGGGAGGGCGTCGGGAGGAGGGCAGAGATGGTCGACGCGAGCTGCGGGTCGATCGTGAGGAGGCGCGAGAAGACGTTGAGCAACGCAGGCTTGTCAAGGGAGGCTGTAGGGGATGGTCTCGGTCAGTGATGGGCGGCAAGCGAACGAGGCGAGTAAGAAACGCACCGAGAGCCTTGCCCAGGTCACCGACGCCAGCCGTTCCACTAGCCCCGTTCGGCGCCGACTCGCCCTGTGCAGGTCCGCGCCTCGCACGTTTGGCGCTCGCCGACTGCAGGGGACGAACGGCGCGCAACGACGGCGCCGCCCTCGGGTCGTCGTCATCGCTCGACATGCCGGGCGACGCGCTCCTCCTCCTGCGGCGCGGGTTGACGGGGGTGCCCTGGGCCGACGGAGAAGGCGACGCAGGCCTCTGCTGCCCGCTCGACCCGGCGGCCGAGCCCCACCCGACCGAAGACGGGCGCTGACCCGTCCCAGCTTGACGGGCGAGGGCGGCCTGGTGGAAGCCGAACCCGGCGCCGTTGGCGGCGCTCATGCCTACGCCCCAGCCAAGAACACCGGGTTGACTGCCTGGGATGGAACCGAAGGGGACGGCGTGAGGTGCGTGGGTTGTCGTGGGAGGCGGGGCGTGCGAAGGGGACGAGAGGAGATGGGGCTGCGAGAAGGGCGACGATGGGAGGGCTTGGACGGGCTGCTGGTGATATGAGCCGTGCGGGAACTGCATCCTGCGGTCCCTCTGTGTCCCCAGGGTGCGAGTGGAGAGAGGCGAGTCCTCCAACTGATGAACTTCGCGGTCGACAGGGGCGAACGTGATGACGACGAATCGCCGTGGGCTCGTTGCTGGTCAAGTCGTGTTCTGGCGGACTTTGCACGAGATGGCAGGTACGTCTGGCTCTGCTCCTAAGATGGGTGGCGAGAAGTGGTGACGAGTGGGGGGCAAGCCTGCTGGCGGCGAGCACTTGGAGCTGCCGCTTCTCCCTCAACCGATTCCTCCCTGTTGCTGCGCATAGGGTACTGTGACCTCCAGCTTGAGCCATGTGGATGAGCGTCCGAGCGACAGTGCTCTTGCCCCGCCTCTTTCAGTGGTCTTTCGCCTCTTCCTCCTTTAAGCTCGCTGCATGACTCTTGAGCCTCATACGCCCTCGTGTAGCTCGCCGATTAATGCGCTTGACCCTAAGCCTACTCCCCCTCTGTGTCAAGCTCGCTATACCGAAAACTCGCCGGCCCTGCCATGCGTCGGTGCACTCTTCTGCTCAACTCGCAGCCTGGCTCCTTCGCTCCCAAGTCGAGAATCGTTCCTGCCTCTCGCCCCGCTACACCAGGCAGCCCTCCTTTTAAAAGCTGTCGATTGTGCCAGAAGCTTCTTCGCTGCCGCACAGAGCGCACCATAACGACAAGCCCGTAGCATCGCTTCCGGGCGGTCAAGCCGTCGACGGGGCTCGTAGGCGTCTCGCGCCCCCGTTGGCAAACGTGCTTTGGCGTGTGCGGTCCAGATCGTCGCCTCGACCGAGGTAGTAAGTCCAGGAGGAAAAGCAAAGACAGAAGGCCAGCAGCGGCGATGTTAACGAGGGGCAACATGCTGTGAGGGTTCCAGCGTTGCTGGGCACCCAAGGCCGTCACTTTGTGTAGACGTCTTGCGCTGGACCGTGTTGGCTGCGAGTGAAGCTGGGCTACTTTACCGCGGGCAGCGCGCGAACCGCAGGCGAGACGGTTTAGCACAAGCGTCTTCGACCGCAGGGCATTCCTTGCGTCCCAGCAGCGGATCTGCCGGCCTCATAGTCTGCTGGCCTCAGCTCGAGAAGACGTAGCGACGACTGTGTGCCTGGTGCGGGGGAGCAGACGCCCGCTCCGTCGGTCGCAATGGGCCCCCCGTGACGGACGCAGGTTGACGAGCAGCGGAAGCGCCCTGCCGCGAGCGGGTTCATGCGTCGAGCAGGGGTCTCGAGTTCTTGAGCAAACCGTAGGAACGACAGGAGCGCAAGACCTGGCGAGCAGATCCCGACGCGGAGTGCAAGAATCGCGAGCAACCTCGCCTTGGGAAGGCTCGGCGAGCTTGGACGCAAGCGGGTCAAGTCCCTGCCGACGAGGTACGTGAGCAGGAGGCCACAGCAGCACGCGGACGAGAGCGAGAGCGAGAGCCTGCTGCCGCGGGCCAGCACTGCCACTGGCTTGGAGTGGGAGGGGGCGGGGCGAGGGGAAAAAAGAGGGTGCGCGCGCGCCGCCGCCCTCTCGGTGAATCGGACAGCGCGCAAGGCGGTCGCGCCATCCCCTCCGTCCCCTCCCCTCTCTCTCCTCCTCCACCGCATCCTGCTCAGCTCGTGAGCGCAATCTGCTCGGTTCATCCGCCCAAGAATCTGCCAACTGACCCTCACACCCATCCCTCTCCCTCGCCCGCTGCCTCGTCGCCCTTGTCCATCACCCCCCGTCCACGTGCAGTTGATCATGGCCAACACCTTCCTCTTCACCTGTACGCCCCTCTGGCCTTCCTGCGCCCTGCTCGTTGTACTCTAGCTAACCTGTCACGCACCTACGCGCAGCCGAGTCCGTCGGCGAGGGTCACCCCGGTCAGTACGAGCTCCTCGACTCACCCCGCTCCCCGTGCTCGCGACCATTGGCGAGCTGCCGCGGTCCGGCAACCGCGCGCGCTGCTCTGCGCACTCGTCGGCGAGCACTTCGGAGTGTATCACCCGCTTGGAAGCCGTCAGCAGGCGCGCAGCAGCTTTGGCGGGCGGCGCGGCGCACCGACCACCGCATGGCGTGCTCCACCGAGGCTTCCGGGACGCCGGCACCTCGTCTCGCGCTCGTGCGTGCAAGCCGCGCGCATTGCCTCGGCCTTCACTGGACGCTGGGACGTCGGCGCGACATCCGCCACGCCATCGAGCGATGATGCGAGGTGCACCACTCGGGCCTCGTCGAGCCGGGAGCGGGGCGTCGCGTCTTCTCGTTGCGCGAACTCGGGCGGGTCCCCGCGCGCTAGACAGCACCTGACGCTACAAAAACGAGCATCAGAGCTGACTTTTTTCCTGTTGCGCGTGCAGACAAGATCTGCGACCAGGTCTCGGACGCCATCCTCGACGCCTGCCTCGAGCAGGACCCGTGGTCCAAGGTGCGTTCCTTCTTTCAGTTGTTTTCCTATTTGAGCACATGCTCACGCTGTCGCACACAGGTCGCCTGCGAGACGGCCGCCAAGACGGGCATGATCATGGTCTTTGGCGAGATCTCGACCAAGGCCCACGTCGACTACCAGAAGGTCATCCGCGACACGATCAAGCGCATCGGGTACGACTCGTCCGAGAAGGGCTTCGACTACAAGACGTGCAACGTCCTCGTCGCCATTGAGCAGCAGTCGCCTGACATTGCCCAGGGCCTCGACCACGGCTCGCTCGAGAACCACGGCGCCGGCGACCAGGGCGTGCGTCCATACGTCCTCTTCGTCACAATCTCAAAAGCCAGTGCTGATCCAGATTCCCGTGCCAGATCATGTTCGGTTACGCGTCGAACGAGACGCCCGAGATGATGCCCCTCACGCTCGTCCTCGCGCACAAGCTCAACGTCAAGATGTCGGAGCTCCGCCGCAACGGCGAGCTCGGCTGGCTCCGCGCCGACTCGAAGACGCAGGTCACCGTCGAGTACGAGAAGCTCGCGAACGGTGCGGTCAAGCCCCTCCGCGTCGACACGGTCGTCATCTCGACGCAGCACGCCGAGGAGATCTCGACGGAGGACCTCCGCACCGAGGTCATGGAGAAGGTCGTCAAGGCGGTCATCCCCGCCAACCTCCTCAACGAGAAGACCGTCTACCACATCCAGCCGTCCGGCCGCTTCGTCATTGGCGGCCCGCAGGGTGACGCCGGCCTCACTGGCCGCAAGATCATCGTCGACACCTACGGCGGATGGGGCGCGCACGGTGGCGGTGCCTTCTCGGGCAAGGACTGGTCGAGTACGTCCGCTGCCTCCCGGCTCTCCCCTTCACCTCGTCGGTTCCGGACCCGCTGACACACGTTCCCACTTGCAGAGGTCGACCGTTCGGCTGCGTACACCAGCCGGTGAGCTCTCGGCTCTCTTACGATGCTCGTGCGAACCTCCTCTGACCAGGACTCGCCGAAAACAGGTGGATCGCCAAGTCGTTGGTCGCCGCGGGCCTCGCAGAGCGCGTCCTTGTGCAGCTGTCTTACGCTATTGGTGTCGCCGAGCCGCTGTCGATCTTTGTCGACTCGTACGGCACCGTCGCGAACGGCAAGACCGACGCCGACCTCACCGCCATCATCCTCAAGAACTGGGACCTCCGCCCCGGTGCGATCGTCAAGGGTGCGTCTTACTCCCGTGCTCTGTACAGTGCCGTCGCAGTCACCGCTCGCGCCTATCGGGAGGCGACCGCGTCAGCCAACCTCTTCCAGCAGGACGCCCACTGACCCATCCCCTCGCTTCGGCCCACAGAGCTCGGTCTGCAGAAGCCCATCTACGGCAAGACCGCCCACGGTGGCCACTTTGGCCGCAACGACGTCCCCGTGAGTCGACCTGCGCTCCCTCCGGGACGCTTCTGCAGACCCGCTGACCCGCCTCGTCGCCAACGCTCGCACAGTGGGAGGAGGTCAAGAAGCTTAACTTCTAGGCGTCGACTGTCGATGTCCTTAGAATGTAGAGGTGCGCTTAGCTCGGCTCCGTCTTGCCGAGCGTGGCCGACACTGACCTCGTCTCCACCGCTCCGCAGCCGACTTCTTCTTTTCGTCCCTTTCGCAACCTCTCAGCAGTACCTCTTCTCTCTTCCTCGGGCTTTTCGCGCGTTCTGTACACCACCACCACTCTAGAGCATTCTGAGCTCCGGTCGATCCCACCCTTCCACACCTCCCTCTCTCCCTCCTTCGTCCGAACCGCTCACAGCGCTCGGGCGCGGTTCAACCTCGCGCCGCCGTACCCTCTATTCCACGATACCCCCTCCTCCTCCTCCTCCTGCCCCCTTGTCGCCCGGCGGGCGCGAGTCGCGGGCCAAGAGGACTCACTATGTCCACACACTCCCTCCTCCTTCCCCTCCCCCTCCCCCTCGCCACCTCCCTCCGCCTCCGCATTCATCGCATGCTCTCCCTCTCATTGAAAATCGACCGCGTCAACCGCGCCTCGGTGTGCCGTGGGCGAGCATGAGAGCGTTGGGGCAAAACGTGTGTGAAGGGCTTGAGGAGGCTGCGGCGAGGATGCGGCGAAGGCGACTCGAGCTGGAGGAGTCTCGGCCGGCTAGCTGCTTCCCCATCCTTGCCGTATCTGTCGCTCAAGAAGGATGCTTCTGGCAGGCGAGCGGCAAGTGGAAGCTGTCGAGTACGCTCGCCCTCGCTCGTCGACCTTCCTAACCTCTCCTCTCGCTCTCGCAGACAGCGCCGCCCGACAAGCTCCCGCGCAGGTTCCTCGAGCTCCTTCATGCCGCCGCGCAGGACGTCCGACCTCGCGAGTACGAGCTGCAGCACTCTGGGCGCGCGCAGCACGCGTCGCGTCTGTGGAACGCGGCGACCAAAAGGCGGCAAGGTGGTCGTCGTGTTATGAAGCCTGGGAGGTGTACCGACTCTTGCATGTCCGCGCTGCTTTCAACGCAAGCCGTCACCTACATCGGCCCCGAGGAGAACACCGGTGGCGCAGGCTCGTCCGCGTGCCGAGCCTGCACGTCAAACACGCCGTCAAACTCGAAGACGACGCGGACACGCTCGGCGGCGGGCTTCTTGTCCCAGTGCAAGCGCCAGGTCGTCTTGCTGATCCTCGACGCGTGGTCGAGATGGCGCGAGGAGAACGACCAGGTGTCCGTCGACGTAGAGGAGGAGAACGGGCGACCTGCCGTCAAGAGGAGCAGGGTCAGCGCTATGTGGCCATGTTCGGTCGGCGCGCTGCGCAGAGAGCGCGGCACTGAGGTGGTTAAGACGCGTCAGCAAGAGGGCAAACGAGCATGAGACGCACGGGAATCCTTCGTCGTGACCTTCCTCGAGGGATGCGTCCCAGCTGGGGGAAAATCGCCGCCAGGAAGCACAAAAGCGTGGCGCCGCACTTGTTCGTGCACAATCGAGAGAGGCCTCCAGATCCCTTGAGACGGACGACCACCTCGAGCCCGCGACGGTGCGTACCGTCCTCGTCGAGAAGCCACCCATAGCCGGCTGTGCGGCACGTGCTACCGAGCGTCAGTGGGTTGCTTCTCAACTACGAAAAGACGAGCGCAGCGCACCGTGCACGTCGATCCTCTGACTCGCCAGGCCAGCGCCCCGGAACTCGACGCGCAGTCTTCCGCAGCGAGGAACGCCTTGATCCGCTTGTTGAGCTTTTCGGGCATGGGAAGCTGGCTGCGAGCCGTTGGGGCGTTGTGCCTTGCCGCGTCGTAGGAGGCGGCGCGAAGCCCGAGTACCGCCGGGAGGAACTCGCTGTCGAGAGCCGCGCTTGTGGCGGGCCCAGACGCGCCGTGGCGAAGGTGAGCTGCACGCTTGCTGGGCATCAGTCCTGAGATGTTGCGCGAATTGTACTAGGACAGCCCCGCGCACGCTGCTGGGAGGCGACGAAGGTGACGACGTTGTCGCGCACCGGCGGATCCTGCGGGATGCTCCTCGCAAACCATTCGGACTCGTCCTGCGACTGACAGCGCGAGAACCAGGACTCTGACCATCCTGTTGGCAGAGTCGTTGTCAGCTGAGCTCCGAGTCGAGGGGGATCGGACCCGCCGTACCGCGCATTCCGCGTCGCTCGACGTGAACCGGGCTCCTGCGCCCGTTGGGAAGGCTCATGACGGGGACGACCGCGCCGTGAAGGTGACCAGTGGCGAGGACATCGGCGTTGTTGACCTGGACGTAAAGGTAACCCTCCGTCTTCTTCGGGCGCCTATCGGACATCACGCCTTGCCAGGGCTTGTCGGCTCCTGGGACGACGTGCGCCCAGGACGCACACTCGTCGACCTGGTCAATGAAGGCTTTGGCGCTGGCCTCGTAAGCCTCGGCCATGAGAGCTCGTGGCACTGAGGCGAGAGAGTTGAAGCCAGGGTTGCGACAGGAGGCGATTAGGACGCCACGGCCGCCCAGAGACGCGGGGACCTCGTCGCGCATGGCGGACAGGAGTCTGCCGACCACGGCATTTCCATGGAGACAGGAGGCTCGGACAGCAGCTCAGGGGTCACACAAGTGGACGGGGCGGCGCCTGCGCCGAACGTCTCGGAGGAGGAGCGGCGAGCGAGGAGAAGAGATCGGGAGCCGGGGCGCGTCTCGAGCGCGCCAGCGTGGCCAGAAACTGTCTTTGAGCAGGTTCCGACAGTGCGCAGACGCTATCGCGTGCAGCAGGGTACAAGTGCGGACAAAGTCGACAAAGCGTCGGCAGCGTTGACGAGGTTGGGTCCTCGTCTCCCTTGACTCGGTTGTTCACGCTGAGACTCAGCTTGAGCACACCCAGAGCAACTAGGACGATGCTCGGATGGTCGAGCCAGCTCGGCAACAGGCTCTTGTGCGTCCAAGGCCCTCTGCCCCCTCCTCCCCCCACTCGGAGCGCCGGCACCCCTCGTCTCTCTCCTCCGAGCGCACGGGCGAGGTGCAGACCACCTGCCGAGCTGACAGTCATCTTACACAGTGGCCCTGACCCCAAGCTCGAGTTCCGCAAGCCGGGCCAGGGGTTGGACCTCCTCGCAGGACCCGTGCGTCGACTTCCCCCCTTCCCTCGCCCTGCCGCACTGGCTGGCGAGCTCGTGAGCTGACCTTTGCCCAGCATACAGAACATCCCCATAGACGGTACGCCTCCCCTGAGATTGCAGACGGACCCGACTCGCTGACACCTCTCCTCGCTCGCTCAGCTCCGTACTGGAACCAGGTGCGCGCCCGTCTCCCTTCTTCCGAACTCTCAAGGCCTGCGCTCACGATCAGAGCAAACAGTACCTCGCCGTCTTTGACTCGCCCGCAGACGTCCCGCACCTCCTCCCCGCACACGCCCTCATTCACGCGCTTCACTCGAACCCGCTCAACGTCCTCACCCTCGTCCATTTCACCTGTTCGACCCTCTTCCGCCTCTTGTCGACACCCTCGTTCCCCACCACACCAGAGCATGCACGCGAGGCCCTCAACGCCGTCCGCGTCCTGACGAGGGTCGTGCCCCTCCTGCTCGCGCCGAAGGGCGTCGACGCTCAGGGGCGCGAGGTCGCCGACGCCGTCGAGGAGGAGCTCTTCTGGCGTCGCGAAAGGGTCCCTCCCGCGCACGATATTGCAGCGGAGCCTGTCAACTCCTCGAAGGAGCCTGACGCGAGGGGCATGGAGGAGGGACAGTTCGTCCTCGAAGACGACGACGAGGACGACGCTGCGCCGAGCGACCCTCTTTCGTCCAGCTCTGCCGCATCCACGTCGGCAGCGTGTCCGACAGAAGAGGCGGCGTTCGACGAGTTGCCGCCTCTCGCTGAGCGGCTCCTCGGCGCCCTCGTCGACCTCCTCTTCGTTCCGGGGTTCACGATCGCCGAGGCTTTGGCGCCCAGGCAACGTCGAGGCGAGCAGAGCGAGAGCGTGGTCACCTATGCCATCTGGTCGGTCCGCTGTCAGCTCTTTCTCTTCCCGCCAGGCTAAACTCGTCCACGCTCGCCACGCAGGGAACCCGGCATTGCCTCGTCCACTCCTTCTGTCCCTCTCCCAACCTCACACCTGAACGCCCGTACCGAGATCCTGCGCCTCCTCACCCTCCTCATCTCGCTCCCCTCCCTCCTCACGCCCCCGGGACTCTTCCCGACCCTCCCCAACAGGTGGCGCGACGCCCTCGTCTCGGGCGCCGCTGCCGGCCGGGGAGACCGCAACGTCGTCCTGTGCCTCTTGTGCTCGACGCTCAACACGGCGCTCAACGCCGGCGCGTCGGCCTCGAGCGAGGCAGGGTCTGCCGAGACGCTGCGCGCGAGGGCCGCACGTCTCGCGGCAGAGACGGCGCGGCGCACGGGCGCGGCGGCACCCAGTACGGCGGCGGCGGCGCTCGGTGGTGACGAAGCGAGCGCACGGCATGCCCTCGTCGGGACATCGCTGCACCTGCTCGGCGCCGTCCTCCTCGAGCACGCACCACCGAGCGCGCCGGACGGCACCAACCTCTTTGCGTTCTACCTCGCGAAACTGCATCGCCCGACCGACCTGTCGTTCCTCATCAGCGGGACGCTCGGCATCCTCGAGGCTGCGCTCGTCGCGCCTCCCGTCCCTGCCAGCGGCGGCCTCCTCCCCAACGTCGCCGCCGCCGTCTCAGGCAGCGGCGACGCGCGACGCGACCCCGCCTGGGCGACGGAGGCCCTCGTGCTCCTGTCCCGCGCCCTCGCGCTCAACAAGAAGCTCGTCGCGCACGTCTCGCGCGACACGGCGGGCGTGCCGCGCCTCCTCGGGACGCTCGAGGCGTGCGCGCTCGAGTGGAGGGAGGACGACGCGGCACTGGGGGTCGTGCGCGCGGCGAGCTTTGCGCTGCAGACGCTCAGTGCGGAGATTGCGAGTGCGGCGGGCGCGAGCGGACTGGTGGCGACGAGGGAGGAACTCGCGAGGGTGCTCGCCGCGCCGATGGACGCCGAGCGGGTGGGGGCGAGACTGGCGGCGGTGGTCAGGCGGCAGGTGTCGGCGCAGGGGGTCGAGCTCGCGATCGACAGGGAGGGCAAAGACGAGGACAGGGACGTCAGCTGTGCAGAGTTCCTCGCGGTGCGTGGATCCACTTTTCGTTGCGCTGTCGCATCGGGAGTGTCGACTTACCCATTCCTCATCGTGTCGACCTCGGCGCAGATCTCTCTCCACGCGGTCCTCCTCCCCTCGCCGCACATTGCCCCGCATGCGCCCTCGCGCGCAGCGCTCTCGACGATCTACGCCTCGCGCCTCCTGCTCCTGTCCAACCTGTCGCCGTTCCTGCGCGATCTCGGGCACGACGCGGCCACGCGGCTCGTACGCGTGTGGCTCGCGTTCTCGGCGCCGAGCTGGGTCATGATGGAGGAAGGCAACCCGCGGTTGATGTACTGTGAGTCGCGCTCGCCTGTCATCCGACGCGCCCTGCCGACCTTGAGGGCTGTCAGCTGCTCGGAGGCCGCAGCACTCACACGAGCTCGTCCCCAGACCTCCTCGAGACGTTCAACAACGTCGTCAACTTCCACCTCGACTCGGTGCGCTCCACTTGACCTCCTGTTTTTCCTCTCGCCCGTCTGGCTGACCCGATTCGGCGAGCCCTGCAGAACCCTCACCTCCTTTACGCCTTGACCATCACGCTCAAGCGCTTCGAGCTCCTTTCGAACTTTACGCTCGCGCAGGGCATCGCCGAAGCGAGGCGGCTGCGCGCCGCACGGCGCGAACGCCAGGCCGGGCGCCTTTCATCCATTAGCGAGACGGGGCGTGCCTCTGCCGAGTCTGCACCCGCGCCGCTCGCGAGCGTCGCGGCGGGGACGGACGAGCCCGACGGCGTGTCCGAGCGCGCAAAGGGCAAGCGCCCCGAGCGCGAGAGGGCCTTGTCGATCAGCAGCACCGTTGCGGACCTGAGCTTGGCAAGTCCGGGTCTGGGGTCCGGCGCCGGGTCGTCGAGGACGAGCCTGGCACTGTTTGAGGAGGATGGGTCAGCCGGCGACCGGCCTTTCGTCGGGAGGAATGGGTTCGTCCCGACCGAGGAGTGGGTCGCGAGCTGGAGGGATGGGTAAGTCGGCCCTGCGGTGCTTTCAATACGTGCGCGCGAGGGAAGAGCTGCTCCGCGCCAGGCCAGCTGTGCTGACGCGTGAACCTCGTGCCACAGCCTTCCCCTCGACACCCTCCTCGTGCTGCTCTCCGAGCTTCGTCCCCTCCTCGCCGCGCACGACCCCTCCTTCCCCTCGACCTCGGCGCCGCCCTCGCCCGCGACGATCGCGCACCTGCGCACCCTCCTCCTGTCGCCCTCCCTCACGGCGCTCCTCCCCCCGTCTCCCTCCCAGCCCGCGCCCAAGACACGCCCCTTTGTCAGCTCGCCCGCGTCGACGACTTGGCTCGCGAGCCTCCTGTACGGCAGGCTGTACCTCGCCGTCCTGCCCTCTGTGCGCGACACGCTCCCCGTTCAGCTCTTCGCAGTGGCATCGGCGCCGTCGGCGAGCGGGGCGAGCGGGACACGCGCGGGACTGGTCGCGGGCTTGCGCGACGGGCTCGGCGCAGAGATGGAGCTCGTTGGGAGGAGCGCGGCACAGGTCGGAGGGAAGGTGGGTGGGGCAGTCAGGGAAGTGCTAGGCCGCTTTGGCGGGGGCGGCGGAGGAGCACCTGGTGCGAGGTAGCGTGTACGGCTCGTAGAGTGCGGTGCATCGGGGCTTGCGGTTGATCCGACCTTTCTCGTTTACTCTCCTGCGGGAACAGCCTGCGTGTATGCGAGTCCAAGCGAAGGTATTGCAGGTGCGAGCGTGAACGAAACAAGCGAGGGGTAGCATAGACAGAGGGAAGACGGCAAGAGAAAGTGGGCGCTCGACTTTTCGGGGTCAGGTGTCGAGTGCGCCTTTCAGTCATAGAGGTTCCAGCTCTGCACGTGTACGAGGAGATGCGTCAGTGCTCGGTCGGAAGCGCCTGTTTAGGAGGGAGAGCGACGCGGTGGAGCTGCCGACGCACCTTCCTCCACTTCCTGCCGACCATGTTCTTGGCCGGGCCCTCGATGCCCCACGCGCACGCACGGAAGAACCACCACGTCCCGACGACGGCGCCGGCGACGAGCGCGAACGCGACCTTCTTGGTGCGCGGGGTGAGGCGGTGCGAGCGGAAGATGAAGTGGTCGAGGAGGACGCCCGACATGAGCACCGAGAACCAGAGCGTCGGGAGGTAGTGATGCAGGTAGGTGACGCGGCCCATGATGAGGAAAGGGACTGCGAGTGCGGCGGGCAATGGTCAGTGCGAGAGTCCCGGAGGAGGCAGAGAGGGCGAGGCAGGACGTGCGGTAGTGGAAGGCCCAGCCGCCAAAGGCGATCTTGGACACGTAGAGGAAGTGGTTCCATTCGCCTGCGGGTTCAAGAGGAGGGGCTCGTCAGGGAGGTGACGAGAGATGCGAGGAGACGAAGCGAGCGGGACGCACCAGGGGCAAAGTCGTTGATCTTGCGCTGGAAGCGCATGAGGTGCCACAGGAGCGTAAAGACCCACACGACGAGGCTCGTGCTGCCCATCCACCACGTGACGGGGTTCCCGACGAGGTAGTACTTGATGCCAAAGTCCTGCCACCCGTTCATGCGCATGCCATTCCACAGGAAGGGCCAGTCGAACGGCTTTGACGCGATCGTGTCCTCCTTGTCGGCGTCGGGCACGAGCGCGTTGTTGGACGTCATCATGGCCACGTTGAGGTGCCAGAAGTCGCGGAAGAAGGGCGACCGGTACAGCTTCTGGTTGCCCGACGGGACTGCGCAGGGTGACATGAGGGCACCGTCAGCTCAAACGGCATGCACCCGACCACGACGCCCAGAGAGACGCACGGCGGTCGTTCCAGTGGCTTTCAATGTTCCAGTACGTGTGCTCGTCGCGCGGGTTGTTGGCCTTGTCGCAGCTGACCTCGACCTGCTTGAACCCCCACTGCGGGAGGACGGCGTTGGCCGCGCGGAGGTAGCACCCGCTGTTGTGGTGCTTGAACCGGAGCCGCGTCGACAGCGAGTGGATGCGGTCAAACTTGTGCGGGGCGCCGCGGAGAAAGTCGTCGACGACCTCGACGACCCAGTAGTCGTTCGAGTCGCCGATGGTCGCGTTGCCGTAGCACGACACCTCGTTGTTGAGCTTGGTGACGGGCGCCGCGATGCCGTGCGAGTGGAGGTTGCGGCCCGTCGAGTGGTGCACGAGGCGGACCACATCGCCGTGGCGCAGGTAGACGATCTCGCCGTTCTCGAGGTCGATCGGCGCCGCCTCCCACGTCGGCGTCACGTCCCACTCGTTGTTCTCGTCCTTGTAGTGGTAGCACGTCACCTGCTGCTGCTGCGACCCGACCGGGTACGTCTGCACGTGCGAGTGGAGGAGACCGCCGCCGTAGCCCATGTTCTTGAGCGTCAGCCGCGACCCGTACGCCGGCTCGAGCGGGTTGCGCGCAAAATCGTTGCCGTGCAGGTGCGCCTGGAAGAGCGACGACATCTGCGAGTCGCCTGGGCCGGAGCGGTTGAGGACGAGGAAGTGGAGCTTGAACGTGAGGGCGTAGACGAAGAAGGGGATAACCATCAAACACAAAATGCGGGCGACCCAGTGGCGGACATAAGTACGCTGCGCGAAGGCGAGACGCGAGAGGGGTCAGACTCGTTCTCTCGGGCAACTCCGGGATCGCCAGACTCACGTAGCTCATGCGGAGGTCGCCAAACTTGTTCCACAGGTCCTCGACCGTGTAGATACCGACGAGCGCCGTGACAAACATGCCAACCCACTTGACGCTGTGGGGTTCGTCCATGGGCGTGAGTGACTGGAGCGAAGACGAACGAAGCGAAGGAACGGCAGAACGCACGAGCAGACGCAGCCGATCGAGATGCCTGTCAGCGTCAGCCAGACCCACCAGTCCTCCTCGAACGGCCTGTACGGGTCCTCGAGAGTCAGTCGATGCTTCTCTCGGGTACACGACGTGCCTCTGCTCGAGAGAGGCGAGTCGCGACGAGACGAAAAGAGTCAGAGCGACGCACCTGCGCTGCTGGTTGTTGAAGCACGCCAGGCAGTACACGGTCGTGAAGGTGAAGAAGAGGAGGAGCGAGTCGAGGAGGACAAAGCGCGAGATGACGATCCAGGCGAGGTCTGCGCAGGAGAGGAGAGGGCGTGTGAGCATCAGCCGTTGCGAAGACGCGGCCTCGAAGCGCGGGACCAAAGCGTCGCGCGGCTGTCACCGGACTCACCCGTGAGGACCATGAGCGTCACGATGTGCCTCCCCCACTTTGTCATCCTGAGCTCGACGGCCGTCCCCCACGCGAGGGGCACCATGGCGACGCCCGGGAGCGCGAGCATGATGCGCATGGCGCGGAAGGGGACGTGGTCCGGGTAGACGGCGCCCGAGGGGTAGTCGAACGAGCCGTTGAAGCCTGAGAGGGCGCCGGCGAGGCCTACGAGCATCTTGCCCAAAGGGGGGTGCACCTGTGCAGGTCGACTGGGTCAGGCGACTGCAGGTGGAGAGGGACTACGGAAGGGACGCACGTCAAAGTAGAAGGTGCGGTTCAAGTAGTACGCGCCAAACTTGCCGAAATGCGCCTGTTTCTCGCCGCATCAGCGTTACGGCAACGTGACAGAGTCACACAGAGAGCGACTCACCTCGTCCCAGACGACAGAGTTGTTGGCGCCGATGCGATACAGGCGGGTGAAGAGGGCGAGGACAGTGTAGACGAGGAGCGGGATCTGCGACTTGAGGTCGCTTAGGATCTCGCGCCCGATGGCACGCTGCAGCAGGAGAAGACCACGTCAGCTTGCACTGAGCTTCGACATGGCGTCAGGCAGGAGCAGTCTACGCTCGAGCGGGAGCGCAGGACCGACTGCACCGCCTCGTCCCGACGCCGGGCAGCGAACGGAGGTGGACGCACCCAGGTGACAGCCTGCCTCTCGCGCCTCGACGTGGCGTCCTGCCCACCTTTTGCGAGGAACTCCTTGCGCGTCTCGGGGATGCGGCCCTCCATGCCAATCCCGCTGACGGGCCACGCCTCCTTGTCGCCGTGCTCCTTGGATTTGGAGCCGTCGATGAGCGAGTCCAGCTCGCCCGTCGAGTCGTCACTGGGGTCACGGTCGGCATAGCTCGCTGCGCTCTGCCCTGCGCGGCATCGCGCCGTGCTCGAGTCGACGAGTTCGACCATGTCACCGTCGTCGAGGTCCTTAGTCGTCGACGAGGGGCGGTGGTCCAAGTTTTTGCGGGCCGTGTAGAGCGGGAGACCGGGCTGTCTAGGGGCGTAGGGGTCCTGCTGCCAGCCTGGGGACGGAGGCGAGCTGGAGCGTGACGACGCGGCGGAGGTCGACGAGACGAGGAGCGACGACGGGGGTTCGCTGCGGCGGGGCATCCGGCTGCGGGGCGCGGGTGGAGGGCTACGGCTCTGTGTTGAGCCAGGCACGAGAGCAGCTCAGCTGGAGGACAGGGAGATGGAGGGAGGCGTCGGGCCGAGAGCTGCGAGCTGCGCAGGCGGACATCCACGTCGTCTCGGTTCCGTCCACCTCCTCGCGCTACACAGAGGGCACTGTTGCTTCCTTGGACCCACTACCGAGCTGCTATGACGCGCTCACAGACGCGCCTCGACTCTTCCCATCGCATCCTCGCTCTTCTCACACCTGGCTCACTTGTCATCAACTCCTCCTCACTCTGCGCTTCCTACACTCTCTAGCGGGATCTCCTGCGGCCTGACCCATCCAGAATGCTCTCTTGAACCGACGCACTCGCTGGCAGACCCAGGGAAGGAGCGCCTCCCGCGCACGCTCCGGCTCCATCACCTCGCGCGCAGCAGAGCGCTCGCAGTCTTCGCTGCGTGGTCCTCACCGCGTTCTCACGAAGCCATACAGAGACCCCGGGGAGGAGATAGACAAGCGTGCGAGTTTGCAAGGCGAGAAACGACGAGGAGGAAGCGCAACGACAGGTAGGCGCGAGAGCGCGAGTGCTCGCGCGAGAGGGAAGGCTACGAGAGGAGTGATACAACTGACGCGAACAGGTGCAACTCGCAGGCAAATGCGCAATTCAGACCTCAGCCTTCAGGTCGTGACGACAATGCTGCGAACGACCTTGCGGCGGAGCTTCTCCTGGGCGGTGAGGGGTGGCTCGTTCGGGTCGACGTAGAGGAGCTGTTCCACGTGAGGGCGAGAGGGACGGGGTCAGAGATGTGCGGCGACCGACCGTCCCGCGTGCAGCCTGGAGTGGCCGAAACTCGTCGTCTCGACCCTCCCCTCAGGGCCCTGCGCGGCTCCGCATGCCGCCCTCGCGCGCAGCGCACCGCAACGCACCTGATACGCATCCCGCCGCTTCAGCTCGCGCATGTTGACCCTCACGACCTTGAGCACGTCGCCGAACTTGGGCGACCCTGCGCTCGACGTGCCAGTGCCAGTGCCGAACCCGCCGCGGGCGGTGCTGCCGAGGACGGGCGAGAGCTTGTGCTTCTTGGACGGCGGAGCGGGCATGTCGTTCTGAGCTGCGAGAATGGGGCCGCTGGGAGTCGAGGACGAGGCGGCGAGGGCGGCGGCGGTCTTGAGCTCTTGGGAGAGGGGCCTGCGGTGCGGCGGCACACAGAGCGTCAGGTCATGACCCCTGCCGGGGAAGCAGGCGACGCGCAGAACTGCGCAGTGAGACGACGCGAGGGCGAGACACCCTGACGCACTTGCCCGGGTCATGCACAAGCAGCCACGCCTCCTCCTCCTCCCTCTCTGGCTCCCCTCCCGCCCCCGCACCTCCCATGACGCCCTTCCCCGCACGACGCCTCACCTTCCCACCCCCGAGCTCGACACCCACGACCGTGCGGCTGTGCCCGCGGTGCTGCAGGTACAGCGGCTCGCGCGCCGTGAGGCGGATGGGCCCGCCTGCCGCGGCGGCGCTCTGCAGGGCGGTGAAGGCGTTCTGCGGCTGCGAGGGCGAGGGCGGGGAAGCACCCGGTGCGGACACGGAAGAGGGGGCGAGGCGGAAGTAGTTGACGAGCCATCTCTGCGGCCCACGTGGGGAGGTGAGTCGCCGCGGAGAGGAAGAGGGGAAGGGAGCGAGGCGGACGCACGAGGAGTGGCTCGTGCACGCTGCTCGTGCCGGCAAGCTTGGGGAAGTCGATGATGGTGACGCTGATGCGAAAGTATATGGTCAAGGCAGCTCACCGAGGACAAGACGAAGCGAGGCGAGCCTATCCCTGGCTCGCCTCGCCCGCCAACAGGACAAGGGACCGACCACTGACGCACCGAATACCGAGCCATGTCAGCGCAACGTAGACCTCGGTCGTGCCGATCCAGCGCCGCGAGTTGATCAGCTTGCCGCCAAAGTGGCTCGCACCGTCTGGGTCGAAGCCTTCGAAAAAAAGGGAGTCAGCGTCGCGGCTATGTGTCGCGGAAGCAAGCTCTATTCGTGGGCGGCCAGAGGCACGGGCGCTGGTCTAACGAGCGAGAGCGCGCGACGCACCTGCTGCCCACGCCTTTTCAATCATCTCCTGCCACTCGCGGATGCTTGGGATGGGTGCGAGCGGTGACGGCGAGTCCTCATCGTGCTTTTCGGCTGGCGCAAAGAGCTTGGCGTACTGAGGAAGGTGTCGCAGGGAAGAGAAGACCATCTGGGTGTTCTTGTAGCTGCGGCCCGAGGCAAGCGAGAGTGAGCAAGCAAGCCACTATGCAGCGGTCACTGCGGATCCATCTGCAGCCACCACTTTTGACGACACGGCCCGACTCACCCGCAGCCCCAGCCCCAGTCCTTGACGCGCGTCGGGATGTGCTCCGTCGCAGCCGAGGCGAGCCATGCCTCCTTCGTCCGGCCTTGCGGCGCGAGGTTCGACTGCTTGAGCGCGTTTCGCAGGACGTAGATCAGGCCTGTTCCAGCAGTGGAATGTCGGTTTGAGCGTCTGTCGTGATCAGGGCAAGAAAGGAGAGCGCACCTGCTGTGCCCCGCACCTCGTCTTTCCCGCCCACATCGCCCGTCCACGGCCTCTTGCCCGTCGCGACTGCGCTCGCTGACCCTGCGCCTGTCTGCCCATCCACCTCGTCGGCCTCGACGTCCGGCACGCCGTGCATCCCAAGCCCACCGACGCCGCCTCCGTCCCCGTCCTCGAAGCGCGTCTTGGCCTCGAGGCACGCTCGCACGTGATTCTCCCGCTTGTTGAACACGCGCTGATGGGCTGCAGCGTCATCGCCAGCAGTGGGAAGCGCGAGTCCACGCTCGTCCCACCCGGCGCCGCAGACGGGGCACGACGATGCGTCGAGGCGGCTGTCGTCCTGCGCGAGCGAGAGCGCCAGGGCACGATCGCACTCGAAGGCAGGGTCGTACTGTAAACCAACTTCTTGCTCGGCGAGTGAGAGCGCGAGGGCTGCGTCGGCAGCGAGCTGCGGAGAGTCGCGAGGGGGGGGTGAGGTGGGCGCTGCGCGGCTGCTGCTGCCGGTCGAGGAGCCTTGCCGGTCGAGGCCTGCAAGCACGAGGGCGCATGGAGTCAGAGTGGAGACTAGGAAGGGTGCGAGGGGCAAGGGAGGGACGGACAGGCGTTGAGGTGATGCTGCACGAACGCAGCGTCGCCGCCGAGCGCCTCGCCACATACGAAGCACTGCTGCTCTCCCGGCATCTTGCACTGCTCCTTGCTCGCTCGGGGTTGACGGAGTGCGACGAGGGAGATGTCAGCTTGCCGAGAGGAGGCTCGCTCAGGTTGAGCGAGACCCCTCCCTCGCTCAACCCGCCTGCGAAATCTTGCAGAGCCTGAGCTAGCTTGAGCGCGCGTAAAGGACAAGCAGCACGCGCCCTAAGCTTCCCCGTTTCCTTCCTCGCCGCGTATTCGCCCTCATCAGCATCTGCTTCTTTCCTCCCGGGAAAACACGCTGAGCACCCTTTCCGGGCGCGCGCACGATCTCAGGTTGGCACAGAGGGCCGTACCGGGCGCATCGAGCCACTCGAGCGCCCAGTAGACGTGACATTGCCGCCGGCCCTGTCGCCCACCGGTCCACGCCGACTTTCGCTCGTCCGTCCGTCGACTCTTCGTCGTTGCACGTCACTCGGGCTCCCGTCCCCGCCGTCAGTGCGACGAGCTCGCGCTGTACTTGAACGTGACAATGACCTCGTGTGACGTCCCGCTCTGCTTGAGCTGGAACCTCGTCGCGAGGAGCGTCTCGCTGTACGGGTCGATGTCGTGCGCCGTCAGGTCGAACTTGGTCGAGCGGAAGTGACCTGCCGATCGATATGGTGTCAGTGGACGCCCGGAACGGTGAACGAAGGAGCGGAGCGCACGACTCATCGACCCCTCGGCCTCGACGGGACACATCAGCGCCGGCAACCGCTTGTTCCTCGGGTCAAAGTCCCCGCCGGGGAGCGTGAACGCGTACCGCTCGGTGCCGCGGCCGGCCAGTTGCACCGGGCGCCACAGGCCCTTCAGTTCGACCACAACGCCGAGGACGCGGTCCTCGCGGCCGTGAATGTCCTTCACCCGGAGGTAGCTCACTGTATTGGGCGCAGTGATCAGCCCTGCGCTCGAGGGCAAGCAGCTGGAACAGGAAGACGCACTGCCCATGGGCACGTCCTCGAGGTCCGGGCGGGTACCGCGCAGCTCGATGCCCGCATTCTGCCAGGCGAGGAACGACTTGACGCTCGACGCCAAGCTGGGAGGCACTTCTCCTCCTGCGCTGGCCGACTGGGCACTTGAGAAGCCTGGCGAGTACGCGGGCGGAAGGACGTCGTCGTCGAGGAGAGGGAGGTCTGCCGAGGGAGGCAGCGAGGCGTAGGAGTCGTCGTGCGGCTGTACGGGGTGGTAGGCGCCAAGCTCGCCGGGAGGCAGCGCGCGGTACATCTTGGCCAGTGCGCCCTCTGCAGAAACTGCGCGTTAGTTGTCCCTGCTGTCTTGTATGCGGCAAGAGAAAGGAAACGGACCGCGCTTGGCGGGCTCGAAGACGACCACCTGGCCTTCGCTCGGGTCCGTGTTCGACCCGTCGCTGAGCGCCCACGCCGAGCCATGTGGCGGCTTGTCAAAGTGTTCGACGCAGGCATAGGTCCAGACGTGAGGCTCGGCTGAGTGAGCCTCAGGGTCAGGCTTGCCTTGGACGGTACAAAGAAAGCGACGCACCGCCGCGCTGTTTGAGCGAGACGCGCTCGCCAAACTTGTTCCCGATCGGCACACTGAAGATAGGGACGAGGTGGCCGTGTAGCTTGCCAGCGACGAGGACGCCCGCATCCCACACCGTGACGGGGCCGTCGTCTTCTGCGTCGGGGCGCCTCCGTCAGTCTTTGTCGCCAACGCGAGCACGAGGCAAGCGCACGACGTACTCTTGCTCGTCTGAATCTGACCCACCGACGGGCGATCCGCGCCGGGAACGATGCCGTGCCACCGCCTGGCCTCTTCGTCGAATCGCTCGACGAGCCGGCGAATGCTGTCGTTAAGCTCTGCCTGGGCGGGATCTGCCCGAGCCGGGGTGTCAGCGAGTGTGCTCCGAGGTGCGAAAGAGACAGAGACGGACTCGTCATGCCTATCGCTGTGCCGGAGACGCCCGTGCCGGCGAGCCCAGCGCCTGCTTGCGCGAGGAGGGCGCCCGTTGCTGACAGCTGCGAGGTGCGGCTCTTGAGCGAGTCGAGGTGAGGCATGGTCAGTGAGTATGGCGGAGTAAGGAGACAGAGAGAGAGGGAGGGAGAGTGCGCACGTGGAGCCACGCACGCGGCGACGCGGACAGGACGAAGGCGCGAGCGCCGCGTTCGCAGGCAATGTCCGCGGCGAGTCCGTGCGGCGCGGTTCGAGCGCAAACGCCTTGGCGCAGGCGTGACAGGAGGCGGTCAGTCGGCACGGGCCGACAGCCGCGCGCACTTGGCACGAGCGCGAGGAGGTCCGAGCGGAAGCACACGCGCAAGCCAGGCTGCAGAGTCTGCGAGAGGAGCGCGCCGGACGAGACGCGGTGCCAGGGAAAGCAACAGAGGGCGCATTACAGAGCACTGCAAGTCTTGTCAAAATCGGGGAAGGGTGAGGGCGAGG
Organism: Rhodotorula diobovata; assembly: GCA_006352295.1. Classification (NCBI taxonomy): domain Eukaryota; kingdom Fungi; phylum Basidiomycota; class Microbotryomycetes; order Sporidiobolales; family Sporidiobolaceae; genus Rhodotorula; species Rhodotorula diobovata. The sequence continues at coordinate 190,869 of SOZI01000004.1, read as the reverse complement.
GTGAGAGGGCGGGGGGAAATGCAAGGTGGGGAAGGTCGACGCGATCACTGCTCGTTGACGATGATGCTCGCCGCACCCATGCCGCTGCACATGCCAGGGAAGAGTCAGTCTCTGAGCGCAAGACGGCGAGAGGCGAGAGAAGAAGGGAGGGGCAGGAGACGCACGAGCCGATGCACATGCTCGTGCAGATGACCTTGGCGCCCGAGCGCTTGGCCTCCGACAGCGCCGTCGCGATCTGGCGCGCACCCTGTAGTAGCCTTATGGTGTCAGTTGAAGCGCTCGAGGGGCAGGGAAGGGGAGAGCAACGCACGGTGCAGCCGAGCGGGTGGCCAAGAGCGATGGCACCGCCGTTCGGGTTGACCTTGGCGTAGTCGAGGCCGAGGTGCTCGATCGACATGACAGCCTGCGACGCAAAGGCTGTGGAAGGGAGCACGCGGGTCAGCGTCGGACTGCAAAGAGAGAGGTAAAGCGCCGCGAAGGAACTCACCCTCGTTGATCTCGTACAGGTCAACGTCGTCCTTGCTGAGACCCGTCTTCTCGAGGACCTTGGGGATGGCGAACGCGGGGCCGATGCCCATGAGCTTGGGCTCGACGCCGGCGACGGCCGTGTGGCAGACCTTGGCGAGGATGGGGAGGCCGAGCTCCTGCGCCTTGGAGCGGCGCGTGAGGAGGACAGCGGCGGCGCCGTCCGAGACCTGAGCGGGGGAGAGCAGCTGCGTCAAAGACAGGTCGAGCGACTCGACGGAGAACAAGGTCGACGCACCTGCGAGGCGTTGCCAGCGTGGGTGCTGCCCGTCTTGGAGAACACCGGCTTGAGCTTGGAGAGGCTCTCCTTGGTGACGCCGCCGCGGATGCCGTCGTCCTCGGTGACGGTGAGCTCGCGCTCCTCGTCCGTCTTCGGGTCGACCCACTTGGTCTTGACGGGGACGATCTCGGCCTTGAACTTGCCCGCCTTCTGGGCAGCCTCGGCGCGCTGGAACGACTGGGCGGCGAAGGCGTCCTGCGCCTCGCGCGAGACCTTGTACTCAGTCGCGACGTTCTCACCTGATCGAGGGAGAGCGACATGTCAGTCCGGACTACATGGCAGGTTGGGCAGCTCGCGAAGAGAGAGGATAAACGCACTCGTGATGCCCATGGGGAGGAGGCAGTCCGCGGCAGCCTGGCACTCGAGAACGTCGTCCGACATCTGTGCAAATGCGCGGGCTGGTCAGTCGGAGCTCGTGAGGGTGGGAAGCGCGAAAGAAGGGCGCACCTTCTCCGGCATGGCGCCCGCGCCGTAACCCTGGGTCATCGACTCGACACCGGCACCAATGCCCATGTCAATCTGGCCCGCGGCAATCTGGAGAGCGATGTGGTTGACCGCAACGAGGCCCGACGAGCACTGGCGGTTGACGGTCGCGACCGACGAGGTCGTGGGGAAGCCGGCAGCGAGCTGGGCCATGCGGGCGACGGTCGCACCACCGCCGGGCGGGAGGACGTTGCCGACCTGGATCTCCTCGACGAGGGCCTTGTCGACACCCGAGCGCTCAATGACACCCTGGAAGACAGCCTTGAGGAGGTCCTCCGGGCAGGCGTCCTTGAGGCCACCCTTCTTGGCGCGCGTGATCGGGGTGCGGACCGCACTGACGATGACGACGTCGTCCGGGTTCTTCTGGAGGAGGGCGGCCTTGCCACGCGGGGTGAGGTGCGACACGAGGCCAGAGAGGCGGTCCTTGGCGGAGGAGGCGGCGTTGGAGAGAGACCTGCAGGTGGGCGGCGACCGAAAGGGGTCAGCAACAGGCGCTTTGCAGACGGTGCTAAGTGGAGAATGAGCGGCTCACATGATGTGAGCGAAGCTGCGCGTGTGTCAGCAAGAGGGGACGGGATGGAGAGGAGAGGCGGGGCGTGGCGAGCGAGAGTCAGCGACGGGGAAGCGACGGCAAGGGCGTCGAGTGTGGGAGCTGCGTACCTTGTGCTGGAGGGGGGAGAAGAGGAGGAGCCGGCGGGATAGAGCAGTGTAGGGAGAGGGAGAGAGGGGAAGAGAGGGGCGAGCCACTTTCACGACCTCGACGGCGACCCACGGCTGTCGGCCGCCGACTTGGCCGGGCTCCGCCTCCCTCGGTCACAAACCCGAGACATGGACCGGGGAAAGCCCGTCCGATCTGTTGGGACTCTGCAGCATGCCCAGAGCGCCTTAGAACATAGGACTCGCAAGCGTAGGACACTACCGGTGCCTCAGGTCATCGCGACTCGGATTTTCGGGCGCTCCCCGGCGTTGAAGCCGAGAACGCAAGGTCAACTCGCTCAACCTCCTCCCTCGTCCCTCCTCCAAGCTCGCTGGCAATGCCCGCCCTGTCTGACCCTGCACACGCGCACGGTGACCTCGAGCGCACTCCCCTCCTGCCCAACACCCAGCGGCCGGCCGAAGAATCGACGATGGCCCCGTCTTCCTCCACTTCGGACCGCGCGGACGCGCTCCCCCTCATCGCCAGGAGCTCGTTCACTGGTCCGGCGGCTCTGCTTGCTCAGGCTGGACTGCTGCTCGCCACCTTGACGCTCTGGCGCGTCTTGTACACCCACCCGGCGGGTGCGTCCTCCCCCCACTTCGGCGCCCAACTTTGACGTCGAACTCACCTTTGCGGATCGACAGGCCTCTTTACCTATCACCCTGGCCTGCAGAGCATTGCCGTGCTCGGCTTCCTCGAGGGTGCGCTCCTCGCTCTCGTGCTTCTCCGGGTTCGACTCACAGCCAACTCGCTCGGTCGCAGGCATTCTCCTCCTCCAGCCTCAGCCTCCGACAGCAGCTCACAAGCGCAAGGGTCTGCAACTTCACCAGGTCCTCCAGTACTCGTCGCTTGTCGCAATCGTGGCTGGCGCGGCCTTCATCGTCTACAACAAGGCGATCCACGGCGGTGCGTCCTTGTCTCGCCCTGCTCAACCGCTCGGAGCTCACCGAGCGACGAATCCTGCACGCAGCCAAGCACATCCAGACGTGGCACGCTACCTTTGGCCTCATCGTGCGCTCCCTCTCCTGTCCTCGCCACCCCTCTCGCTCGCTGCCCGGCCACTGACGTGCGCCCTGCCCCGCCCGTGCCGCGCGCAGACCCTCGCGCTCATTGCCCTCCAGATCACATTCGGCGCTCTCGTCGTCTACTCGCCGCTGCAGCGCTGGGTCGGCGACGAGGGCAAGGCCAAGGCACTCTGGAAATACCACCGGTGAGCGCGCCCCTCTGCCACCACGTCCTCTCCACCCAGCCCACGGCGGCACTGACAGCGCGATCCGCACGCAGCATGTCCGGCTACGCGACCCTGCTCTTCCTCATCGCGACGCCGCTCCTCGCCCTGTGGTCCGACTGGCTCGTCGGCAACTCGTCCAGGCTCGAGCGCGGCCTCATCGGCGCGGGGCTGGTCCTCGCCGGAGTGGGAGCCTTTGCGAGGGTGCAGTACGTCGTGATTTCTTTCTCGTTCTTGCCTGCACTTGCTCAGGAGACCTTGGACTGACGAGGCTTGTGCGGTCGCAGGACGAGCAAGCTTGGCCTCAAGCGGTCGTGAGACTGCGGAGGCGCGCCTGAAGGAGGCGGCTTGCGTACTACGGCCCCTCGACCAGCTTGGAACGACGTGACGGCCTCACTCGACGACGCGATGCCCGACAACCTTGAGAAAGCCTCGATCTAATGCTCTCGCTCGCCCTTCTGGCCTTCTTAAGAAACCGCGCATTGCTAATGGCAGTCGCACGGTTCTCGTCTCCGGCACGACTCCTCTTGTATGAAAGTATGCGTGTTCTCCCGCTACTGCCGCAGCCTAAAGGCCCGGAAACGCTCCCTGTACCCGACCCTCGCCCTCGCCAGCGGCTCATTCGGGTCGTCTAGCTCGAAAACGACGCTGACGCTCGGCGCGCCAGCAGGCTTGAGCGTCCAGCGCGTCTTGATGATCCTCTTGCGGCTGTCGAGCGTGCGTCCAGTGCGGGGCGAGAAGGACCACTGGTCCGGACGGGAGGAGGGAGCGAAAGGGCGGGCTGCGAGTGCGAAGCGGCTTGTCAGTCTCGAGACTCCCAAGGCTGGAAACCCAGAGTGCAGGAGCGCCATGGCGAAGGGAAGAAATTGGACGAGCGACGCACCGCCGTCCGGAGCGAGGTATTCGCGAATCGGGCACTCGAGCACGCTCTCCTCGCCGCGGTCCCCCTCCTCCAGGGGGAACGCGCCGCCCGGAAGCGTAAAGACTACTCGCTCATGGGTGTGGTGCCCTCCTGGCTCTGTGCGCGTCCAGATGCCCTTGAAGCGCACGACCACCTCCGTGTGCGAAGACGGGGCCCCGGCGGGACCAGAGACGTCGGAGTCTGGGCGGATCGGGTTGAGCGGCAATGCGTCAGTCTCAGACCTCAAGGAAGCAGAAGCGGGTCAGCTTGATGGAGAAGGCTTACGAGCGATGCGGATTTGCTGGTCCTCGAGGCCGACACCGCGGAACTCGACACCCTCGTCCATCTGATTGAGGAACGCGCGGACGTGGTGTGAGATTCGCTGCGTCTCGTCCCTTCCGTCGATTTGTGGCCAGGGAGAGTGCTCGGGCTCGGCGCCTTCCCGCCTCGAGAGCTGGGCCGCCTGATCATCCGCAGGAAGAGTCTCCGACGCATACGAGGGCGGCCGCGACGAATAGAGCGGTAAGGCCTCATGCCAAGACGAGTGTGCCTCGACTCGACGTATCTCTACAGTATTCACGCTTGATGCGTCAGCAGATGTGCGAAAGTTCGTTAGCTGGAATCGGACGCACCCGACGCCGGCACGAACTCGACGATAAGGCGGCCGAGCGACCGGTCATCCAGAGTCCAGGTCGAGATGGGCGCGTGGTCAGGACCAGGAGTGGGGTCCCTCCATCTCCAGATGGTCCTGGATCCTGGGCGTGGACGAGCTCGAGTTGAACAGGGGCGGATCGCAGACAAGGGCAGGAGAGACGCACCGTCGTCGTTCGAGACCGCGACATCGCGATGGTTCTTCGCTTCAGGGATGGACAAGGCCGGCAGAAGGACGTCACCAACGCGAAGGGTGACCAAGAGACTCGCTTCTATCACGGCGGGTCGGCCCGGCGTGACTGCGTACGCATTCGGTGGCGTCAGGTTTGACAAGCGCTGAGCCAGGAAGGCGAAGAGACTCACAGACCCGGATGTGCGGCTCGCAGACCGCGTCTGCCCCGGGGACGAAGCGAGCCCACTCGTGCGAGTCGTCAAGGGAAGCGACGAGCGCACGGACCCGCTCCTTCAGGAGCTCGGTTGCTGCGGTCCCAACGACGGCGTTCAAGGTGGGCCGCATAGCAGTACGACGGAACCTGGTCGGGGGTGCAGGGTCGGAGAGGGAGGAGACCCAGAGGGGCTGAGCGACGGACGGGAAAAAAGCCACTACGCGGAGGGTCCGCGGACCGTCCGTCAGGGGTGCATACGCGAGCTGAGCGGCGGCGACGCAAAATGCCCGAGGGACGTTTTTGCGAGCAAACGCGCTGGGACCGCGACAAGCGCAGAGCGGGCAGAGACGGAAGGGCTGCGCCAAGACTGCGCACTCAGGGTTTCAAGTCGAGACGGCGACAGGGAGTTGGTGATGCTGGCAGCGGGGCTTTGATGACGCTGCCTGCACCTCACTGCAACACCCGACGGAACGGGCCAGTGAGACGCCTCCACGTCCCCCTGGGCAGCGTCTCGAAGGGGTTGTCGAGCTCAAAGGTGACAAAGACCGGCGGCAGGTCAGGCGCAGTGGCTGACCTCATCTTCCAGTCCGTCCGCATGACGATGTCGTTCTTGTCGAGCTTGCGTCGAGAAAAGGTCCACTTGTCGCGGGAGAGAGTGGCATCGGGCGACGCCGAGGAGGAAGGGGCTGAATCTGCGAGTGGACACGGGCCGGTCATGCACGACGCAGCTTTTGTCAGCCTGATAGCGGTGGGCTGGCACTGGGAAACAGCAGGAGAAGAGATAACGCACCTTGACGCGAGCGTGGCGCATCGAAGTGCGTGGTGAATTCGAGCACGCTCTCGATGCCGTCTTCGTCCTCCTTGAGGTTACCGCCGGGCAGCACAAGTGCGAGCGCGTAGTCGTGGCTGCCACGCAGCTGCATGCCGAGGTCGATCCGCGTCCAGACACCCTTGAGCCGCACGAGGGCCTCGAGGTGCTCCGGCGCAGCGCGACCCTTTTTGCCGGATATGCGACGATCTGCGGCGCGGGAGAGGATCCGTCATGAGGACGTGGCAAGAGAGAGGAAAGGGAGAATCTCTGCGTACAGCTGACCCTGATGTCTTGATTCGCGAGGCCATGACCTCGGAACTCTACCCCCTCGTCCATCTCGCGCAAGAAGGTCCGAATCTGCGCCGACAGTATCTGATGCGTCACGTCGGTGATGTTCTGGTGGGGAGATGACGACGAGGAGAGTGCCACGGCGTCTGAGGGAGAAGCACCGACGTTGGAGGCCCAAGTCGGACGTGGCGTCGCAGGAGGGTCGGCCGAGTACGAGGGCGGCTGCGTGTAAGATGGCGGAGCAGCTGGGCAACCACCCATCAGCCGCATGTTTGGGAGAGCTCGATGCCAATCGGGGAGGCGCACCGTCGTGCTGGAGGAAGAACTGGACCCTGACGTTGGCGCCCCGAAAGTTCTCAAGCACCCACAGGGACTCGATCAGGACGCCGCGGTGGTGGGTAGAACCTTTGCAGGTCCAGCGACTTTGAAGAGCTGTATTCGCCGTCAGGGTGAGCGGAGGGCGTGGCGGTGGACCGGGAACAGCACGCACCGCCGTGACGGACCTTGACGGTGCTGGCTAGTCCCGTGTTTTCCGGGAGAGCAAGTATCGGCACGACGGCGCTCTCAAATCTTGTACTTGTGAGGAAAGCGGCACCGTAGACGGTGACCGTCTCGTGCGCGTCGAACGAGTCGATCGCTTCGTCGTCTGCCGGCAGGGCGTGTCGTCAGCTCGCGCTCGAGAGTCATATCGAACGAAAGGAACGCACAGTACGGCACGACAACCCGCCCGCTCCACGGCTCTTCAGCACCCTGCACCAAGTGACTCCACTGATGCGACTCGGCGGCGAAGTGCGCGACGAGGTCCCCGCAGCGGTCCCTGAGTTCCTCGGGCAGCGTCATCCGTAAATTGGATGGCTCGTCGGAGGCGTAGGACGTAGGATGGAAGAGAAGCGTCAAGAGAGAGTGGCGAGCGAGCAAAGTCCGAGCACCCAGAAAGGAGGTCGGTCCCGCGTCGACGTCCGCCGGGAAGGTCCATCAGGGGTCGCGAACGCGGATTGGGCGCAGAATAGAGACGAGCGCGGAAAGGAGAGCACGACGCCAAGAACGCGGGGCGGACGTCCCGACGGTCAAGAGGCCTGTGCGCGGTCCTCAAGGGTAGAGACTTGTGAGAAAACCTTCGAGTGATGCACAGACCTGGACTTCGCTCGCATCTACAGCTTGGCGAGCGGACTCGAGAGGTCCATCCCGAGCAGCTTCTCGAGCTCGTCGATTGCCTCGCGCGACTTGCCGTGCTTGACCCCTGTGCGCTCGAGCCACCTCGTCAGCCGAGTGCGGACAAGGCAGAGTGTGAGAGAGGGGAAACGCGCGGATGGTGTGCATGCCCAGCTTCCGCGCCGCAGCGAGGTTGTGTCCGATGTCGTCAAGGAAGACGGCTTCGTGAGGCTCGACGCCGACGCGGTCGAGCGCGACGCGAAAGAAGGCCGGGTCAGGTTTCCTGCCGTCACGGAGAAGGCGTAAGCCACGGTGAGCGGCCTACTTTCTCGGCGCAGAGTGTTCCCGAGTTCAAGCTCCTTCGCGGCGAAAAGAAAAGAGCGACGCACCTGAGCCCCTCGACGCAGCTTTCGACATACTCGTCGAACATGCCCCGCATGGCGTCGTTGCCCGCACCAGTCGCCTCCTCTCCTTGCTCCGCCGTCGCCTTGAGAGCCGCTCGCAGCTCGGCAGCGGTCGTCGGGCGGGCGTAAGGCGGCGAGGGAGGGGAGCGAGAGGGAGTGACCCCCAAGGGGGCGAAGTTGTTCGTAAGGGCGGCAACCTTGTAGCGGCGAGAAGCTGTTCATCGTGCAAGGGAGTTGAATAAGGGGGGCAAACATCAGTCAGTGACCGAGAGCGGGGGGCCCTGCACGACTCGAAGCGCGAGGAGGCCATTCTTCTTACCTCGCAGGCGGTTGATTGCGGTGACGACAAGCTCGTCCGGCTCGAGCGCCGGAGCCATCATCATACCCCAGAGCTGTGGAAGATGTTGCGCGTCAGCTAGGACGCGAAGATGGCGAGAACTAGAGGGGAAGGAAAAGACGCACCTCCTTGCCGTCAATCTGCACCTTGGTCGGCAGCGGCGGGCATTCTGCGCAAGGACTCGGAGCAGCGTGAGCGCCAAGTCGATCTGGTAGAGCAAGTTGAGCGCACCGATGCCTGCCCGCTTGCAGTAGACGCGGTACGCCTTGTTGCCGCTCTCGACGTCGCTCAACCGCGCGCCAAACTCGCGGTAGAACTCGTCCTGCGAGATCTCTGAACGCTCAAAGCGCTGGAAAGGTCCGTCGTCGCCCATTGCCTGCGCACACGCGCCGAGGGGGGTGAGCGAGGGGAAGGCCGGTCGGGTCGGGAGGTGGGGGAGAGGACGGCGGCGGGAGGGGAGAGCTTGGGAGCGCACGGTGATGCTGGCATTGATCCAGTGTGGTGGGAGACTCCATCGCTTCTCTGCCTCGCCGATTGCGGCCACGGGCGACCCAACGACGACGCCCCCGCTGCCCGGGTTCGAGAGGACCGATGAGCCGGAAGCGAGGGGAAAAGGGTTTATAAGAGCACCGGAGGGCCCAGTGGACGGCTTACATGTCAAAGATGACTGCTCGAATCGTCATGAAGGAGACAGCTGGCGAAAAGAAGATGCGGGAGAAGAGCGAGAGAGCGAGGGAGGGAGACCCGGTGCGACGGTCGAGCGCTCGCGGCGGCGTGGACGGCGAGTTGACGGCGAGCGCTCGCAATGCCCATCAGACGCGCTACTCTCTCCAGAGACACATGCGCTAGCTGCACTATCGCCGCCAACGTTGCCGCACCGGAACCGACCAGCTACTCACCCCCTCCTCCCCTGCCCTGCTCCGCTCCCTCCCCTCCTCATCCCCATCCCCTGCTGCGTTCCCCCAGCTCCACCCCCTCCTCCCGCAGGCTTGTTCGGGTCAAACAGCTGCGTGTTCCTCGGCGGCGGACGGCGCATCTCTGGCAGTCCGAGGAGGCCTTCCCCCGCTGGAGGGACAGCCGCCGCCGGGGGAGCGTAGCCGTGCAGCGCAGGACCGGGCCCAGGCGCAGGCGGCGGTGCCACATGCTGCCAGCCCTGCGAGACCGATGCCGGCAGCCCGGGTGAGGCGTAGTACCCGTGCTGAGGCGCAGAGTGCATCGCGACGGGCGCGTGCAGCGAGGGGTACTCTGCTGCGCTCGCGCCGTACGCCACGGGGTGCAGCGCTGCGGGCGCTGCGCCAGAGCGCATCCAGGGCCCTGCACCGGGGGGAGGCGGCGGCGGTCCCGAGGCGTGTGGGTGGTAGCCCGACGAGAGGCCGTTCGGGGGTTGCGACGGCGGGCCGGCCAGGAAAGGCGGCCCGGCGCCAGCGCCGGCACCTGCGGACGCGTAGGGCGCGGCGGGCGGTGGCAGAGGCTGCGCACTCTTGAGCTGCGGCGTCGTCTGCGGCGCGACCGACGCAGCCGTTGCGGGTGCCGGCCGCTCTGGCGGAGGCTGGCTCGCGACCCACACTGGCTTGGCTGGCAGGCTCGGGTGCCTCGCCGGCGCTGCGCCGCCCCCACCCGCCGCCGAAACAGGAGGTCCATCCTCCCTCGACGACTGCACCACCGTCGACTGCCTCGCGCGCCTGCGCCCGTCGCCGCTCCCACTCGCGGCGTCGCTCCGCCCCGCACTGCTGCTGCTCCCCGCGTCACTCGGCGCGACCAAGCTCGCTGCGCGACTCGCCTCGGGGCTCCGGCGCGCGCTCGCGAGACGCGCCTCGTGCGCGACGCCCGCGCTCGCACCCGCACTCGAGCCCGACGCGCGGCGGAACGGCGCCGCACCACTTGCGACGCTGCTGCTGCTCCCGGCAGCGGCGATGGCCGCGTAGGGCGCGGGCGGGCCGACGACGTTCCCGCCGGGCGTGACGACCGCGCCCTCGGGGAACCGCATGAGGTATCCCGCCCCCGCACCGCCATCGCTCCCTGCGGCGCTCGCGCCGGATGAAACCCGCTGAGACGGCGGCGGGAGTGCCGAGGAGGAAGAGGCGGAAGGAGGCGGGAAGGGCGGGAACGAGCTGCCGCCCGAGCTGCTCGACAGGGCGGGCGAGGGCAGGCCGCGCCCGGATGCAGGGGACGACGACCACGCTGCAGGAATCGGCGGCGGCGGGCCGTGCGGGTCGTACGGCGCTCCGCTCTCCGGGTGAGGCGGCGGCGGCGCGTAGGCTGCGTAAGCGCCGTTGGCGGGGTGTGGATAGCCGGTCCCTCCGTAAGGATACGACGAGGCGTAGTCGTGCACGGGAGGCGGAGGAGGCGCACCCGCCTGGCTGTACGTCCAACTGCCTGTCGCCGGATCAAAGGTCGGCCCCGTTGAGCGCATCATGCCGTAATGCGGCGTCTGGTGCTGCTGCTGATGGTGTACCAGCGGGGGCGGCAGGCCGTGCTGGTAGTACGACACGCCCGTGCCCGGATATCCCGTCCTCATCCCCGCCGAGCTCGACTCGCTGACGAGAGAAGGCGGCGGCCGCTGCCCCGAGATGGACAGCGCCGCGCTCGAGCGCGACAGAGTCGAGCCCGCCGACGACGGGCGCGTGATGCCGTACCCGGCCGACTGGACCGACTGGGCGTCGTCGTTCGTCCCGCCCGCGACTGAGCTCGCGACCGATGCGGGCGCAGGAGGCGGCGGCGTGACGATGTCGGGCTGGGAGAAGATGCGCTCGCGGGCCTCCTTGTAGGCTGCCTCGCGCTCGAGGAGCGTGAGCTCACGCCGACCTTTGCTCCCGCGCGCGCTCGTTCCCGTGCTCGCCGACGAGACGCCGTCGTCTTCGCCAACGACGGACGAGGCGGCAGAGGATGCGCCGCGCGAGGCGGCCGAGCGCGGTAGGATCTTGAAGACGGGTGGGGGCGCAACAGGAGCGGGGTTGCTCGACGTGATGGACGCCGCGGGCGAGTCGGCGACGGAGGGGGTCGAAGGACGAGAAGGAAGGGTAGGCGGCGTGCCGGAGGGAGCGGCTGCGGGCGGCGCGACCTCGGGCGCCGGGACGTGCGTCGCCAGCTTGACGGCAGGACTGTGAGCACCGAATAGTCAGTACGGGGTCACCCTAGCCGAGAAAGAGGGTGCAAACGTACGCCCTCGAGTTCTCGCTCTTGACGAGAACGACGACACCTTGAGGCTGCCCCGTCGCCGGGTTGATCATGCCCGCGTTCCACATGGCCGGCGGAGCAGCCTCGACCTCGCGCGTGATGCCGAACGTGTCGGCAAGGCGGTGGATGAGCAGCCGCTGGTACGAGTTGAGACCGGGCTGGAAGTGAGGCGGCGCGAGCGGCAGGCGCGTAAGACTGCGCAAGAGCATGTGAGCATCTCTCTCAGACAGAGTCTTGAATATCGCACGCACGAAGGACTCGCGACAAAGCGCTCCATCTCGACTTCCGCGCGGAGGAGGAGGAGGCGGTCTCGAGGGTGGTTGAGCGCCGCGTGGAGGACCGGGTCGAGCGGGGCAACGCTGCCATCGCCGGCCGGTCCTTGACTCGACTCTCCCGACCCATCTGCCGCCTCGCCGAGTGCCAGCTCGCTCGTTCGGCGCGCGATGTCGCCGATGCTGCCGTTGCGAGCCCGTGCCTCGGTCGACAGAAGCGGGCTCGCGTCGGATTGCGGGGCGCGCGAGGCTGACGAAGAGGGACGTCGGAGGAGGACTCGCTTGTGAGTTTGAGGCGCAGGGAGTGCGGGAGAGGGCGAGGGCGACGAGGGGGAACGAAGAGGTGACGACGAGGTCGAGGGAACGGGCGGCGGGTCGGGGGTCGTTGCTGGGCTGAGCGGGGGTGCGCTGCTACTGTGTCCTGTGCCTGTCGCCTGTGAGAGCGCCGCTGGTACTCGGGCTTGACGGGGAGCGGGCGAAGGAGGAGCACTCGACCCCGACGGACCACCTCCGAGCGCGCCCTGGGCGGAGGGGGCGGGCATGGCGCTGCTGTTAGGGCTGTCAGCGGGACCTGCTCCAGGCGATGCAGGTGCGTCTACAGCCTGCATGGCGCTCGACTCGAGGACGAGGCGCTCGGGTGGACGACCTCAACGCGCGCACGGGTTCGCGCTGGGGCCCTGTCGGTCTAAGACTCCGTGTGCGAGCCGAGGAGAGCTATCTGAGCGTGCGTAGCTTTGCACGAGGTAGGCTCGAAAGAGGCGACGGGTGGTCTCGCGAGTCTCGCGCCGCCCGCAGCTCGCAGCTCGTCGCTTCGACTCACTCCGCACTCAAGTCCCTCTCGCCGGACGCGGTGAGTCAGAGTCGAGTGTGGTCCTGCTCGAATGCTCACGGGCCAAGCTCTATCGACTCGTACGCCGCGGGCTCGTCGCTTTCCTGCTGCTTCTCGCTTGTCCTCCCCCGTTCCCGCTCTGCACACTCTGTGCGCGCAGAAGCCGAGTTGGCACGCGCATCTGCTCGACGTGTAGGGTTACCCCAGCCGCGGGGAAAAACGCGCCTTTAGCTCGAACGGGCGCTCCGAGTCTCGCCCACGTCGTCGGTCTCCGAGTTGGTCCGTCCCCTCCTTCCTCATCATATCCGTGCGCGCTGACATTTTGCGCCCCAATTCCGACGGAGCGCCCCTTACAGTACAGGCTCGCGGCGCACTCGGCCCATCAGTCAAGGCGACCGTGCGCCCTTGTTTTGCTCCGGTTCTTCGCGAGCTCCTGACTTGCCTCCCTCTTTCTCCCGACGGCTTTGTCGCTTCTAGCATGCCTCCAACCTTTCGAAGACCTTTTGAAGAAGCGGCACCAACCATTGGCTTTGGACATCTCGTGGCGGTCAAACCGCGGCAGTCGCGGCGCCGAGCCGCCTCCTGCCCACGCTCGCGCCCCTCGTCTCCTGACCTTGCCGCACGCTCCTCGTTCTCGTTCGGTGTGCTTGGCTGGAAGGCCTCCGCGGATCTGGGCGCAGGCTCTCCTGTCCGTGTCCTCTTAGCATGCGTCCGTCACCGCACCTCTTCCTGCTTGCCTCCTGCGGCTCCCCTTCTTCTCTTCACAGTCCTCCCGCATGTCGCATTCCTCACATGACCAGCCGCGCATCGCTGCCCTCGTTAGAGGCGCATCTGCGGGTGCCACCAGCGCAGCTCCCCAAGTCGCCAGATTGGCCATGTGTACGTCCTTCCCCCCTGTCGTTTTCGGCGCTCGCCCGTATTTAACTGACCCGATGCCGCGTTGCAGCACTCCACGAGCAAGCGCTGCCGCGCCGCATCAAAGCGTTCATGGCTCATTTCGACCGCTCGGACCTGTACAAGCATGTCGTCCCGGGTGCCGCGCACTCGTGGGCTGGGACCGTCATCCTGCCGGAAGGTGCGCCTCCTGCCAGCTGCCCCCCGGCCTAACTCGCACGGGGCTGAATGGCGGTCGCGTAGAGGAGGGACGGCCTATCTACGTCTACAACGCGCGTGTCCTCGTCACTGTTCGCATCAACGAAGCCGACGTGCCGATGATGACGGTCCCCATCGTCGACGCCAAGGTCAACCAGGTCGTAATTCTTCACGACGAGGGTGCGTCGACTCACCTGCGCGACTCGGTACTCGCCTCGCTCATCTCCTCTCGAACCTGTCGACAGGACCGCCTGACGTGTGGGACTTTGTGAAAGCAAAGGTCAGCGGCCCGGGGTCCGAGCAGCGGTCGACCTGGACCCTGTACGGTTACCGAGGCGGCAACATCAAGGTGGTCTTTGTCTCGGACGGGCACGGCGGTACGCTAGTCCACATCTACGGCCGGCGCCAAGGTTCGCGACTGACGCGCAGCGCGCGCAGTTTCGCGCTCGGGTGGCAGGCAGCTGTCGGTCCGCACGGACGAGCTCGCAGATGTCGCTCCTGGGCCAGGGAGGTCCCCACTCAGCTCCTCTTCGTCGTCCTTTCGCCGCTCGTCGTCGACGTCCCGCCATTCCACCGGTTCTCCCCCAGCTTCCGCCATACGCCCGACAACGTCTTCTTCCCTCTCTCTCCCGCCCGCTTATTATCCGAGTTCTCCCCCGGTCCCGATCTACACTCAGGCTGTACCGCACGGTCACACCGTCCAGTCGATGGCGAGTCACTCGAGCGCGTCCCGCGCTGCGCTAGACCCTGCGCCTGCCGCTCGGCGGAGCGCGCTCAACCTCGAGGTCAAGCCGTCCGCCGCTGGGCGCGGTGCGCTCAGCGTCGAGGTCAGACCTCCTCGCTGGCTAAGGGACGCCTCGACTCTGCCTGGTTACGGCCGGTGGGGCAGGCCGCCTCCGCCGCAGATGCACGTGCCCGACCCGCCGCTCGAGACCTTGCACAAGCTCTCGCTCCAGATCCGCGCGTTCCTGCAGTGGATGAACGCCGGCATCAGGTACCGCGGCGAGGGGTACAAGGACGATGAGGTCCGCATTGGCGGTGTGTGCGCCCCCTTTTGGTCCCCGACCCGGCGGTGCGCTGACAGAGTCGGCACCCCTTCGACCAGACTTTCACCGCATCTTCCTCCCTACCGAGAAGGGCGCCGGTCGTTACGCGCTCGAGGTGCGCGTCAAGCTCAAAGGCGTCTGGATTGGGCGGGAACCTACCCGGCCGGACGAGGTGGACGGCATCTCCCGTTTCGGTTCGCAAGCGCGACCGTCCTTCACGCTCCCTGGCGCCGATCTCAACCCCCGGGAGCAGCACGTCCGCTTCTGCGATGCCGAGCAGTACAGAGATCCGAGCGGCCGTGTGTCATCCCCCGTTTCCTGCCCGTTTGCGTCGGCTGACCCTGCCTTCCTCTCCCTTTCAATGCCCCCGCCCCTCGGCTTGCGCAGATCGCCCACTCGCAGGCGCGACATACGACTCATGGACGTTCAGTTCACGAGCCGGCACATTCAAGCAGCAGCGCCAACAGCCCCTCACGACCACCTGGACGTTCGAGTCGATCTCCAAGTCGCAGCGCAAGGTGGTCCCCCTCGTCGTCGTCCACTTTGCTTTCGACGACCCGCACGAGGTGCAGGCGCGGGATGGCGGCGAGCACGTCGAGGTCTTCTCGCTGTCGCGTCAGAGGCGGACCGCGCACGCGAGGGAGCCTGAGGGCGCCGGCCGGGCATTTGAGTAGCGACAAGCACCAGACACTGTGCGAGCTCTTCTCGCGCCCTTGTGAAGACGAGAATTAGCCAGACAAGCCGCCCTGGGATGGCAACGACAGCCCCAACGGCCTCGGGGCCCGCGCACGACAGTCGCGGCGGCGGCAGCTCGGCGCGGCTCTTCTCGAGCTCCATCCTCATCACTCGGCTGACTGGGACGACTCGACGCTTGCTCTAGACGACGCAGACTGCTCTTCTCATCTCTTCGCCTCGCTACGCAACTCCCGAAGCTCACGCCCGCGCATACGCCGGCTCCGAGTCGCCGTTCGTCATCAAATGAAGCGACGACTGCTTCTCCTCGAGGCTGACGCCCTGTGCGATGGCGCTCGACGCCTCTAGTCGGAGCTGTGGACCAGCACCAGAAAGCGGCCCCCCCCGCTCGTGCCTCTTGGCAGGTCCGTTCGCCTCCTGTCCGTCGGGCCCCGCGCCCCTCCCTGGACCCCTGTTGTCGTCCGTCTCTCGGTGCTTCTGAGCGACGCCTCCTGTCGTCGTCCGCACCCCTTGTCTCCTGGCCGAGCCGCACGCACCCAGCCATCATTCGGCGTGCTCGGCTGAATGCGCGGACTCGGGACATGGTCTCCTGGCTCGGAACCGCAGGAAGACGTCGGCTGGCTCTCTCGTTCACGTCTCTTTCTCTCGTTTCCCGCTGGCCCAGCATGCCGCGGAGCGCTGTCGACCGTGTGATGCGCAGTGATCAGCCGAGACGGCCCCCGCACTGGCGCCAGCTCGTGACGCTTCCTTCGCCCTCGCGCTCAACGTCGACCGTCGGTGCCCTCGCCACTGCTGCCGGCGGGCTAGTCAGCCCCATCGTACCATCCCTCGCTGCCCGTGAGTCCCGTCGATTTTTGCGTCTCCCCCGATCGAGACGCTGACTTGCCAGCTCGTGCGGACCCTCGCAGAGCACTACCACGACCACGAGCCAATCGTTCGTGAACTCGAGCGGCGCATTAGGCTCTTCATTGCTCACTTTGACAAGAGCCGCTCGTGGCGTTTTGTCGTCCCAGGCGCCGACAAGCCGTGGCCGGGCCACATTGTCATCCCCAAGCCGAGTGCGTCACGGTGCTCGCTTCTCCCAGCGAGCCTGAGATTGACCGGCAGCCGCAGATCGCAACGGTGCTCTCCACAAAGGCTCGACCGTCATGGTGTGGGACGCCAACGTCCTCGTCACCTCTATCGTCAACAACGCCATCGTGCCGCTGATGACGCTTCCCGTCATCGACTCGAAGGTCAACCAGCTGGTGGTTGAGCACAAGGACGGTGCGTGCCTTACAATTCCACCATCTGACCTGTCTCTCTGACTGCAAAATTCGCTGACGAGACGTGCGCAGGTCTGTCCGACCTCTGGGTCTACGAACGCGTCGAGCTCGACGGGCTCCGGCGCCCTTTCCATGCGCACTGGACGCTGCAGGATTTCCGCGGGCAGAACGTCAAGGTTGAGTTTGTCTCGTCGGCGCACCGTGCGTCGGTTTCGGGACCGTGCTAGAGAGAGGGACCGCGCTTTCGGCTGACGCCTGACTTTTCACAGCGGACCAGCACAGCGCGTCTCAGTCGGCGGCACCCGAGGGACCCTCCAATGGTGGTCCTTCGTCTCCCGCGCACCCTGCCGGGGCATTGGTCTCGCTGGCTGCACAGCGCGATCGCTCGACGAGTCTAGACGCAACGGCCGCCGCCGACTCCCCACCCCCGCCGGCCCCGCCGTCGTACACGCCCCCGCACCCGCCGAGGTGGTCTCAGGTCTTCCCTCGTGGCGAGATTGAGGATCACGACGGGGGGTCGACCGCCTCGCCCAGCTCGACTTGCCGCCCCGAGAGGCAGACGTTGCTCGACAAGCCGCCGCGAGGCGATCCCGACGCGACTGAAGAAACGCAGGACAGGTCTCCGTCAGATCGTAGCATGCGTCCTGCCGGACAACCTTACAGCTCGTGGCCTGAGGCGGTCTACTCGCGACGGTCGCCGCCGCCCACGCTCACCGACAAAACGGTGGAAAAGCTGGCTCTCCGCATCCGGGCCTTCCTCCAGTGGAAGGACGCTGGCGTCGCCTATCGTGGCGGGAGTGTCGGGGACAAAGACGTTCATGTGGGCGGTGCGTGGCTCACGTCCTTCGAAAGCCTCCCCGCTCGGCACAACGCCTGACGGCTGACGACCACGCACCCGCAGACTTTCACTGGACTTTCCTCCCGGTCGATGGCCACGAGCAAGGGCGCTACGTTCTCGACGTCCAAGTGCGCCTCAAGGGCATTTGGACCCCCGTCTCCCCGGAGAAGGAGGACAACAAGTTTCCCTTCGGCTCGGCCAAGCGCCTCGCGTTCACCCTTCCTGGCGCGACGCTCGACCCTCGCGAGGAGCACACCCGGACGTGCTCGCTCCAGCAGTATAGGGACCAGAAAGGCCGTGCGTTTGCCTCTCGCGACGCCTCTGTTTGTCGCGCGCGCTAACATGCCGCTCCCTCGCCCTCGCCGGTGCAGGCTACCCCTTCACGTGGACAGCGCGCGACAAGTGGACGTTCTCTTCCCGCGCCGGACGCGAGATCAGCAGCTGCAATGCCCCTACGTCGACCACCTGGACTTTCGAGTCGACCGAGGCGGCCAGGGGCAAGAAGAAGGGTCCCGTTCCGCTCGTCTACGTCACGTTCATGCTCGACGAAGAAGCCAAGCCGTTCGAGGTGCGGCAGCGGAACGCCAACCTGCGCGTTGCCGTCTTCGCGCTCTCTCGCAAGAGGGAGGCCCGGGCGGCCCTGCAAGCGACTCGGAGGAAGCAAGGGGGCCGGGTGTTTGAGTAGGTGCGACGAGCAACAGACACTGTGCGAGCTCTTCTTCGACTGTTTCGAGTTGGTTTTGAGGTAAAAGGTGAAGCAATGCAATCTGCGCTGTGACGGTAAGAGCAGCGCCGAGCAAGCGCCGAAGCACGGCCTGCACGTCGCCGTGGCAGCCTCTCGATTGGCGCTCTGCTTCATCCTCACCACTCGGCTGACTCGGGACGACGAGGCTCACTCGGACGACGCAGACCGCTCTTCTCAGCTCGCCTGCTCCTTGCCTGCTCCGCTCTACGGCCCTCTGCCCGTGGCTGCTCACAGCTGGCTCGCCGTCTCTCATCACGCGACGAGCCGACTCGTGCTCCCTTTCGAGTCTGGCACTCATCGCGCCGTCGCGCTTAACTGCGCTGATGACGGTACCAGGTGGGTAGGAAAAGGCGGGAACTCCGCTCGCGCTTCGTCGCACGTCCGCGGACCGTCCGTTCGCCTCCTGTCCGTCGCCCGCTCCCCTGGACCCCTGTCACCGTCCGTCCCCCGGTTCGTCGCCTTGTTCTCTTCCTCCTTCCCTTCACTCCGAGTCCTGACCCATGCGTTGCCAGCCTTCGTACTCCGCATCAACGCACTCGGACTCAGAGTCTGGCGACGACAACGACGCGCAAGAGTACCGCTCGCTGCCGCACTTTCGCCGCCGCGCCTCGTCCTTCTTTGGCCACCACTCTCGCCCGACCGACGAGCCAGTTCAGCAAGAGCCCCATCGAGGCGAGCGCGAGAACCGCGGCGAAGACGAGCCGCGTCACACGGGTCTGTTTTCGCGCCGCGCCCGCGAGGCCTCCCGGTCTTCCCGCTCGCGCGCCCAGTCGCTCTCGGCGCTCGATTCGCCGCACGTCGCAGGGCAAGACACTCTGAACCCGGCGTTCGACGCACCGGAAGCCTTCGCGGGCATTGAGTCGCGCCCTGCCACGCCCTCGTCGCTCCATTCGCCTGATGAGCCGGACACGCCGTTCCGCCTCTTCGCCCCGACGTTCTCGCAGCGCCAGCTCGTACGACTCTCGCGCTCGTCCAAGCACGTTCAGGCGCAGGAAAAACGCCAGGAGAAGAAGGAGCGCGGAGGGAGCGATACGCGCGCCGAGCTCAAAGTCGCGATGGGCGTGCTCGAGCTCGTCGAGAGCCAGCGAAAGGAGGCCAAGCGCGGGCGTGGAAGGGGCGTCAGTCGCGAACGGAGCTCGACTGGTGGAGGGGCGCAGGGAGCGGTCGAGGAGGTGCTCGACGAGGTCAAGACCAAAGGCATCTTCGGCGCCTTTGCGGCGGTTGAGGAGCAGGTCGAGCAGGTCCGTCACCGCGCGAGCGAGGCCGGCGAGCCCGCTCGTCCTCTTTCGTCCACGCCGTCTGCGCCCATCGTCCATGGAGCCGCGGGCTTCACCCCCGACGAGCACAAGCGCCTGGCCGAGATCGGCGGAGCGGCCGCGCTCGCTGGTGTCTTCAGCGCCGGCATGGCGCTGTACGAGCACGAGAAGGAGGTCAAGAAGAAGCGCAGCTCGAGTCAGGCCGCGTCGAAGCGTGAGTCTCTCTGGGCTCACTCGTCGAGGTCCCAAGATGCGAACTGACCCTCGTCCCCGTGCAGCCCCGTCGACTGCACCATCTGCAGCTTCTCGCCCCTCGTCTCACGCTTCTGTCGCACTTCCTGCGCGTGCCAATCTGACGAGTGAGTCCTCTCCTGTAGTTTCGCGGCACATTGCTGACATGTGAGCTTTTTGCAGGCGTCTCGGCCGTCACCACGCTGCCGTCCGCCTCGCCCGGAGTCAGGGCGGTGCCTCGGCCCCTCTCAACGCCGGCGACTGTCCCCCCTACCCCTCCCGCTACGCCCTACTTCTCGCAGCTCACGCCGACGCAGCACCACCTCGTGCAGCACGCTGCAGCGGCACTCCTGCTCAAGGACAGGAAGCGCGGGACGCTCCACGACGACTTCGAGAAGGCCATCGGCGGCATCGAGCACCTCGTCGAGCGGCTTGAGGAGTCGATCAGGATCGGCGTGCACAACGGCAAGGGGAAGAGACTGACGAGTGAGCCTCCGTTTGTCCTCTCCCTCTTCCCATACTTACGACTTGCACTGTCGCATTCCCGAAGAGCTCTTTGGGACACCTCTGCCTGACGTGACCAAGCATGAGGGCATCGATTCGTTCCACGGCGCCGATCCGAAGGGGACCGTCCACGTGCCCGAGTTCCTCGACCACTGCATCACAGCGCTCATGCAGATGGGTGCGTGCTCCTTTTTCTTCAGGCGCTCCCAAGCCGGGCAAGGCTGAGTCGCTGCGGCCGCAGACGTGACGACCGAGGGCATCTTGCGCCGCTCGGGCAACCTGCGCATCCTCTCCGAGATCACGCACGCGCTCGACAATTCGGGCGGCGACGACACGGTCATTGACCTGGCTGCGCTCGACCCTGTCACGCTCGCCGACCTGCTCAAGCGCTTCCTCGCGTCGCTGCCGCACCCGGTTCTGACGGGTCACCTGTTCGAGCTCTTCATCGCGTGCTCTCGTGAGTGCCCGCCCACCGGTGTTCGTTCAACTCTCGCTCACTGAAATCATCTTTGCAGACATCAAGAATGTCGGGCTGCGCCGCCGAGCCCTGCACCTCGTCATCTGCCTGATGCCGCGCGTGGTCAGTCTCTCACCCTCCTGGTCCGTGAGCGCTGACGCTGACAATCTCGACTCGGACAGAATCGCGACGTCTTTGAGGTCATCGCCGTCTTCCTGAAGTGAGTCGCTTTTGCCAGTCGGCTCTGAGCTCATGCGCTGACGACTCGACTCGCAGCTGGCTGTCGCAGTTTGCCCACATCACGGTCAAGGACGGCAACCAGATGGACCTGACCAACATCGCGACTGGTACGCGTTCTTGTGCCCTTTGGTGACGTTGCCCGAACCGCCGCTGACCACGGCTGCCCGCGCAACTCGCAGTCATGGCCCCGACGCTCCTCCGCCCCGCGCACCGCGACCCCAAGCCCGCCGAGTACCCCTCGATGATCGCTGCCTTCCTTTCCCTCCTCGAGGAGCAGCACATCCTCCACTCCGTCCCGTACGAGCTCGCCCAGGTGCTCCACCTCGAGGTGCCGCACGAGCAGGTGCACCGCGAGGGCGGGAGCGCGGGGCTGGTGCAGCACCTCGCCAGGCTGCTCTGACGCTTTGAGGAGCGAGCTCGTTGTACTACTTGGTGTAGAGATGGACTGTCGATCGCTGCGTCTGCGTTGTCCGAACAAGCGAGCGGGTGCGAAGTGAGCAGTAAGCCAGCCAGACTTGGGAAGGTCACGGCGCGGAGGCTGCCCCTTTTCGGCGCTTGATGTGCTGCCGAGGCGCGTCGAAAGCACAAGCAGCATGCACAAGACTGAGAAGGAGCTCGCAAATCTACAGACTCCTGGGCACCGCGACGCTCGCCAGTCCCATTACGTCCCCTTTCGGGTCCCGCCCCGCCGCCTCGCCCCGCTCGGTCGCCGTGTTACGCCTCGATCGGGTCGGCTTCCTGACACGTGTGGGGCTCACTGCCTCCTAGGCGGCTGTCCAGGGTTGCTCACGCTGAAGGGCGAGCGCGGGCGCAGCGCCGACCTCGGCGGCGGAAGAGGCGGCGGACCCAGGGGCGGCGCCAGTGTGCGCTGGTTGGGACGCCCGGGGGTGCTCACGAGGGCGGAGGAGGAGGCGGAGGCGGGGAGGTGCGAGGAGTGCCCTGACGAGGAGGATGAGGCGCCTTCCAGGCTGGTGGACGTTAGAGTCGCGGGCGCGAGCAGCGCAGGGGAGCTCGGGGCGGTAGCCAACTTGCTGCCACTGCTCGGGAGGGTCTCCGCACTCGCTGCGCGGTCGAGCGACGCCGACTCGTCCTCGGAGCTCGGCACGCGCGAGAGCACGACCTGCGTTGCGCTCTTCTGGAAGATGGGGCGACGTGGTACCGGCGGAGGGTCGTTGAGCGAGCGGCGGCGCGAGACGGGCGGACGGGGTAAGAGGGAGATGACGGGTGATGAAGGAGGTGGAGGAAGAGTGGAAGGTGGGGGACAGGAAGGGAGGTCGTGGTGCGAGCGGTAGGCGGCGTCGACGACTGCGCGAGCAGGCGGGTGAGTTCCGAGCGTGAGGTCTGAGAGGCGGATCAAAGAGGGCAAGCGCACTGCTCTTCCTGCGCTTCATCTCGCCCTCGTAAAGCAGGTCGCTCGTCTCGTCCTCCTCACCGAGGATGTCGAGCAGGCGTTGCAGGTCGAGGGTCGACATGGGCCGGAGCGACAGGCTCTCGCCCGCCTCGAAATTGAGGTGGATGAGAGGGAACGATGGAAGAGGAAAGCGGCTAGTGGACGGAGTCTTGTCGAGGGGGCAGTCAGCCGACGAGGCGGCCTCGGCGGCGACGAGCTGAATCGACGCCGCCGGGAGCTGGAGGGTCTGCTGCAGGCTGCTACCCTGTGCACGTCGAGAGGTCAGAGACCCGAAGCGCCAAGAGCGAGGCGAAGAGGGCGCATTGCTCACGTCGTAGATGCGCAGGACCATGACCGGTGCGCTCGCGCCGCGTTGCGAGCCCGCCACACGCGCCCTCTCTTCGACTGCGATTTCGAGTGCCCGCTCGACAAAAGATTCTTCGCCCTTTGACGTGCCCCAGCTGCGCCTCTCGGCGCGCTTGGGCGTTGTTGGGCTTGCCGGGCGGGGCGTGAGCGACACGGCCGGTCCAGCGAGGAGCTCGATGCGCGGCAGGCGCAGGTAAGGGAGGTGGAGGAGATGGAGGGGAGGGTCGTAGAGGAAGAGGCGAGGCTTGAGCTGAACGGGGAGTCTCGACAGGGCGTCAGCCTCGCGCACGATGCAGGGGGATGAGCGAGACGCACGATGAGGAGGTCGTGCTGCACAAACGTGCTACCAACGACGCGCTGGTCCGAGCTGTACCCCCCCTGCAACGACCAGAGTGAGCAGTGAAAGGCGAGCCTGGGATGAGGGACCGCGCGCACAGTGACCGCCTTGACGAGGCACCACGAGCTCGCCCCGTCTCCTTCATCCTTTTGCGGCGACGAGTCCTTCCTCACCAGTCTTCTCAGCTTGGAAGCCGCGCCTGTCCCGCCTCCGCGCTCGACCCGCTTTGTCGCGCGTTCGGGCCACGGCGCCTGCGAGGGTATCTGCGAACGGCCGTCGCTCCGCTCCGCAAGCGAGGTGGGTGCTGCAGTAAGCGTCACTGCCTCCGACTCAGACTCCTCAGTGGCAAAGCTCGAGGCAGCAAAGGGCGCTGTCGAAAGTGAGGGTCGTGGGCGCGTGGGTGTCGCAGGGAAGGCGGGGTCATCGAGTGCCAGAGATGGGCGAGCCGGCGAGGGAGACGCAGTGGCGAAGTGAGCGTCGAGGTGAGGAGGTAGAGGTGGGAGGGGCGGAGTGTCGTCGTCGCAGGAGCAGCGCGGGCCCCTGGGCGAGCGAGACGGGAAAGGGCGAAGCTGCAAGCGTCGCTCAGGCCGGTCAGACTGAGCCGGTTCAACTGATACTGGCTTGTTGACGCACGCTGTCGAGCATGTCACTGGCCGCCTTGGCGACAGCGCGGAGACCTCCGCCGTCGCTCGACCGCCTCGCCTTGTCGCGCTGCAAATCCTTGGGCACGCGCTCGTTCTCCTTCTGCCCCGTCTCTGCCGTCTTGCGGGTTGGCGTAATCTTCTGTCCGACGGTCTTCCTCCTTTGATACAGCTCGTGCGCGGGCTGGTACTCGGAGTCGGCCGTTTTGACGACCTGCCCGACCTCGACGCGCTCTTCAAAAGACTGCAGGGCAGCCTCCTTGACCTGCTCGACTCGCCACTCGCGCGGCACGCTGAAGACGTGCCAGCGATCACTCGGGAGGTGTCGGATCGTCAAGGTGAGCGCGAGAGACGGCGG
This sequence comes from Rhodotorula diobovata, assembly GCA_006352295.1. Taxonomy (NCBI): domain Eukaryota; kingdom Fungi; phylum Basidiomycota; class Microbotryomycetes; order Sporidiobolales; family Sporidiobolaceae; genus Rhodotorula; species Rhodotorula diobovata. Next base: position 166,989 of record SOZI01000004.1, on the reverse strand, counting down.
GTTGGGTGACGGGGGACGCGTCGGGAGGGGAGACGAGCAGGCCTCGCGCATGGAAGACTCGAGCGTGCGAGGCGCCGTGGTTGTTCGCATGCGTCTGAAGTCTGAGGCGAGCTCACGGGTCGGAGAGGAAAGAGACTGTGAGAGGAGCGAAGGAGACGAGACCGGGCCCGGGGAGGGACGAGAAGCGCGCCGCCGTGCGAGCAGCGTCCGTGCACGGACGCGCCCTGTGTGCGAGGCTGCGCGAGTTTCTGATCGTCCCGTGAGCTGGCCGCAAGCAGGCACCTGCTCGAAAGAACGCTCCTCAGCGACCGATCAGTCTGTGCGAGGCGAACGAGCCTGAGGAAGAGGCTGTGTGCACCAGCTCGACGCGGGGTCTCGTGCGGGTTGTGGAAGCCTGTTCTGGGTTCATGCGCCCTCTACCTGACCTGGTCATCCTGCGCAGACTCGCTCGCGAGGGTCGACGTTGGCCCCCCCTTCCCGCTCGCGCCTCGCGGCCGTCCGAGCCGGCGCCTCTTTCTTTCCCTCGTCTCGATCACTCTTCTCGCTCAAGACCTGACCAGCTGTGGCTTGAAAGCCTCCTCCTAGGCCTGACACCGACTTGCGATCCACCGCGACCAGCGCCTCACTCTCACCGAGTCCCCACCGCGTTGGTCCAACCCCCACGAGGCTCTTCATCTCCGAACCGCACTCACGCCCTCACACCCCTCACCGGCGACAGCTGCACCCAATGAGCACATCCGAGCACTCAGTAGCTACCCCGACCATCAAGGACGAGCCCGCCGACTTTGTTTTGGCCGCCGCCGACCCCTGCGAGGAGTCGGACCCTCCCGCCGCCGAGGACGACTCGGACGACGACTACCTCCCTCCCGGCACCGCCTCCGCTCGCCCCAAGAAGCGCAAGGCTGCCATGCCCAAGCAAAAGAAGGTGCCCGTGACGCCCAGGGCCAAGCCCGCGGCGCCCAAACAGCGCAAAGGCAAGGCCAAGCGCTGCACCGGCGACGGCGAGCCCGAGGCGCCGTTCTCGCTCTTGTCGCTCCCGGGCGAGCTGTGAGTCTCTTTACGAGACGCATCCGAGCCAGCACGTGCTGACCTCGGCAATCTGGACGCGCAGCATCGACCAGATCCTGTTCGACGATGCGCTGCACGTGGCCGACCACCTCGCCCTCGCCGCGTCGTGCCGCACGCTCCGCTCGTGCTACTACACCCGCGCGCCGGGCCCGTCCTCCGGCAGGCCCAGCGCCTTCCCCTCCCTCATCTGGGGCGCCCTCCTCGCGCACCGGCCTTTCACGGGTCTCGGCAGCACGTGGTGGCGCAAGGACGACGAGGACGTCGTCGTTCCCGAGGACGGCGACCGCGTCATCAGGCACCTGTGGACGCGCGAGGACCGCGTCGAGGTGGACAAGATGGCAGTGCTCCAAAAAGGGGTGGTCGTGAGGGGGTACGAGTGGGAGGTCGCTGCGAGCAGGGTGGCCAAGCAGGTGCGCTGCCCGTCACTCGCCGGTCCGTGAGCGTCTCTCACGCTGACTGACCCCTGACCCGCAGCGCATCACCAAGACGACCGCCAAGTCCGAGTACAAGCTCAACGACACCGAGTGCGTCTCTCTCCTCTGTCTTTCTCGTCGCCCGCCTCGTTAGAGACGTCCGCTGATGCCCACCCGCAGGCTCCGCGCCCTCACGCCGCGCTACAAGCGCAACCCACACTCGCGCAACGCGGCCCCGATGCAGCTCTTTGTCGAGGCGGCGGTCGAGGCGCTCGCGTTCCGTCTGCACGGCGGCGCGGCTGGGCACGCCGAGCTGTGCGTCTCTCACCCGTCCCCCCTCCCTCGCCGTCCCTGCGTTCGCTCACTCCGTTCGCACGCTGGTGATCGGCAGGCTCAAGGCGCGCGCCGCGACCCAGGCCAAGGCGTACGCGACCCGGCTGGCCAAGGCCGCTGGAACGTGGGTCTCACCGACCAAGAAGCGCAAGACGAGGAGCGAGGCCGACGAGACGGACTCGGACGACGGACACGACGACGACGGCGACGACGACGGAGCGGGAGGTAGCAACGCCTCGGCGTCGCTGAGCCCGACGCCGGCCGCCCCGCGCGCCGCCACGAGCGCGATGTCCCCCTCCAAGGTCGTCGCGGACTCGTTCGCGCGCCTCAGCACCTCGACGCCGCTCAAGCAGGAGCAGGTCGGCTCGGCGTCGTATGCCGCGGCGGGAGGCGCACTCACCCCCATCGCGGCGCGCCTCGCTGCGGCTGCGGCTGCTGGACCGTCGGACGCGTTCTCTGCCCACGGCTGTGGATCCCCTCCCGGCCCCGCCTCCTCGGTCATCGGCAGCGGCGGCGACCCCCGCGGCGGTCCCGCCCCCCTCGCGATCCAACCCTTGGCAGCAGCGGGCCTCGGGACCGCCCCGCTCGGAGCTCCCCCGAGCCCTTTCCTCGTCGGCCCGTCAGGCGCGGCCCCTCCCGCGTCGGCGCCCTTCCTCCTTCCCGGCGCGGCGCACCCGTCGCTCGGCTCGGGCTCGGGCTCAGAGCCGGGCGAGGAGCACAAGCCGTTCGCGGACGCGGACGCGGTCGCGGTTGTGCAGGGAGCTCAGCCTGTCCTCGCGGCGGGGCACGAGCCCGACGCAGAGGATGTCAAGCCCGAGGTCGAGCGCGGGCTTGACGACGCGGAGCAGGCTGGGACGGGCGGGCTGGACGCGGCGGTGGCGGGGGAGGGGGCGAGCGGCTCCGGCACGGGCACGGGCACGGGCGAGCGCCGCAGCGCGAGGAGGGGCGCGAGGAGGGACTACAGCATGTATGTGTGAGGGCGCATGGCTGGAGGGCTTTGGGCTCGTGGGGTGCTTGGCCGCGGGGCTCGAGCGGCGGGGATCTAGCTCGAGTGAGGGAGCGAGCGAGGGACGCTTGGCCTGAACGGGGGACAGCTTGGTAGCACGCTTGTCTGTGTACGCGAGTCTCGTCGTGAACGCCTGAGAAAGATAGTGAATGCTGCTGCGCTCAAGCGGGGCGGACGTGCACGGAAGCGGAGACGGAGCAGGTCGTCGGTCGAGAGCAGAGTGCGGCAGCCTGGGCCCTGCGGAGTCCTGCAGGGTGGCACGGCAGGACCACCAGGCTGCGCAGTGCACGCTGCTAGCCAGCTGGACGAGATGCATGTGGCCAGGCAGCTGGCGTCGGCGCCCGACAGAGGCCGGGGTTCGAGCTTCGAGCTTGCGCGCGCGCGGCGGGCGTCTCCGCGTTTTTTCCCCTCTCTCTCTCTCCCTCCTCTCCTCTCAACCACTCTCCTCTACACACAAAGGAACCATGTCGTGCTACAACTGCGGTCAACGCAAGTCTCGTCCCCCTCAGCAGCTCTTCCTCTCTCCGTGTCCCTCTCCCCCGCCCTCCCTCTTTGCGCGCGCCCACCCCGCCGACACGCGCGGGTGGCGACTCGCCCAAGTCTCGCGCGTCCAGGGCTCGCAGGTTCCGGGTGGCAGGGCTTGCAGCAGATTGTGGCAAAGGGGTCGGGGCGCCGATGGTCCACTAGTCGCGACGCTGCGGCGGGGCGACGAGGTGCCCACCCCCCCCTTTGCAACGCGCTCAATCTTCTCCTCCCCACACACTGCACGGGCGACGAAGGCGGCAAGGGGTGTCGATGGAGTGTCTGGCCTGATTCGAGCGGGGGACTGTTGAGCACCTGTTTCCCGATTGTGCGGACGGTGGAGCTGATGGTGCCGCTCCCCTCGCCTCCTCCCCCTCCCCGCCCGCCTCGACTCGACTCGACTTCGCGTGAACCGACGACGTGCTCTGTCCTCTTCTCTCCCATTCGATCAACCGCCCTGCCCTACTCCTACCATGTCCGCCAACAGCCGGACACATGGCGGCTGCCTGGAAAGTCTCCCCTCCCCGCCTCTTGCGGCGTGTGTCCCGGTTGCAGCGAGACTAACCCTTTTTGTGTTCGTGCGACGCTCGCAGCCCCACCGCTGGTACCCCCCAGTGCTACAACGTGCGCAACCACCTGTCCCTCCCTCTCAGCGTCCTGAAGCAGCTCGGCTCACCCTGCACCCGCTTCCCTCACTGACCGCAGTGCGGCCAGGCCGGCCACATCTCGCGCGACTGCCCCAACGGCGCCGCCCCGAAGAAGTGCTACTCGTGCGGCGACTCGGGCCACATCGTGCGCTCTTTCCCCCTGTGCTGTCCGGCCTCTCGTCACTCACTGACTCTCCCCCTCGTCTTCCGCGTCGTCCCCCCTCCCCACAGTCGCGTGAGTGCCCCCAGAACCCCAACGCCGGCAACCCCGGCTTCGGCGGCGCGCCCGCCATGGGCGGCTTTGGCGGCGCCGGCGCCGGCGTCTGCTACCGCTGCGGCCAGCCGGGCCACATTTCGCGTGCGTGCCCGCAGAACTTTGGTGCCGCTGCCGGCTGTGCGTACCTCCCTCTCTCCTTCTCCCCTTCTTCTTCCCCGGCCCTCGTCGACCTTTCCCCCCCCCTTGCCCTGGCCTGGTGTGCAGCACGCTGACTCGAGCGACCTCCCCACCCTCGCGCAGTCGGCGGTGGCTTCGGCGGCGGATTCCCCGGCGCCGGTGCCGGTGGCTTCGGCGCCAAGACGTGCTACTCGTGCGGCGGCGTCGGCCACCTCTCGCGCGAGTGCGTCAACCCGGCAAAGTGCTTCGCGTGCGGCGGCCAGGGCCACCTCTCGCGCGACTGCCCCCAGGGCGGCGAGAAGCGCTGCTACGGCTGTGGCCAGACGGGCCACATCTCGCGCGAGTGCCCCGCTGCGCAGGGTGGCGCGCCCCCGGCGTGAACGAGTCGGCGTGACTCGACCCTCCCTCTCGGCTTCTCCTCCCTCCTCTCCTCTGTGTTAGCGTTCCACTCTCTTCTCCTCTCGTTGTACAACTGTTTCTGGCACTTCGCTCGGTGAACGGGTTGGAGGAATGACGGGGATAGGTGTGTTGCGCGTGGCGCGAAGGAGCGCAATGCGAACAATCCAACAATCTGGGGCCTGCGCCTGCTTGACCCTCTCTATCGCTTGTCCTGGCCCGTTGTGCGCGAGAGCACACGACGAGGAAGAGAGTGCGTGGGAAGTAAAGGGGAAGGAAGAGGTTGCGTCTTCGCCTCCCACCCGACTGACTACGCCTCGACCCCGTCCACCTGCGCCCCTCCGTCGCCCATCCACCCCCTCGCGAACGCGCCCGCGACCGCCGCAAACGGGTCCTCGGCGCCGCGCACCTCGTCGAGGAAGACGTCGTGCCTGCCGCGCATCTCGTCGTTGTTGCGCCGGATCTCGCGCACGACGCCGTGCGTCCGGGCGCAGTTGGGGCACTGGGACTCGTTCTCGCCGAGGCAGCTGGATCGCGGCGTCCTCTGGGTCGCGTCAGCTCGACTCCGAGGCGAGGAGAGCAGAGTGTGGAGACGAGGAACGCACCGCAGGTGGTACGAGTGGCGGCACATGAAGTGCACCCCGGGGAGGTCGAGCTGCCCGCCGCACGCCGAGCAGCGCGTCACCTGGAAGATGCACGGCTGGGTCGGGTCCGACAGCTCGGCAATCTCGCGCCGCTTCTTGAGCGTCTCGGTGCGGTACGACGTGATGAGGGCTTGGTCCTGCGGACAGCGGGCGGGGCAGGGTCGGGTCAGCCCATGCTGCGACAGGAAGAGATGACGAGCCGCAAAGGGGGCGCGCACCGAGTCAAGCTCTTGCTTGTCGGCGAGGAGCTGCCGCTTGAGGTACTCCCTCACGAGCCCGACGCTCGCGTTGCCGTTGGCGCTCAGCAGTTGGACGACCTTGACGGGCGGGAGGACCTTTGCGCGGTCGACCTCGTCGAGGAGTTCGAGCACGTCGGCCTGGTGCCGTGACAGGAGGTCGGACGACGTCGTGAGGTGACGCAGGACGAGAGGGTAGAGCGAGGGGGTCGAGGGACCGTAGCGCCGCAGGGCGCGGAGGATGCGCGGGGTGAGGTCTGGCCCAGAGGGGGTCGACGTCGCCGCGTCGATCCAGTCTGCGCATCGGGAGACCCGCCGGTCAGTCAGTGGCCGCCTCGCCGTCGAGAGAATCATCGAGAGAGATCAGGACGCACACCGCACAACGTCCTCGTACATGCCCAGGAGCTCGTAAATCAGCACGAACCCTTCCTCGAACCCCTTGGTCGTGCACACCAGCAGCGCCTGCGTCTCGTCATACGGCACCTGGTCACGACACCGGAGCAGCCGCAGCGTCAACCCCTCCAACCGCGCGCGCTCGCGCTCGTCGACGTCCCCCGCCGCCGCGCCAGCCGTCGCCCCGGACACGTACAGCTCGAGCAGCGTGTTCCACACGAGCTGCTCGTCCCGCGCGGCGGGGTCCCTCGGCGGCTCGACGTCGAGCGTCCGCGGCGCGGGCAAGGGCGCGTCCGCCCCCGTGAGCGCCGTGGGCGGGACGAGCGCGTCGACGGGCTTGCCGTACCGCCGTGCGACGACCTGCTCGAGGAACGAGATGAAGTGGCGCGGGCGGTCGACAAAGTGGGCGAAGAAGGCGCGTGGGGAAGGGAGTGGGACGGTGGTCGGCTCGGGCTCGGCGGTCACGACGGAAGAGGGGGCGCGGCCGCCGTCGATTGATGCCGAGTCGGGGACGTCAAATGCCTTGGCGGCGCCGCGTGTCGGGCTCTTCGTGTCGCGCGACCGGCCGTTCTTGAGCGCGCCGACGCGGTCCTTCCCGCTCGTGTCGACCGAGTCCTTGCTCCCCGGCTTCTCCCGCCCCGGCGCAGCCCCCTCCGTCTTCGCGTCGCCTGCTCCCTCTGCGCCGCAGCACACCTCGACGAGCACCTCAGTGGTGAGTTCCGGCTCCTGCGCGAGCAGCACGCCTCCCCACCTCTTGAGGCTCTCTCGCGCCTCCTCCGCCGCCGTCCTCCCCGCGTCGTCCTTGTTCCCGCCCGCGACCCCACTCCTCGCGAGCTCGCGGACGTACCTCAGCGCGCCTCGGCAGTCACCGACGTCCTCGATCGCGATGCGGAGGAAGAGGCCGTGGGTGCGGTACCGCTCTGCGAGCCAGCTCGCGTGCGTGAAGTAGCCCGCTTGTCGCAGGACCCGGATCGCCGTGTCGAGGTCGAAGGGGGGTTCGTCGGTTGCGGTGGCGTCGGTCGAGGGGTCGGACGAGGAAGCGGACGAGGCGGACGAGGAGTGGATGAAGCGCGACAGGGCGTCGTCGTCGGCGAGCTTGGCGTAGCAGTTCAGGAGGAGCGTCGTGATGTCGCTGTTGGCGAGGCCACGCGAGTGCAGCTCTTGGAGGTAGGACGTGAGGTGCGTCAGGCGCTGGGCGTCGAGGAACTGCGCAAGGCGGGCCGAGGCGAGGTGAGCGAGCCTGCAGAGGACGACAAGTCCGAAGTGGGAGGAAGCGCACCTTGCGGATCACGTAGCTCGCCTGGACTGTGCCAACCGTCTTGAGGTACGCCGCCATGGCGCCCTCGTAGTCGGCCTTGCCGTACAGGTGATCGCCGTACCTGTCTCGCTTCCGCTTGTCAGTCCGAGTCTCGCCATCCCCGAGACTGAGAGAAGGCGCACGACGCACCGGCGATAGTTCTCCGCAATCACGTCTGCGCCGAGCCCGCGGCTGTGGGCGAGGCCGATGGCGAGCGTGTACAGGTTGCGCTGGAAGAGCGTCGCGAACGAGGTCTCGAGCGGTTGTTCCGTCAGGCGGAAGAGCTGCGAGCGCGTCCTCGTCAGCCGAACGGGCCGAGCACGAGGGCATTGAGCGCGGGAGGCGAGAGCGCACCTTGCCACCCTCGGTCAGGACCCACACCGCCCCCCACGCCTCGACCACACTCCTCACCCCGCCGCCGCCCTCCTCGCCCGCGTAAGTGCCTGAATAAGCCACAAACTTGTTCTCCGGGTCAAAGATGGTGAGCTTTGCGACGTGCTCGTCGCCTCCTCCTCCCCCTGCGGTCCCGCTCGAGGTCGTGCCCGGCGCGGGCGACGCGCGGGCGTGCGCGCGGATGGTGGCTGAGTTGGAGGCGAGGGAGGAGGACTGTGGAGGGGAGACGATGGCGAGGTAAGGGGTTGGGAGGAGCTGCAGTGCGCTGCTCGAGGAGGACGGAGACGATGCGACCGAAGCCGAGTGCAGCGGGACGATGGACGACTTGGGACCTGTGCACGCGGGACAGTCAGTGTCGAGTCGAGGAACAGGGACACATCAAGAGCGAGAGAGCCACGCACCCTCGTACGCCCAGCACCCTTCCCTCCCCTCGGCGCCGTACACGTAGATGGCCTCTTCCCTCGCAACCACCATGCGCTCGGCCGTCTGGCCCTCGACCTCTCCGACCCCCTTGCCGAGCCCGAGGCGGAGCACCTGCGCGCATCCGACTGCGGCGCCGTGCTCGTCCAGGAGGGCCGGCTGCCCCGACGCGGATGCCGACGCGGAGGAGCCCTTGTTGCCCTTGGACGAGGACGAGGCCTTGTCGCCCGGGAGAGGGAGCGACAGGGCGAGGATCTGCGACGTCGTGAGGATGAACAGCGTCTGGCTCGCGGCGACGCGCGTCGGTCCCGCCCCCGCCGACGTGGCCGTCACACCCAGGTTCGTCACGGGCTCCTTGTTCCCCTCCCACAAGGTCCTCAGCTTGCCCATCCCCCCGACCGTGTACCCAGTCGCGGCGGTCTTCCTCCCCGAGCCCGAGCCCGAGCCCGACCCCGCCCCGGGCGCAGCCGCGGCCGCAGCCCGAGCGCGCGCCGCCGCGTCCTCGAGGTCGAGGAGGGACGACTCGACGAGGTCGACGAGGCGCTTGAAGGCGACGACGGAGCCGTCTGCGAGGCCGAGGACGACGTGCGAGAGGGAGGGGGAGAGGGCGAGGGAAGAGACGGGCGAGGGGCGCGAGGGAGTGGGGGAGATGGGGGCCTGGCGGAGGAGGGTCAGGGTTGGGAGGGAGGGGAGGGATGACGTGTCGGAGGTGGCGTTGGTGGTGGTGGTGGTGGTGGAGGCGGGCGCTGGCAGGGTGAGGAGCCAGACCTTGAGGAGCGGGAACGGGGTCGAGGCGTCGTCCTGCGGGGAAGGGTCAGGCATGGTCAGGCGGAAGCCTCGAGCGCCGCGGCTGGGGCAGCAAGTACGCACTCCGACGGTGACGACGACGGTCCACCCCCTCGACAAGTCCCACTCTGCGCTCTGCACGAGCTGGCACCTGCCGCGGTCGTACGCCCTCCACGAGCGTTCGCTCTCCCAGTCGCTGTTGAGCCAGTGCAGGTTTCCGTCGAGGTCTGCGACGAGGAGGAAGCCCTCTGCGAGGTCTGGGTTGGCGTGGAGGGTCGACACGAGGGCCGGTTGCTGCAAGAGGTCGAGGTGGGGGGACGACGACGACCAAGGGAACGACGCCTGCTGGAAGAACGAGAACTGGCGCCACTGCGAGGAAGTGTACTAGTCAGCCCAACGCCTACACCAGTAAAGCGCCCTGTGCCAGCGCTGGCCGAGGGCGGGCACGTTGCGATGAGGAGGGGAGAGGGACCGGCACGCACTGCTGGAGCCGCCATGGCCGCATTCTGCGCACCCGTGCCGCCCTGTGCAGGCGTAGGTCGCCTGCTCATGGTGCAGCTAAATCAAAGCCGACTCTCGAGAGAGATGAGGGCAAACGGGTCCGAGTGAGGAGCCGCCCCGCTCAGTTCGCCGATCCGCCGTCCACACAAGCGCCGCGCCGTCCTTCTGCAGCACTGCTCGCGAGCACGTGTAACCCTTCCCTCCGTCACCCCAAGGCACCGAGGAACAGAAGGTCGTCAAGTCGAGTCGTGACAGCCGCACGCGGCGGCGCAACTAGCTACAGAAGGGGGACAGAACACAGAGTAGGGGCGCGCGGAAGAGAGTCCTACAACGACACAAAAGTAGAGTGGACAGACGGAAGGCGACGACGCAAGGCTGAAAGCGAAGGGCGGGGCGAAAGCGGGCGGAGGAGCGCTCTACTCTGCGGCGCGGTCAGCCCCCGAACCAGCGGGGGCGCCACGGCTGAGCGAGGCGCCCTCGAGTGGGACGGAGCTCGAGCTCGCAACGGGCGAGGCGGCGCTCGGCTGCGGCGGCGGCGGCGGCGTCGGGTCGGTCGTGCCCGTCGGGGCACGCAGCGGCCGGACGAGGACGACGGCGGCGCCGGCCCCGACCGCCGACGACGAGGAGGGGGCCCGCCCCTCCTCGTCCTCGTGACCGTGCGGCTGCTCCTGCGCCACCGCAGCAGCGACCGCCCCGGAGAGCGTCGCCTCGTCCGCCGGCGGTGCGAGGACGCTCATGCGGCAGATGGGGCAGACGCCCTTCTGGCCCTGGAGCCACGTCTCGATCTCCTCGGCGTGAAACACGTGCGAGCACGGCAGCTCCATGACGAGGTCGCCTGTCTCAAAGTCGGACAGGCAGAACGGGCACTCGGTGAGGGAGGGGTAGCGCCGCGTGGCGCGGGGGGCGGCGCGGTGTGGCGTGGGGACGGGCGCAGGACGCAGGGAGGGGGGGAGGACGCGGGTGAGGGGGGCGGGGAGGCGGGAGGTGAGGCGCTGGATGAGCGAGGGGGCGGCACGGGACGCGTGCTCGTCGGCAGCGTCGGCGTGAAGGAGCGCCGTCTCCTCCGTGGGCTCGTCCGCCCCGGCAGCCGACGACACAGGGACGTGCGCGATCCCAACCTCGCGCTCCTCGTCCTGTCCCAGGTCGCGCATGGCCGCGGCACCGGCGCCGGCACCGGCGGGCGAGTCGGGCTTCTCGGCCTCGCCCCAGCGGAAGACGGGCAGGCGGGCGACGGCGTCCTTGGGCGCGCGCTCGGCCTTGCTCGCGCGTGCCATGCGGACCCGCTGGATGAAGACGGTGATGAGAGTCAGGAGGGAGGGGAGGAAGAGGAGCATGAAGAGGAGGTCGAGGAGGGGCCTGCATGCCGGGTGGCGAGCGGCGGATCAGCCTTGCGCCGGCAGCAGTCCAAGCGGGGATAAAACGCACCAGGCAAAGACCTCGTCCTTGCTGAGGACGACCTCAAGCCCGACGAGGTCGGACTCGTTGCGACTGCGGCCGACGAGGTCCGTCTGAGTTGAGTCGTCGTCAACCGAGGGCGAGTCGTCGTGCTTGGCCAGTTCCTGTTCGTCCTGCCACGTGCGCAGTAGCGACAGGTACGACGCGCGCGAGACAAACGTGGACGGGATCGTGATGTCGGACGTGTCCTCTGCGAACGAGCGAGCGAGCATGCGTCAGTCGGGGCTGTGCAGGGAGAAAGACGGCGCGACGCACCGGGGCTCCACGGCGTCAGCAGTCCATGCCCACCGCTGATCCCTCCCTCCTCCTCGCTCTCGTCGCCAAACACGACCGCCATCGCGCCGTGCTGCTGCGCGAAGCGCACCTTCTGCGAGAAGGGGCACTGCCCACGCTGGACGAGCGCGACCCACGGTGTCGAGGGCTCGCCGGGGACGGGAGCGGGCGTGACGGGGTGCGTCTTGCAGCCAAAGGCGTCGGTGGGGAGGACGGACTCGACGGGGAAGAGGCGGCCGCGGAGGGGGTCGGTGAGGAGGTGTGGACCGAAGGACGAGGGTCGCGACGGGTGGAGGGAGTTGGTGCGCTGCGCGAAGGGGCGAGGGTCAGCTCTGGCTACACGCGCTTCATCTTGTGGGGGAGCCGCTCACCTCGACGTAGACACTGCTCTCGCTCCAGCTGGCGAGCGAGCCGCCCTCGATGCCCGTCTCGCTCGGGTCCCCCTCAAAGTCGCCCATGCCGAACCAGTCTTCCTCGTCAAAGCCAAAGACGCCGAGGATGAGGTCGCCGAGAGACGAGGCAGCCTGGTCAAGCTTGGTGCGGATGTAGGTCCACGACTTGTTAGAGGGCGAGGAGGAGGAGGAAGAGTGGGGGTCGTCGGCGGGGAGCGAGGCGGGGGAGGGAGAGGCGCGCTGGACCGTGAACGAGAGGTCTTCGCCGCCGGCATGTGGGTCGCTAACGAGGCCCACCCGCTGGTTGCCCTTGTTGCTGGTGGCCCCAGCGAGGCCTACGCGGAGTCGCCGTCCCGCCGCCGCGGCGGTCGGGTCGTGTGAGGCCGGCGACTCGACGATGGGCTCGACGGCGAGGTCCTGTGCCTGGACGTGCAGCTGACTTGTGGTGTGCAGGTCGTCAGGGCGGCTCTGCACTGCGTACTGGGCGTAGTCGTCTGTCGAGGTGAGGAGGGTCGCGGCAAAGAGGGCGAGCGTCACGACGAGGAACAAGGCCAGTGGCGCGCGCTGGCGCAGCTGGGGCGCAGGCGGTGGCATCTTGCTGTCCGGGTAGCTGGGTTCCACGCACTCGAGCGAGGCGCGGGGTGAAGGAGGAGAGGGGAGAGGAGCGAGCGCGAGGAGTTAGTCGCCACCAGGAAGGGGCCGGCACAGCCTCACTCGCGGTCAGGTCTGATTCTGCGCGCAAAGCCTTCGTATGACAGCTCTCGTGAGGTGCACGACCCTCGCACCCACTCGCGAGGCGAGTTGCCGGCCGCTTCTCTCGCTCGCTTTTCACGTGGAACCTCACTGAGCGACCCCGACTCGCTCATCACCCTGAAACCGCGTCGCTCCTCCATAGCAGACATACTCGTCCCTTGCACCCCGCCCCGACCCGCTCACCCACGCGCGACCAGCCCCGCCCTCTCCTCCTCGTCGCCGCCCACCGCGCCCGAGGCTCCTCCTCCGCCGCCGCCCCTCTCCTTCAGCTGCGGTATCCACGTCCCGACCGACCACGTCCTCTTGAGCTCGACCTTGGGCGGCTCGGGCCCCGAGATCCCGCTGCTGCCGCTCAGCGAGCGCGTGCTCGCTGCGCTCGAGAGCGCGAGCGGCACGGGCGTGAATCCCCCGCCAGTGCTCGACGCGCCGCGCTTGTGCGTCGGGCGGATCGGAGTGCTTGACGAGATGGAGGGCGGCTTGGGCGTCGAGAAGGCGGCTTCGCCCGAGGCGGGCGGAGGAGGAGGTTGGACGGTCCCGCGCGGCGAGCCGGGGAGGGGCAGGTTGACGGCCGTCACGAGCGATTTGGAGATGGACGGCGTCGAGGAATGAAGAGGTACCTTGTCGAGTGTCGCTGAGGTGGGAGGGCCCGCAAGGGCCGCCGGCGAGTTCTGCGTTGAGACGGGAGGCGGCGGCGGGTGCGCCGGCAGGAAAAGCGCCGGCTGCAAACCAGCAACAAATGGTCAGGTTGCGTCCCCGGACGAGCAAGCAGGCCTGTGACACACCTGGTCGGCCTTGAACTTGAGCTCGTCGTCGCCCACCTTGGTCTGCTCGCTCGCATCCGTGTCGACCGTCCTGACGCTCTGCACGCGCATGGTGGCCCTCGTCGCCTGCTGCGCCTGCGCCACGTCGAGCGGGCCAAAGAAGCCTCTGCTGTGACCGCCCGCCATCGGAGGCGGGTCATAAGCCCCGTACCTCCCGCTCATGGCGTACGCGTCCTGGCGCATGTCGGTCGTTGGCTGCCCGACGCGCGCAGGGGCGTACACCGCGCCCCCTCCTTCGCGGATGATGGTCCCGACGGGTCCGGTGTAGGCGCCGTCACGTGGGCGGATCGTCGAGCCGTCGGGGAGGCGGTGCCACCTGTCGGCGGGGGCGAGCGACGAGCGGCAGCGCCGGACAGAGGACCACACGGCGGAGGCGAAGACGAGGAAGGTGACGAAGCAGGCAACGACGCTGAGGCCGAAGACGGCGTCGGGAGAGCGGCTGTGGATCACGGTGGGCCGGTCAGGAGAGCTCGAGCGGCGAGCAGAAGCGGGAGGGACGCGCGCACCTTGCGATCCAGTCCTGGATATGTCTGCCCGCGTCCTCTGTCACCGAGCGGTCCTCCAAGGAGCGACGAAGCAGTGTGGCGGGCATGCTGAGCCAGTCGAGTGAAGGGGAGGAGGGAGGGAACGAGAGCCAAGGAACGTGGGCGGCCGACAAAAGAGGACGGACGGCCAGGAGTTGCCGGACCGTCCGTGGACACACGCCTCCTGTCACCAAGGGGGGCGTGCGGTGGTCTTGCAATTTGCGGTACTTGGTCGTGCAAGCTGATCAGGCGAGCGCAGAGAGACGAGGGAGAGCCTGCGCGGCGCAGACGGGTCGAAGAGCGAACAAGCACACGGCCAACCTTCCCAAGCGCGAGCAAGGGGCACGAACTTCACTGCAGGGAGTCTCGAGGCGCTTGAGTGGGTTGTACACGGTCACAGAGGCTTTTGTTCGTGAACGAGGGCAAGGCCGCTCAGGCGACGGTCTCGGGGCCGTCGTCCGTCGCCTTGAGCTCCCTCTCGGCCGTCGTGGCGAGCGAGGGAGACGTCGGGGGCGACATCGAGAGCTGGGTCGCTTTGGCGGGTCAGAATGTGCTTGAACAGAGCAAAAAGAGAAGCCATTGTGCTCTCGCGCGACGCACCTTCTGGGCACCCATCTCGGCGGGCGAGTGCGACACAAAGTCGGGCGAGCGAGCGAGGGCGATGCCTGCGTCGATGGGCGGGTTGCTCGTCAGTGCCATGCCTTCGTTAGCGAGAGCGCTCTGACCCTGGCTTACCCTCAAGGATGTCCTGTACGGGCAGGGTAAGCAGGTCAGTACGTGCAAGGCGCGCGGGCGCGCGGGCTCGGGGGCGAGGAACGCACGTCCTGCTCGCTGCCCCAGTTGGCCGTGCCGTGGCCGTGTTTCTTGGAGCCCGAGTCTGCGTTGCGCCGCGTGCGAGACGGGGGGTCAGCGACGCGAGGAACCGGACGGAAGAAGGGGCGAGGGACTCGCAGCTCGTCTTGAGGTTGTGCATGGCCTCCTTGGTCTTGTGCTGGGAGCGCGTCCTGTAGAATAGATGGTCAGTGACGACCTTAGAAGCTCCACACGGCTGCTCCAGGCCTGGCCAACGCACATTTTCGAGTCGGGACTTGGAAGTGGGGGCGCGGGGAGATGGAGTCTGTGGGTGAGCGAGGGAGAGCGTGGGTCAGCGTGGATATGCTGGCACAGGGGAAGGAGGGTCGTACAGATTGCGCAGAGGCTGTCGGTAGGGTCGCAAGCGGTGCGGGCAGAGAGTGGGAGGAGAGAGGAGATGAGGGCAGCTCGAGTGCTCGTGACCTCGGGACCCTTCCTCGAAGCTTTCGCACCGAGCGCGACTAGCGTCGGCATACCCAACTGAGCTCTCTGCTGATTCGTGCGGCCGGGCCTCGGAAGGACCTGCTCGTCATTTCTCCGCTGAGCAAACGCCGTCGACCGCAAGCTGCCGGGCAGAGTCTCGCACGCACGCACGCACGCACCCTCTCGTGCCTCTCCTCGCTTCAGTGCAACTCTGTCGGCTTGACCTGGTTTGTTCCTGCACGGGGGCGAGCGAGCGCACGAGTGCAAGGAAAGGCGCAAGGCCAGCACTTGGCCTGCCACCCCCGCGGCCCTGCCCGGGCGCGGCGTCTACGACAAACCCTCTCCGCCCCGCCCCTCCCTGCCTCACGCCGTCCCTGGGCAGACGCTGATGAATGCTAGGCACGGTCCTGCAGGACGCGCGCGCGCTCGTAGCTCCGCCGCGAGGTGCGCAGGAGCCACGTGAAGGCGTCCTTGACCTGGTTCGGGTTCTGGTTCGCGATGGCGCTGCGGAGGAGGGGGCACAATGTCGGCGTGTGAGTAGGCGTCACTCTCACACTCTCGAACGATCTCGCACTCTCGAACGAGAGGAAGGAAGGGAAAGAAAGACGCGACGCACGTCGTGAACCGTCCGAGGAACTCCTGCTTCTCCTCTAGTCCCGCCGCGCGCTGCTCGAGCCGCTCGACGGCCGGTGGCACCGTCTGGGCGAGCACGGCCGGGAACTGGATCGACAAGAGGCGCAGGATGGTGAGCACGTTGTGCGGCTCGTCCTCGCCCCCCGCGACGAGCACGTCGAGCAAGAGCTGCACGAGCTGCGTCGCGTGGGCCTCGACGACGGCGCGGATCGCGCTCGCGTACGCGGGGAACGACGCGTGCTGCGCGGGCGAGAGGTACTGGTCCGAGGGGTCGTGGAGAGAGTCGTGTCCGACGATGGCGCGGATGGCGTCGAGTGCGTCGAGGACGATGCGGACGGAGGGGAGCGTGAGGGCCGTCAGGGTCGACTGGAACGCGGCGGGGAAGGCGGGCGAGAGGAGGATGTGGTCCGGCATCGAGTCGGCGAGCGCCTGGACGAGGTGCACGTAGTCGTCGAGGACTGGAGGAGGCCGCAGGGGTCAGTCACACGGCTGCGTGGGCTTGCACGAACCCGAGGGAGGAGCGGGGACGCACCATCGGGCACCTGCGTGGGGGGAGTCGCCTGCAGCAGCTCAAACAGCCTGTTGCTCTCGCGCTCAAACGCCGCCTTGGCGCCGGCGCTTAACCCGGCGTCGCCGTGGGCGGCAAACTGCTGCACGAGCTTGCCCGTGATCCACAGATAGTCGCTCGTCGGCGCCGCCTCGAACGCACTCGCGAGGCGGTCGAGCATGGCGGGCGCGACGGCGCCCGCGAGGTCGCCGAAGAAGACGAGGCCTCGCCGGAGGGCGATGCAGGTGCGGTTCGCGACGGACGCGACGTGGCCGTACCGCGTGAGGAGCGCGTCGAGGATCCCCCACGCCTGTTGGCACGTGGCGGCGCACGAAGGGTCGAGCGCGCCTTCGGGGAGGCGCTGGATGATGGCGAGGTAGACGTCGATGCGCTCGAGCGCCTCGCACACTCTGCGGAGCTGGTCCTTGGTGGCGGACTGGTCCTGGGCGACCGTCGCGTGGACGAGCTCGACGTTGGGCATGACGAAGGTCGACAGGGCGGCGGCGACCTCGGAGGCGGGCATGGCCTGGAGGATGTGGGCGATGGCGGCCGACAGGTCGAGGAGGTCGTCGCCGCCGAGCCTGCCCGAGCTCGACACGGTCTGGATGAAGGTGTGCAGCTGCGGCAGGAAGGGGACGAGGTGGTCTGCGCAGTCCTTGCACAGGTACTTCATCGTCTGGGACGCGGCGGCGAGCACCTCGGGGTCGGCCTCGTCAAAGCCCGCAGAGACGTACGGCAGCTGGAACTGGATATGCTCCGGGTGCTGCTGTGTCCAGTGCGTGTACCGCCCAATGACGAGGATCGCCGCGTACCGGATGCGCGGGTGCGGCGGGAGCTTGGGCAGCATCTCCATGATGCGCGGCACGAGGTCGTTGTCGTGCACGTCGATCTTGGACCCCATCGACCGCATCGAGAACAAGGGGGCCTCGACGTCCTGCCACTTGACGGCGTCGCCCGCCGCGACGGCCCGGGCGATCGTGTCGTACGCCTGCTGGAGGCACGGCCCCGACCCGAGCACCTCGCAGCAGTCCTTGAGCGTGTCGCCAATCTTGTACCGGAAGTCGCGGAACGTGTCGCGCTCCTCGCCCGTCAGGGCGCTCGCGTCGTCCGGGTAGTGCAGGTGGCGGATGACGATCCCGACGAGGTCGGCAAAGACCTGCAGGAGGGGCGCGACGACCGGACCGGCGCCGACCTTGAGGATGCCCCTCGCGAGGCGGTGCCAGACGTTGAGCGTGATCTCGACGACCTCGAGTTCCGAGTAGGCCGCGCACTCCTTGATGAGCTCGACGAGCGGGAGGAACGACGCCGGGTGCTGGACGATGAGGGGTTCGTACCACTCTCCCGCCTCGACGAGCACGCGACAGTACCCTCGCATCTTGTCCTCGTCGTCGCGCGTCTCTGGGCTGGACAGGTTGGGCGCGAGGGCCGTCAATCGCGGGACAATCTCCTGGATGACGGCCACGTTCTCCTGGAGCTCCATCGTTTCGTGGATGATGTCGACGAGGACGTCGACGGCCGCGTCGAACAACTCGTCGCTGGACAGGGCCGAGAAGGCGGCGGCGAGGATGGGTGCGCCCGCGAGCGACGCCGAGCGGATCTGGCCCGTTCGCAGCCACGCGCCCAGCGTCTGGTAGCACTGGTTCTGCAGTTGAGGCGTGATGCCTGCAGGGCGGGTGCGCGTTAGCGACATGGCTCTATGTGTTAGGGTTAGCGCAAAGGAGAGGAAAGAGGAAGCGGGACGGACCTGGCGCCGTCACGTACATCGACAAGAGCGAGATGACCTGCTCTCCGCGCTTGGCCGTCTGCTCCCCCTCGCGGCCAAACTCCTGCTTGACCGGGATCTTGAAGTTGCTGTTGTACTCCTCGGCCAGGACCTGGAGGTACTCGAGCAGCGCGGCGGCCATGTCGGGTTCGTTGCCGAACTGGTCAATCATGCCCGCGACCGGGTCGCTCCACTGTTGGGGCGTGAGCTGCAGCGCGAGGTCGGCGAGGGCGATGCAGACTTGGGTGAGGATGACGCGCGGGCCAGACGCGAACTGGCGCAGGGCCGTGAGGAGCGAGTCGCGGAGTGGGAGGAGGTGCTCTTCGGGGAGCTGGTGCAGGTCGTAGGTGATCTGGCGGGGCGCGCTCCAGTGTCAGTCTGCGGCCCTGGGCTTTGTGAGAGACGGTCAGACTGCCGGCGCACCTTTGTGCGGAAAGTCTGGGCCGCAAACAGTTTGGGCTCGACGGGGGCGTCTGGCGCAAACAGGATGAGTTGCGAGGTCGCCCATGCCTCGTTCTGCGTGGACGGGTGGGCACCGGAGTTGTCAGTAGGGACTTGACAGGAAGCGCTAGGCGAGCTGCTGAGTGCTAATCGCTGCGAGTGGAGCTCCCCCGCTCGTCGCTCGCCGTCGTCGAGGACGAGTCCCGATGAACGACGCTGGCCCGGCCGCGGGTCATCCAGCTGACTCCGCGCCCGGGCCTGCTGTCAAGAGCATGACAGTTCCGCCCCTGCTGGTGCCGTGCAACCCAATGCGCGCCTCGAGGGGGGGAGACAGACGGACGCACGCTCTTCTGAAAGTCGTGGAGCCACTGGTCGGCCTTGAGTTTTGCGTCGCGGTCCGGGTTGGAGTAGAGGACTGTGAGTGCGTCGACGATGGGCTTTACTGCGTCTGACATGGCCGGGGTGGGGCGAGATGGGGGCCGAGTTGAGGGAGGGGGGGATGAGGAGGAGGGGGAGGGGAGAGATGACGAGAGCGACGGCGCAGTGAGGGCGGGCTGCGCGCACGGCTCTGTTCCTTTGAAAGCTAGGACGCGGGCGGCAAGGCCTGGTACAAGGACAGTGAGGGGGAGGAGAGGAGGGACGACTTCTCGGACTCCGCCCAGGCGGTCGCCCCCATCTCTCCCGTGTCGCCCGAGGCGCACGAGCAAGACCGTGCGTGTCTCGTACCAAAGGATCTGCCGCAGCCTCGCTCGCCCGCCCCGCCCGGCCCTTCGAACACGCGCGCACCCGTCCTCTCATCGTCCCCGGCTCGCCGCGCTCTCTTCCCCACCTCGACCCCTGCTTCGTTACGCTCACCATGCCCGCCGTGCGCCCAATTCGACGTGCAGCCGCTCCAAAGCGACCCTGCGCCAACCTCGCCGATTCGGACGACGACGACGCAGAGGACGCCGCCTCGGACGACGAGGCTTGGCTCAACAAGGCCCTCCGTCGGTCGACCCCGACGTCGAAACGCGCACACGACGAAGACTTTACGCCAAAGAGGTGCAGGAGGGTGCAACGCAAGTTCGTCGTGTCACACTTGGGAAAGCGCAAGGTCAAGCGCAGGGACCCGTCGCGCCTCCTCAACCTCGACGTCCTCACCGAAGTGCGCACTCTCTCTCTCTTGATTCTCGACGAGGACTCGCCTGCCTGACCCGTGCCCGAGACCGCGCGTGGGACAGATCTGCACGCACCTGTCCTGCCACGACGTCGTCGCCCCGCGCCTCGTCAACAAGACGCTGCACGCCCTCTTGACCGACGACACGACCGCCAGCGCCGTCATCTGGAGGCGAGCCCTCGCGAGGGCGGACTTCCCCGTCTCGGAGCTCAGGGCTCGGGTCCTCAAGCCATGGCAGCTCGTCATCCTCATGACCGACCCTCACTGCTCAGTGCGCCGCTCCCATCCATCTGGACCCCAGCGCTCGACCCCCGCCGCGCGCACCCAGCCGACTGACGCCTCCCCGTCCGTCCGCGTGCACAGCACTGCGGTTCCTACCCCACCTACGACGGCCTCGACCTGGCGCTCCTGCGCACCTTGTGCGCCACGTGCGGCGCCAGACGCAGCTCGTGCCGCTGTGGCGCGAGCGCAAGCTCCCCTGCACACGCTGCACCCGCTCACGCGGTCGTGCGCGCTGCGGAGCTACGGTGCGTGTGCCGGAACGCCTCGCTTTCGCGCACCGCGCACGTGGGGAGCACGGCTCACCCGCGGTTCGAGGCCCCGCACAGCCCCGCTCAAACGGCGAGACCGCGTCTCTGCCAAATGTGCGTCGTTCCCCCCTCCCCTCGCCTGGCTCTCGCTCTCTCTCTCGCTCCCTGCCTGACCCTCACCTCGACTCACCTCGACTCGTCTCCTCCAGGCCTCACCTACCTCCCCGACCTCCTCGCCCTCGACACCCGCCTCTGGGCGCTCCAACGACGAGACAACGCCGACCCGGCACTCGCCCGCGCGCCCGCGCCCTCCCACTCCACCCCCGCCAGGGACGCACTCGCGCCCGGGAGGCGCGGCGAGGCGTACAGGGGGAGGTGCCACGTCCCCCCGCCGTCGACAGGGCACAGAGGAGGCAGCAGGGTCGCGAGGTTTGCGCGGGAGAGGGTCGAGACGCTGTGGCTCGTCAAGGAGGTGCGCGAGTTGCCCTCTTCCCTCTCCCTCTCTCTCTCTCTCGCACGCGCGTGGAGCGCGCCGCACTGACGCCGCGCACGAACCGACTGACCCGCGAGCGTGCAGGACGCCAAGCACCTCGAGCGGACCGCGCCGGAGAGGGAACGCCGCCGGGGCCGCCGCTGGTTGTGCGGGTGGGGGCAAACTGAGGGCGAGAACGAGTGATCGAGGGACGACGGGTGAGCCGCAGGTCGACCGGACCGGACCGGGGGACGTGCGGCTTTCGGGTGGTAGTAGTGAGTGCGGTGATGTAGCCCGCAACGGGGACAAACATAGACGCTGGGCGAGCTCTTTAAGTACTCGGCTCTTTCCTCTCGACGCCAAACCGGCCCCTCCCTCGTTTTGTCCATCCCGGATGAGCAGCACACATGCGAGGAAGACAACGGTCAAGCAAGAACGAGCGCGAGTCGCTCGGACCGCGCTAATGAGCCTCGTGCCGTGCGTCGTCGCCTTCCCTCGCACGCGCCAACGAGGCTCGGTCAGCGCGCTGTTCAGAATCGGGTTGTGACTTTTCCGGATGTCCATGAGGTGAGCGCGGGGTGCGCTGCAGGTCTAGTGCGTGGGGGAGAGGCGGTACAAGGTGGGGGGGAGGGTCGCTACAGGTCGAGGTCCTTGAGTTCCCAGCCTGCGTGCAATGAGTCTCGTCAGTCAGCGTTCGTGCACCCACGACATCCAGCGTTCCCCCGAGTCAGGGCACGCAGCGGGGCCCGAGTTCGAGAGAGACTCAAAGAGCCGAGCGCCGGAGACTCACTGACGCCGCACCCGCACCCGGCGTCCTTGCTCTGCGGGTTGTCGCGGATCTTGAACGCGCTCCCGATGAGTTCTGTCGCGTAGTCGATCGTCGAGCCCTTGACGAGCGGGAGGCTCGCCGCGTCCACCACGAGGCGCGCCGTCGCCCCTGCGCCCTCCCCCCCCTCGCCCTCCCCCTCAGCAGGCGCCTCAAACAGGTAGTCGTCCGGTTCCCGCATCGCCGTGACCTGCATCTTGTACTGGTAGCCGTGGCACCCGCCGCTCTCGACGGCGAGGCGCAGCGCGAGGTCCGGGTTGGAGGCGGCGCGCTGGGCGCGGAGGATCTGGCGGATGGCCGAGGGGGTGAGGGCCATGGTGAGGCTCTGGCCGGGGGGGAGGTCGTCTTCGACGGGTTCGAAGTCGGGGGGTGGGGAGGGGGGCGGGTGCGCGGGGCAGACGATCGGGGAGGCGGTGGGGGTGGACGACGAGGAGGAGGAGGTGGCGAACGAGGCGGCGGCGGCGACGGCGTGGCGGGGCCGGCTACGCGAAAGGGAGGTGATGGGTGCAGTGGGCGGCACTGCTGAGCGTGCATGGAGGGAGCGGGTGAGCACCCGAGGGGTTGGTGGTGGTGCTGATGCAGCCGACCCCCGCCGCGCGACGAGGGGCAACGGCGGCGACGACGGGGTGCGGCGTGCGACGAGGCCGACGTGGTGTGCGCAACGGGTGCAACTGCGCTGCATCGTCGGTCTAAGTGGGTGTTCAGGCCACACCGAGGGCAGAGTGGAGAGAAGGACGAGGAGGAGAGAGACCCGGCCGCGGGCGACGGCAGTCCCCTCCCGGACTCTGAGCGCTTGACCTCCAACTCGACCACAGGAGAGTACTGCTTCTACATAAGCTAGCCTAGTCACACCAACACCCTCAGAGACGCGCCCACCCGAGCCCGTTTCCCCTCCCTCCCCCCGCGCGCCTCCGTCCTCACCCACCCACCTCGACGCGTCGCTCCTCGTCCCGCACCGCATCCTCCCCCACCCACACCCACGCATGAGCGTCCACCCCTCGCGCCGACGCGGCCCCCTCCCGCACGACCTCGAGTTCGCCGCCCTCGACGGCGCCTCGGCCGGCTGGAGCCACCTCGACGCCGTCGCGGTCGCCCCACCACCACGGGGCAGCACCAACGCCAAGGGCAAGGGCAAGGCGAGGGAGGGCGACGTCGAGATTGTCCCCAGCGTCAGGATGAACGTCGTAGAGGGGCTCGACGGCGTGCGCTTTCCCCCTCCCCCTCCTGCCTTCGCGCGCTCACACGGACGCGCCCCGTCCCCCCCCCGCCGCAGCGACACCTGACGTACGGCCCGTTCACGCCCCCTCACAAAGCCTCGGTCCCGCTGTGGCTCGCCGTCCACCTCAAGAAGAAGCGCCGCTGCCGCATCGTCGCCCCCGCGTGGCTCTCCGTCGGTGCGCTCTCCCTCCCTTCCCCTCCCGTCCCCTCGTTCTCTCGTGTCGTGTCGTGCTGTGCTGACGATGTGGTGGCCCTCCGGTGTGGTGACACGCGCGTAGCCGAGCTCGAGGAGGTGCTGCGGCAGGAGCAGACCCAGCCAGACTTTAGCGACCTCCCGAGGGACTACCTCGAGGTGTCCAAAGTCCTCCTCGAAGTGTCCGTCCTCCCCCCACTTCCCCCCCACTCTCTTTGCTCGTCTCTCCCGCGCGCTGACACGGCACGGCAGCGCAAGCGACGACGTGCCGGCGCCGGACCGGGTCAGGCTCCTCCTCAAGGACATTCGCGAGGCGAGGCAGGCCAAGGTCCGGGAGGGTCTCGGGGCGATCAATGCCGTGCACCTCGGAGTGCGCTCCCTTCCTTCCCTCTCCCTCTCCTTCTCGACGCCGCACAGCCCGCTCACCCGCCCCCGCCACGCCCACCCACACGCACACAGATGCCCAACCTCTCGACCCTCGAACTCGCCGAGCTGCGGCCCTTCTTCTCCCTCTCGTTCACCCGCCTGCGGGACCTCGACCCGCTCGCCGACGCGCACCGCGCCGCCGAGGAGTGGTGGATGCGCGACCCGGCCGGGTGCCTCGACGCGGCGAGGAGGGGGGAGGTTGGCGCGGGGAAGGGAGGGGCGGGCAGGGGGAGGGGGGAGAGGGAGGGGTCGGAGATGAGTGGCGGGGGGTACTGAGACGGGGCGGGGGCGTGCGGCAGGGGGCGCAAGGGTGCGCCGAGCGTCAGGCCTTGTCTTGTGGCAGCGCGCGCTCGCGGACTCTTTGTCGCGGGGATGCCGTCTCGCGTCTCGGGTGCATGCAGTCGCTGTACGGTGTGAACTAGGCCGTCTGCGTGCGTGTAAGGAGAGGCGTCGAGAGAGAGCGGGGGGGGGCGTTTGAGAAGGTTAAGCGGGCTAGATAGGCAGGCGACTCGCTGCGCCGGGGCGAGCGAGGGCGCGACCTTCGCCGTTTGTTTCGCTCGCTCGCGCCCCCCTCCCGCTCTCGCTCCTGCTTGTTGCCTCGTCGACCAGCACGCGTGCGCGCGAGAGAGAGTCTCGTAGCAGCTCGAACAGGGCACTCGACAGCTCGTCAGCCCCCAGCGTACCAGCCAGCGCGCCGTCGTCCCCGGAGTCAGCAGGAAGCCGCCTGTCGGACCGCCCCTCGCCACTCTCGCCGGAGCAGTGCGGTACAGCGGAGCACGTTCAACGAGTGCCATCGAGGAGCACTGCACCACCCGCGCACCCACCAGTCGCCTCAGTCGAGCCCGGCGTCTCTGCCCCCTCTTCTGCCCCCTCCCCCCTCCCTCCCTCAGGTCCCCGGACCTTCTCAACTCGCCCTGACGAGCCAGAGTGGACTGCGCCATGAGCCACCCGTACCCTCAGCAAGGCCCTCCTCGTCCACCCACCTCTCTCCCCCTCGCCGCCCCGCCTCTGCCTCTCGCCCAGGGCGCGCGCCTCCCCCTCGGGCCACCACCACCACCGCAGCAGCAGCAGCAGCTCTACCAGGCGCCGCCCGCCCACCCCGCCATGCTGCACCACGCCCCGGTCCCGACATTCGACGACACCCTCCCCTACCCGCTCCCGCTCCCTCCCTCGTCTGCCTCGGGCACGACCCTCTCCTCGTCGTTGGTGGCACCGCACCCTCCCGCACCCTCGCTCGCCTTCCCTCCCGCCAGTGCCGCCGCCGCCCCAGCCCCAGCGTACCTCGAAGGAGGCTTCTACCCGCTGCCCCTCCCCCCCGCGTCCGCGTCCGCCGCCGCGCCGGCTCCTGCGCCTGCGCCTGCCCCCGCAGCCGGCCCCCGCAACGCCCTCGACGCGGCGCTGCCCTACCCGCTGCCGCTCCCTGGTGCCGTGCGCCCCAGCTCCGCCGCCGCCGGGCCCAGCGCGTCGGTCGGCGCCGCCGCTCCGGCCGTGTCGAGCGCGGCGACGGCCAATGCGGCCGCTCCTGATGTGGCAGCCCTCAACACCGGCATCAGCGGCACCTCAATCAAGAACGACGACCAGGAGGACGACGTCGACATGCTCGACTCGCTCCCCCGCCTGCCCACTCCCCCAGCGGCGCTCAGCCCCGACCCCGGCCCCGTCGCGTCCACCTCCGCCTCCGCCTCCGCCGCACAGCGCGCCGCGCGCCCGCCGGCGCCGCCGCTCCAGAACAAGTCCGGCGCACCGACCGTCACCCCGCTGACAGGGCACGTCCCGATCCCGTCGCACCTGCCGAAACCGCGCTCGCGCAAGAACCCTGTCCCGCGCGCGTCCGCGGGCGGCGCCGGGGGCGGGCGCGGGGGGAGGAAGGCGGCTGGTGCTGGGAAGAGGGGCAAGGATGCGGGAGGGGGAGGGGAGAAGGAGGACGTCGGGAGGAGGAGGAGGCAGAGCAGGGGGGGGTGGGGAGGGCCGGGCGGGGGGCCGGGGAGCAGGCCTGAGACGTTCCTGCGCAAGCTGTGGAAGTGCGTCCCTCCCTTTTCCCTCTTCCTCTCTCTCTCTCGCTCTCTCCTTGCGCTTGTTCTCTGCCCGACCGAGCACGGACTGACGCACTCGCCCCTCTCCTCCCGCCCCCCCTCCCTCGCGTGCGCAGGCTCCTCAACCACGACCCCGAGGACGTGACGCCGTACGTCCGGTGGGACAAGACGGGGCGGCTCCTCATCATCCCCGACGAGAAGGCCCTCGTCGAGAACGTGTGCAAGGTCCACTTTGCGCAGAAAAACATCACGTCGTTTGTGCGTCGCCCTTTCCCCCCCCCCCCCACCCCTTCCTCTCTCTCCCTGGTAAGTGAGCAGTGCGCATGCTGACACTTTGAGGGGGATGCTGCGCCCAGAACAAGCAGATGAACGTGCGTCCGCGCGCCTCGACAGCGCTTCTCCCTGCTCCCTCCTGCGCTGCCTCGTCCCGCTCGCCCGCGCTGCCGCAACTGACCCACCTCACGCCCCGTTCTCCCCCCGGCGCCCACAGAACTGGGACTTCAAGCGCCACTCGCGCTCGCAGCGCGACCTCGCCATCATCTCCAAGACCGAGCCGGGCGTCAACCGCCAGACGCGCATCTGGTACCACACGCAGCTCCACTCGGGCTCGACGTGGAACGACGTGCAGAGTGTCGGTCGGCACGAGGACGGCATGGCCAAGAAGAGGCGCGTCCAGGTCAAGCAGGAGGCGGGCGAGGGAGGCGCGGGAGGAGGAGGACGAGGAGGCGGCGCAGCCAAGAGGCAGAAGCTCGACGGCGGCGGCGCGGCGTCGTCGTCGTCCGAGCCGCCCCGGGCCGAGACCTCGGCCGAGGCGGCGTCGCGCGCGTCGGCTGCGCTGCGCTCGACGGCGCGCGTGCCCACCAAGCGGCCCCGGTACAAGATGTACGACTCGAGCGACGACGACGAGTCGGACGAGTTTAGCGAGACGGACGACGAGGACGCGTTTGGCGGGTCGGACAGCGACGAGTTGGGCGACTTGACGAGCTCGGAGGAGGAGGTGGGTGGTGGTGCTGGAGGAGGAGGGGAGGAGGGGCCGGAGGGGGAGGAGGGCGAGGGGGCCGCGGCGGCGCAGGGCGCAGAGGGCGTCGTCGGGGTTGAGGGGGAACGCGAGGCCGCCGACGCAGATGCCGACGCCGACGCCGACGGCGAGCCGGACGACGAGGTCCTTGAGGCGCGGCACCAGCAGCGCAGGCCCGCCTCTCCCTCCAAGGCCAACGCTGCCGCCGCCCCGGAGCCATCCGCCGCGTCGGCGTCGCCTTCCAAGGGCAAGGGCAAGGCGCGCGCCGTCTCGCCGCCCCCTACGCGCGCAGGCTCGAAGCGCCCTCGCACGAGTGGGGTGGGCGCCCCGACCGCCGGGGCGGGGAGCAGCAAGACGCTCGCGCCCGCGCCGACGACCAAGCGCGCTGCGGCGGCGGCGGCGGCAAAGGCGCTGCGCGAGCGGGGGGAGGAGATGGGGACGAAGCGGGAGGGAGAGGACCGCGACGACGATGCCGATGCCGATGCCGATGCCGATGCCGAGGCGAGGGAGGCGGCCGAGGCGCTGCTGGGCCCGCAGAGGGCCGGAGCGGGCGCGAGGCAGACGAAGAGGAGCGCGGCGGCCGCACAGGCGGCGCTCGAGCTCGGAGGCCAGGGCGAGGCTGATGCCAAGGCGGTCGAGGAAGGAGCCGAGGCCGCGTCGTCGGGCGGGGACGTCGTCGAGCCTGCCGCTCCTGCGGGCCCAACCGATGACGGTCCCGCGCGCCGCACGCGCACACGCGCGTCCGAGCCCTCCGCATCGACCTCGACCCCCGCGTCCGCGTCCGCATCGAGGGGCAAGGGCAAGGCCGCCCCCGCCGCGTCGACGAGGTCTGCGCGCACGTTGCCCTCCCGCACGGCTGGGGGCGCCAAGCCCGCAGCTGGCTCGTCGAGAGGCGACCGTGCGGCGCGTCGCGGCGCGCTGGGCGACGAGGCGCAGGGAGCGGCGGCGCAGGGCGGGGTGCTCCCTCCTGTCCCGGCCCGGACGACTCGCGTGGCTGCGCGCGGCCAGAACGGCCGTGCGTCGTCGTCGAGCGCGACTGCGCCCAGGGCGGCTGACCCTGGTGGACGCGAGGGCAAGGGTGCTCAGCAGCAGCAGGCGGAGGAGGTCGGGGCGACGCAGAGCGAGGGCATGCGCCGCGGCGGTGCGGGATACCGTGCTGGCGGCGACGTCGAGGCCGACGGGATGGCGGCCGGCGGCGGCGCGAACGGGTCGGCCCCGGCCATGATGCTGCCGCTGCAGCCGCCGTCGACGAACGGGCGCGCGACGGGAGAGCAAGTCTACTCGCTGCCGCGGCCGCCGCACCTCGGTGCGGGTGCTTCCGCCCTCGCCGCCGCGAGCGCAGCCATGGCCGCCTCGACCTCTGCGTCGTCGTCGTCCGAGGTTCACTCGCCCTCTGCCGCCTCTGCCGCATCGCACGCCTCGTCCCAGTTCATCTACCCCGACGCGTCCAACCCCTACGGCTCGTCGCCCTACCCGGCCTACCCGCACCAGGCGCAGACGCCCGTCGCGGTGCACCACCACCCGACGCGCCCGCTCGCCGGGCCGTACCACTCGGAGCCGGGACTCGCACGCACGGCGTTCTACTACCACGGCGTGCGCCCGATCCCGAGGCCGTACATCCACCCGGCGCACGGAGTCACGGACGACATGCTCGACCACGCCGACGAGGCGGGCGTGTACGGCGTCGAGGTTGGCGCGCCTGCGGCGGCGGCGGCCCAGGCCATGGAGGAGGACGAGCGGGACGGCGACGAGCTCGTCGCGGGTGCGTGGGCGGCCGAGGACGCCAAGATGGTCGATGGGACGGCGCATGGCCTCGAGCCAGACGCGAGTGCGCCCTTCCGTGCGTTTATGCGCTCACTCTCTCTCTAGGTGCCTGCAGGATCGCTTGCTGACGATCTCTCCTCGCAGCCAACCTCGCTGGCGGCGCAGAGCTCGCCGCGCCCGCCTTCCAGTGACCTCCCACTCTGCTCCTCTCTTGATCTCGCCCTGTGTCCTCTTGTTCGACTTTTCCTCCCCGATTAGTGTGTGTCCACCCGCTTGGTCTCTTGTCCCTTCGATAAATCCGCCCCGCCCGATCTCGCGGCGTTATCTTCTGCCCTTCCTCTATGCGTGACCCTCCCCTGCTTTGCATGGTCCCCCTCCTCTTTGTTTGGTGACCTTTCTCTCAATGCGCCGAAGGTTGCAAAGGTGCGAGCCTGCAACGAGACCCCCGCTTGTCGACATCGCTTACGCTTCGCGACTCGTGCTTTCTCGCAGGTCACGGGGTGCTAGCTTCTTGTCTTCCCTGCCCTTCAAGCTTTTCTTTTCTCCCGCCTGTCCCAGTCTCTCGCTCTCTCCTGGGCCTTGGGCAGTGTCTCCTGTCTCCGCTTCACCCCGTCCTCGCTCGCACCTCGTCCGGGGCAGCCGTGCACAGACGGACGAACCGGCCTGCCGCTGGATGCTCTTCTCCTTCCTCCCCTCACTCGCTCTCCCTCGTCTCGCACACCCAGAGTCATGGCGTACCGCATCTCGGCAGCCAACGTGACCGGCAACATGGCTCATGCTCAGCTGACCGACAAGGTCCACGCCCTGCTCGAGTACTTTGACGAGTCCCTCTCGTGGCGACACGTGGTACCCGGTGCGAGCAACAGTCTCCAGGTCGTCATGCAGCAGTCGAGTGCGTCGCATTACTCTCCTCGTCGGGACGGTGCTTCGACAGGAGCCGGCTGACACCGTTCGCTCCCTGCAGTCGCCGGGTTCACCGTACTCGGTGGCGACGTCCTCATCTCCGCCCTCGTCTTCCAAGCCAACATCCCGATGATCACGATCCCCGTGCTCAAGAAGGCCCGCGAGCAGCTCGTCATCCATCGTGGGGCCGGTGCGTCTCTCGCCTCTTGTTTCGCTCGCGTCTGCGGGGCTCACTGGCTGCCACACAGGTGCGGCCGATGTCTGGACCTACATTACCGTCTCGCGCGGTGACACGGACAACATCTTGAGGAGCTCGACATGGACGCTCAACGGTTTCCGCGGCAAAGACACCTCGGTCGTCTTCCTCGCGTCCAAGCGGAGTGAGTCGCGCTGCTGCCTCTCTTGATTAACCAGCTGACCGCTGCTCAATCTTTCAGCTGGAGGAAAGGAGCCCAGGCAGCTGCAGCTGCTACTCGAGAACGAGCCAAGCCCGGCGCTCCCTTCGAGCGAGCTTCCTTCGTACGCCTCGTCGATCCCAGTTCACGGGGAGCGCCACCGAGCGGCAGCGGCTACTCACGGCGTCGAGCCAAGCTCACGGGAGCCAGCGGGTCAACATCGGGACGGCCTTGCAGGCGCAGGGCAGCACGACGGCCCGACGTTGCGGACCCGTGCGCACCACAAGGCGACGGCGGTCCAGCCGTGGGACGCGGCCGACGACGGCACCGAGAAATGGGAGCCGGAGTGGACGTCGCGGGAAAGACGCCACCTACGGGCGATTCGGTCCCCTCCCGACTCCCTGCGCCCTCTCACTTCGCCGTATCGCGTCCCCTCGCCCGGCGAGCCTGTCTCTTCGGGCCAAGGATCTTCTTCCCCTGAAGTCACTCCCGAGTCCGCCCAGGACCTTGCGGAGCACATCGGCGCATTCCTTCGCTCTCTCGACACGGGGGGCGACTTTCGCGGCCAGGGGCTCGAGGACCAGAAGATTTACATCGGCGGTGCGCCCTGCCCTCTTTTCCTTCTCAACTTGGCTGGTCCGAATGAACTGACGAGGCGAGAGACGCTCCTTACGGTACAGGCTTCACCACCACGCGCATCCCCGTCGACGAGGTCGAGAACGAGGCCCGCGGTTCGACGACACGTCCCGTCCTCGAAGTCCTCGTCTACCTCAAAGGCGTCTGGAGAACAGGCGACGTCGATCGCATCAAGCATAGCATTTTCGTGCTGCCCGGGGGCGAGCTGGACCCGCAACAGGCCTACGTCCGCACGGTCCACAGAGGTGAGAAAGAGCCCGCCCCTGCCCCTTTACTGCCTGTCCCCCAGAGCTCTCTCGTGACCGCCTTTCTCGCCCACAGCCGGCTTCGACAAGTGGACTTTCTCGTCTCGCACCGGCCGCAAGGTCGACGAGGCCAACCGACTCGTCGCGACGGCCTGGACGATGGAGCCCGGCTCGGACCTGACCAGCAAAGGCCTCGACGACACGCTGTACGTCACCTTTGCGCTCGACGAGCCGCACAGGGTCCGGGCGAGGCACGCAAGGAGGGGCCATCAGGTCGAGGTTTTTGCGCTGGGGCGGGGGGCGGAGCGAACGGGCACGCAGCGCGAGGGCGGGGTCTTCTGAGCGCCGCGGGGAAGGTGTATACTGAGCTGTCAAGTAGCGAGCTGGCAGGTGAATCCCGCGCGACGAGTCCTTGGCAAGCGGGAAAGAGCTTCGACTCGGCACTTGGGAGGGTCGTTGATTTAAGGGAGGACCCGGCGCGTCGTTGCGCTCGCCCTCCCTCCAAGCGACCCGATGTTGGGCCGTCGTCGCAGCGTTCGCAGAGTAGAGTAGCTGCGAGCGGGCGCAAGCGCTTCAGAGTCGCGCGGCCGAAGCGATTTCCGCACTCGCGCGAAGGGTCACCGAATCGTGAGCAGGCCCCTCGAGCGATTCGAGTGTTCCGGTGCGATTACCGTGAATGGCAAGGACCTGCGAAAGCAGCAAGCCTGCGAGCAAGGGAACGAAAGCGATGTGCGGGCGCGCGGGCGAACGCCGGCACTGACAGGCTCGGAGTTCGGAGTTCGGCAGCGTCCGACGCTCGCGGGCACCGGACACGGAGACTCTGGCTCGCTTCCACCCTCGACCTCGCCCAGTCCTCGAGCAGCTTCACCAAGCCGATGGGGCTCTTCAGCTCTTCGACGTCCGTAGCGCCTCCAGCCGGCCCCGACAAGCACGATGTGCGCTCGCCGCCCTCTCCCCGCCTCCTCATCTCCGAAGCTGACAGAACCGCTCGCTCTGGCGTTGCCCTGCGAACGCTCGCAGGTGGACAAGGACGAGGTCATTCGCAGCATGATGCACGAGCTCGTCGAACTGCGCCAGGTGAGCCAGCTCTCCTCACGAGTGTGAGCCTGGTGTCGAGGGTGGGGGAGAGTGGCTGGGGGCCGTCCTCCGCCGTTCTCGGCTTACGTGGAGCACAGCATATCGCGCAACAAGACGCTGACGCTCCCCTCCTTCCTGCTACAGCGCAACGCTGAGCTCGAGCAGGGCCACCGCATTGCAGTCGGGGTGCGTTCCAAGCCCTTCTCCTCTCTCTCCGCGGCCGCAGATCCGTGCTGGTGCTCCGGGGGCGTCCCCACTGGTCGGTGCCCATCACACAGATCACGGCGCTGACCTGATCCACCCGGAGGCTGCCCCAGGCCCGCAAGTCCGCCGTCGATCGCGTCCGCGAGCTCGAGGACATCCTCCGCCTCAAGGAAGGCCTCTTTGACTCGCTCGAACGCCAAATCACGCTCCTCGAGAAGCAAAACACGGCGCTCCAGCTCAAAGAGGCCGAGCTCGCTGCGCTTCGCCACGAGATGGAGGAGCACCCAGTCTCCGAGTCGGACCTGCTGCACCGCTACGAGCAGCTCGCAGAGATCTTTGACCTCGTCAAGGACACGCTGAGCTGCCCCGTGTGCTACGAGCCGTTCCAAAAGGACGAGGCCGTCTCGCTCATGTGCGGTCACACGTTCTGCAAGCCGGTGAGTCCTGTGCGGGCTCATCCTCCCACTCGCGTTGCGTCCGCTCACTCACCTACGCCTGCAGTGCTACACCAGCTGGGAGCAGCGCTCGATCGAGGCGTTCAAGCTCTCACCGGTCGCGGGTCAGTACCTGGGCCCCGACTGCCCCGAATGCCGCTCCGCCGATGTCCGTCGAGGCCGCATCCGGATCTGGTCCCTCGAAGAGGTCGTCCGCCTCGTCGATCGGGCACAGCGCGAGATCGCCAGCAGGCCGTATGTCCCCAAGGTCGAGACGCCTAAGCCTGTCCGCGGGCTCGACCTCGTCGCGAGAGAGGACAGGCTCGTCGACGTCGAAGGCGGGGAGACGGCGGTCGACTTGCCGCCCACGCCGGCGAGCTCGGGTGTGCCAGCTGCGCCGGAAGCCAGCGACAACGAGCTCGTCGAGCTCGAGGAGCTGCCACACGCCGCCGAAGCCAACGTCGCGCTCGACGTCGAGCACGTCGACGAGCAGCTGGCGGACGCCGTGTCGACGGCCTCGTCGGCGCCTCCCGTCGAGTTGCCCACCCTCCCGGCAGCCGAGACTCTCACCAACGCGTCGCCCGTCTCGGACGCTAGCGCCGCCGCCGCCATCCTCGAGGCTCCCGCCCAAGACGCCCCCGCCGTTTCCGCCCCCGGTCCCGACCCGTTCGTCCCCGCCTCCGCCGACACCTTCTCCATCGACGACGCCCTCCCGCGCCAGCTGCTCGACCAGCACGCCCACGAGCGCGAGCAGGCGCGCCTCCGCGCGCTCGAGGACGAGGCGCGCGCAGCGCAGGAGGCGCAGCGCGCGAGGGCGGAAGAGGAGGAGCGAGAGGCGAGGGAGGCGCGCGAGCAGGTGCTGCTTGAGCGGAGGAGAACGCCTTACGTGCAGGTCTTCCGCTGAGCGGCGACGGGGTGGAGCTGTGCGCAGACTCCCCCTTCTTCCTTTCCTTTCCTTTCCCCTTTTCCTCTCCCCGTGTGCACGACTCGTCCTGTGCTTTTTCCCGGTTTCTCTCCCTCTTCTCGCCCGTTGTTGTCACACCCTTACCTGCAACCCAGCCCGTCTCGTTACGATCCGCCACCCAGGTGCCGCTGCTCAACAGCCTCTCGATCCCTCTCTGCCGCCTCTGCCTTCTTGCGCGCCCGCTCGTCCCTCTTCTCCTCATTGACCCGCTTTCGTCGCTCTTCTGCCCACTTTGCGAGCTTGTCCCCGTCTCGCCAGCACCGCCTGACCCACTCGGCGCGCTCCTCGAGCGCGTCCTTGGTCTCGTTGGGCAGGTTGGTGAACGTCACAAACTCGTCCACCTCGACCAGCGGATCTTCCTCGAGCGCAGCGTGATACGCATCGAACTGGGGCGCGAGCAGCGCCGACAGCCAATCCGAGGTTGCCTCGAGCGTCTCCAGAAGGAAGAAGGCTGTCTTGCCCACGCGAAACCGTCAACACTCCGTAACTGTTTCAGCAGGCTCTCCGAAGAGACGAGAACGCGCACCTTTGTGTCGCTTCCACGAGCGGCCAGTCCCTGCCCGCGGGTTGAGAAAGTTAGATAACGTCGAACCGCCACGGCAAATCGCGGGCGGGCGTACTGCTTCGCGGGGTGTAGCGCTTCGTGCCGTGGAAGAACTCTTCGAACGCTGGGTCTGGCTCGTCAGGGCCTTCGTAGACTGCGCGGCACGAGCGGTGAGCACGAGAGGGGCAGCAGCTATCGGAAGGAACGCACTGATTCTGCGCGCGCGAGAAGCACTGGCGTCAGTCTCG
This sequence comes from Rhodotorula diobovata, assembly GCA_006352295.1. NCBI lineage: Eukaryota > Fungi > Basidiomycota > Microbotryomycetes > Sporidiobolales > Sporidiobolaceae > Rhodotorula > Rhodotorula diobovata. The sequence continues at coordinate 133,378 of SOZI01000004.1, read as the reverse complement.
CGCAATGACGCAGGTGGTTGATGCGCACAAACGCTGACGCACTGCTCGTTCCAGCACGAGACACACAGTCGTGCACGGAGGTGGTAGTCGACCTTGCGGGCGTTCGACTTGCCGCAGATCTGAGCCGCTCGCCGTCGCACAGACCGCGTCAGTCAGTCAGTCAGTGCAGGGCGCACTCGTGGGCAAAGAGGATCGACAGGCCGTGGAGCTCACACGGCAATGCCGTCCAACGACGAGCGACGCTAGCTGGACGGGGCGGAGCGGGGCGTCGAGTTCGGGCAGGCCCTCCCCTTCGACGGCAACGAGCCACAGGACATCGCATGACGGCGACAGGACGTAGGCACGATGCGCGCGCGACACGAGGGTCAGAGACAATAGCGAAGCGAGGTCGAGTTGGGCAAGTATCTGTTCGCAGGCAAACGAGGTGCAAGGGGAGGTGATCGCCCGCGGCCGCGCACGAGGAGGAGGAGGAGGGGAAGGCAGGGAGGAAGGTCAGCCGGCCGGCGCCCCCTTGTGATCCTCGACGGGCGCTGGAGCGCGCGCGCGCGAATGCGTCGAGTCTGAGAGACACCCGAGACAGATCTGCTGGCCGAGTCGCACGCGCGTGGAAAGAACAACAGGCACGGGCCCTTGAGGCCTTGACTGCCGCCGGACGGTCGAAGGGGTGTGACGCACAACTCTTCGGAACGGAGCCACTCGACTCACGAGGTGAAGCAGCTCGAGTGGGAGCTGCTGCAGGCGGTTGGGGCCAACAGGCAGTCGTCGCTTGCGTGCACGTGAAGGCTTCGACTGCGGGGGCGATGTCTGGGCCGTGCGCCGGTCCATGCTGCACGCGGTATACGGGCGCGACGGGTGAGAGTAGAAGTGGGAAAGCGTGGGCGCCGGGGCGGGCGGGCCGTCGGGGTGCGTTGCGACTGGCTGGAAGGAGCGAACGGCGTCCGTGCCGGTCCCCACTTGAAGCCGTGGACCGCGAGATCGAAGTCCGACCTCGACGGCGTCGCCCCCTCGCCGAGTTGACATCTTCAGAGCGCATGCTTGTCGGAAACTCGAGCGAGGACGGTGTGTGCCTCTCTCGTGCAGACCCAGTCGAGCAAGGGGCCACTGGCCTGGGAGCGGGGGAAAGGCCCGGGGCACCGTCGCCGTCTTTGCAAGAAAGAGCGGCGCCCCGTCTCTTCTCCTTTCCCTTTGCCTTCCTTGTGCGAGTACATACTCTCGCCTGCAGAGTGCACGAGCCTCTTGCGGACAGCACCACTGAGGGGCACTGAGCGCTCGCGCCGCCCGCGCTAACTGATCCGCGCTTAGCGACCTGCAGCTGCCTGCTGCTGGAGGCAATCGGCTTTGTGGCCGAATCCGAATTGCAAACCCCGCGCTCATCGCCCCCCCGTCCGAACGCGCCCACATCCTTGCCCCAGTCATCCCTCCGCCGGCCCGCCTCCCCCCAAGTTTTTCGACCCCAGAGGCCCCCGCTCTGCCAGCTGCTGCAGCATCGCTCTCCCAACCTCGCTCAGTCGGAGTCCACAGCAAGGAACGCGCCGCACACACATCCAGGTACGCCGACGAGCCTGGCCATTCTCCGAGGACTGGCCTCACTCAGCCTGACAATTTGCCTTGCCCTCTCGCGGACCCCCTCCACTTCCGCCCACCCAGTTCCTCTCACCACGCCTGCCTGGCCTGCCACTCTTCGCGACATACAAACACGCCCACTCAGCTTCTCGCCATGTTCCTCACTTCGAGCGACCTCGCCCTCTCGCTCCCGCACGCGCTGTCCGCGTCGCCAAGACCCTCGACCTCGGCACCCTCTTCTTCGTCGTCCGGCTCGAGCGGCACCTCGACCCAGAGCACCTCGCCCACGCTGTACGACCTCCCGACCCCGCCCAGCCTGCCCATCTCGACCCCGTCGCCTCTCGGGTCCTCCCTCCCCTTTGTCTCGGCATCCCCCCCACTGCACGCGCTCGAAGCGTTCGAGACGAGCCTCTCTGGCTTGCCCGACTGGAGCGCGACCATCGACCCGTCCTTGCTGTTCGGGCTCGACCCGGCGTCGACGGCGTCGAGCAAGGCGCCGCCGTACGGAGGCGCACAGGCCGCCGAGGACTCGTCGTCGTCAGCCCCGACCCGGTCCTTCTTCCCTCCCGGTTCGCCCATCCAGACTCTGTCTGAGCGCGAGCAGCAGCGCAGCGTCCCGCTCTTTGGAGAGTCGACGACGCCGGAGCAGCGGCGCGAGCAGATCGCCGCGCTGTCCTCGCTCATCATGAACGGCCCGGCACCTCCGCGGCCGTCCTCGTCCGGCCCCGTCAAGCGCACGCGATCGGCCAAGAACGCGGAAGGGCGCGGCAGGAGCATGAGTCAGGGGCGGCTCACGAGCGGCGGCGGCGCGACCTTGACGGCGGGGGCCAGCATCTCTCGTCGCGCGAGCGTCAATGCCGAGGCGTCGAGCTCGTCGTCGGCGCCCTACCAATCCGGACGCAGCACGAGTCCGGCGCGTTCGCCGTCGCGGAGCTGGCTCGACGCGCTGCGCGAAGCCGAGGCCAAAGCGAAGCTCAAGCGGATGCAGGGCGCCGCGGCGGCGACGAGCGGCGCGCCGAGGGGACGGCTCGCTCTCATGCACGGGCAGCTCCTCGCGCAGAGTATGCAGGCCGAGGCGCAGGGCATGTCGGCCGCGGCGTCAGTGCCCCCGACGGGTGGTGGGGTGAGCGTCTTCCCCTGGGGCCACCTCTGAGGCTTCCAGTCGTTCCCCCGCCCCTCTCCCTTCTCTATCGCTCTTCAGGTTGTCCTTCGTCATTTCCCTCCGTTCCCTTCGGGTTGTGCTCTCTGCTGTGCACGTTCAGTAGCTCTGTTCCCACCCCTGTTGTCCTCTAGACTCTCGAGTCGTTCTCCGCAGTTTTCCCCTCTATGTGACATGCACCATATCAGTCGACGCCTCTGGTGACTCGTGCGGCGGAGAGGCATTGACTGAGTGCAATGCAGGAGGACATGCCCACGGTCCGCAGGCGTCCCAAGTTTGGTGGACTGCACCGCCCCACTCCCACTCCTGATGAGCGGCTCCCTCTTTCTCGCTCGTCCAACGTCTCGCACAGCCCCAAGCAGCGATGTGCCAAGAGCTCTGCACCAGCGTCGTGCGTAGCGACCCTTCCCCGTCGCCTCCCTCGCGCGCTGGAGAGCTGAAGTTCCCGCGCCCTTTCCTCCCACTCGCGCCGCCTGCGCACGCCCCCGCTGCTGCCGCAGATCTGGAGCATCTTTCCGACGTGTGCGCCCATCCGTCTCCTCCCACGCGGTTCTCCCATGCAGCTGACCCGCCCTCTCTGCCTCCCTCCCTCCGTGCAGGTCGCGGTGATCGCGGCTGCGGGAGCTGCAACCCGCCCTGCTGTCGCAAGCTCTGCACGTGCGGCTTCGACGAGGACGACGAGCGCCACCTCGCCGGCCAGAACCAGCGCACGGCGCCTCCCGTGGGCGAGGCGGGCAGCAGCACGGTGGGAGCGCCCGCTGCGCAGACGCAGCCGGGCTACGGGCCTAGCAGGATGATCGACCCCACAGCGCAGCAGGGTGCGTCGATGCAGGCCAAGGGTTGACGCTGGTGCGCGTTGTGCTTCGGGATAGGTGCGAGGGAGGACGGATGGCGTGTGTTGGTGCGTCCGCTCCTGCTCTCTACACTCGCGAGCGTGCTAACCCCTCAGTCACCGACAGTATCGTTACGTACTGCTTGTCTGAAATGCTGCGACGTGCTGTGCAGCTTTTCTCGGACCAGACGCGACGAAGGCACCGCGCAACCGCGGCAGCGCGCCGGCGTGCGGATCAAGCGGAGCGCGTTGCCTCTCTTCTAACCCCGTTGCTTCAGCGTGGATCGCAGGTGTCAAAGCTTTCATTGATCCGCTCGCTGAATGACGAGCCGCTGGGTGACGCAAGCGAGGAGGGCTACTGGCTAGAGGCGGGTCCGGCCGCCCTGCTGACAGCGCGAGCGGCCACCCCAGTACACGCGAAGGTCAGGGCATGCCTGACCTCCGGCGGGTCGTTGCACGCATGACTCTGCTTGAGGCCCGCTGGTCGAGAGCTGCTAGCCGGGCAACTAGTGGATCAGCCAATCTGCCGTCGCTCGCGCCTCGTTCAGTATCACGCGTCAGCAAGCCTCCTCAGCTGTGCTCAGGTGCGCCGCACCCAGCTTCTGTCGACACAGACAAGCGGCCCTGATTCTGCGAGAGGGCTTGTGCAGCGTAGGAAGCTAGCTGAACGAGGAGATCCGCTCGTCCGAGTTTTCCGAGCACCCCGGGTCCGCCTAGCAAGCCGTCCTAGGAAGCCCGGCGTCTAGAAGTATAGGGGTGCATTCACAAAGGTTGGGGCACGTCTTCGGAGCCTCATGGAGCCGTGTACGACCCGGCGTCTGGCCAGCCTTCTCAAGTCATGGGCACTGCCTGGAAAGCTCAGAACCCGCTGGACATGCGGCGCCAGGACTTGAGACTCCTCTTTCAATGCTCGAGGTGAACAAGGAAGAGCGTCGAGGACGCAGAGCGTCAGCAGAACGCGCTGTTGCGCGCAGGCGGCAACGATGTCGAGGCGCATGCGCACCATCAGCGCTTGTCAGTGAAGCACATGGAAGAGCTCAGCTCCACTGCCACACGGCTCGCGGGCGCTCTGACATTCAGCGGCGCACGCCGTTAACAGCGGATTAGCCGCCAGAATGGCCGCACCGCTCCCATCAGGCAAGCGCGTCCAAACGGGCACGCACACGGTCTTTCGCTGTTGTTCTGCGCGTCCGCAACGAGCGAAAACAGCTCGTGACGGGCTCGTGGCCCAGTCCCGGGCCACAGAAGGTAGGGCGCCGCGCCGAAGTGAGAGCGCTCGGATCTCGACGAGAGCAAGCTCGTAGTGGATCAGCCACAGCAGGGCACAGGCACCATGGCTGGGGTCCAGCTAAGGTATCGTATCGTCGATACGCTCCCCGAGTTCGACGGAGGAACGTCGAGGGGCGATCGTCGCGACGTGAGGGGGCCGTGGCATGCTCGAGGAATGAGGGGAGACGGCGCCAGGTCCACACACTGGGAGGGCGGTGAGGAATGAAGTGGTCAGCTGAACGGCACATTCTAGCGGTGGGCGAGCAGCGACAGTTCACGGGAAGACCTGCGGGCCGAGCGGGACGGGGAAGAGAGGGGAGAGGCGACGAGGCCGAAGGCGGATGGCGACAGGGCGGAGGGGGTGGTTGAGCGGGCCGATCTGTCTGAATGGGTCTCTTGGACGTCAGCATTCAGCGTGGCGTCCCAAGCCGCCCAGGTCAGCGAGATCCATCAGGGGCGGGGGAGGGGAGGGAGATGAGAGGGTCGCATTCCGCTCCCTCGTCGCTCCGGGACGGCCTGGGCGAGCGAGAGGGCGTGAAGGTCATTCCGAGCGAAAGGAGACCCGTCGAGCCACCAGGAGCGTGAGCAGCGTCGAGGAACGGGATCGCAGGGCGCTCTGTCCCTCCGACGGGTCGACGGCCCCCGCCGGTCTTCCTCCCCCCACGCTCTTCTGCTGCCCTGACCACTTCTCGCTCTGCTGCTCGCGCGCACAGGTCACTTCGGCAGTCGCACGCCTCAAGAGCAGCGACCGTCGTACTCCCTCCGGACGCAGTGCCTGGTCCTCCCCAAAGGTCAACCCTGCTCATCGACAAACACCGCCAACTCGGACGTCTCTCGCACAGCAGATCCTTTGCAAGAGGCCGCCGGGCCCCATGGACTGCGTTGAAGAAGGAGGAATAGCCAGAGCTGGCAAAGGCGGCGGCGGCGCGGCCACGCTTTCTGCTCGAGCCTTCCCACACCGCTCCCGAGTCATCTTTGAGCCTTTGGCCAGCTCCTGTTCAGCGTTTCTCGCCCCGCCGTCGCGCGCGCTCACCCTGTCGGCAAGTCGACCGAGTCGTGCAGGCCATAGGAGGAGGGCGCCAGGCGGTGGCTCGCCCTAGCCTGGCTTGCGCTGGCTCGTGTGGACTCTAGCCTGTGGCCTCGGCAGCTTCTGTCTCCCGCGGGCGCGAGACACGCGCGAGGATGTGCTCGGGACGAGGCCAGAGCGCGCGCGCGCGGCCAAATGTGACGGGCTCGCGCTCCGCGGAGTCCCGCAGCGCGCGCGCCTTCTCCTCTCTCTCTCTCTCTCTCGCTCCTTCCCTTCACTCCCGGCCGCTCAAACAGCTTTCCTCACGAGCTCACACGCTTCTCAGCACGCCATGCTCGCTGCCAGCATCGCCGACTCCTGGCTCGCCCTCCCCGCGCCCGCGCAGAGCCCCAGCCCCTCGCTCGACATTCCCGTCACGCTCCCTCTCCCGTCCACCTCTACCGCCGCGCCCATCGCCACCGCAGTCAGCTTCGAGGGCATCCCGGATGAGGCAGCGTTCGAAGTCGCACTCGCCGAGGCCATCTCCGGGCGCTACAGCCGCAAGAACCTCGACACGGTCGTCGGTGCGTGCTTTCCGCCCTCGCCCTCCCGCTCTCGCGCACGGGCGTGACAGACTTCTGTCTTCCGAATCCTCGACGCTAACCCACTCTTCTACGCGTCTCTCGTGCGACAGTGACGAAAGAAAAGCACGACGCAATCCTCACCTACCTGGTCTGCCCGACCCAGTCGACCTACGCCGATTCGAACGAGCGCAAGCGCCTCAGCGATTACTACCGCTACGGCGTCATTCTCGAAGGCGGCGAGTGGCAAGCCGTCGTCGAGGGTCGCAGGAACTGCAGCGACAAGACGGCCTACAAGCGCGTCGCGTGCCGCGAGGACTTCTTCCGCCTCATTACGAGCGCACATCTCGACGGTGACCAGCACCGCAATCTTCAAGAGACGCACGCCATCATCAAGCAAGCTTGGAGCGAGCTGCCCCACTGTGAGTCCTCTCGTTATTCCTCCTCCTCTTCACGGCTCGTCAGCTGACCTGACATCCTCTGCCGTCCCAACCGCAGGGGCCACCGAAGTCTACATCAAGCTCTGTCCTGGCTGCAACTCCCGCCGCAAGGCTGCGCTCGAGGGCCAGGGAAGGCGGCAGGGCCGCGCCCGAACCCGCCTGCCTGCACCCGCGCAGCTCGCGCCCGTTGCCCCAACGAGGGGCAACAAGCGCGCGAACAGCGACGGTGGCATCGGCAATGCGTACGACCAGCCCACCGGGCCGAGCAAGAGGGCCAAGGTAGCGCCGACCTATTCGTACCGCGTCCCGCCCCGCGCCACGCACGCCCCCTCGACGCCGACGGCGGCCACCCGGCGCACTGTCCCTCTATCGCCCCCTCCGTCAGCCTGCCCGGCCCCTCAGCGCAAGCGCGCACGCGACGACAACCGCGACGACGACCTTGTCCGCAGTCTCGCCGACTCGTCGCCGAGCAAGCGCGCCCGAGCGACCGCGGCGCACCTGGTCGCGACGCCGCTGGGCTGCACCGCCCCTACCGCCCCGCTCACTCCCCAGTCGCTCCCGCTCGACGCAGCCATGAAGTCGGACGCGCCTTTTGAGTGGCCTGCCTTCCTCGAGCAGGCAGCGTCGGTCGATTCGAAGGGCCGCGTCTCGATCAACCTCGATGCGCTCCTCGCCGCTCCTAACACGCCCACCTCGTCCGACCGAGCTTCGTCGTACGAGTCCGGCGCGCTTGACTCGCCGATCCGCCTGCTTGACTCCTCGACACCTTCCACCCTGTCCGCCGACGCCGCCTCGACGCCCTTCTCGAGCCGCATGTCGCGCACCTCTTCGGTCGACAGCAACTCGTCCTCCTGGTCAGCGTTCAGTGCCAGCTCCGCGACCTCGATCGCCTCGTCCTGCTCGAACCGCACGAGCTTCAGCGAGCTCACAATGTCGCCGTCGCCAGCTGCTACGGCGCCGCCCGCACCCCGCCGCAGCGAGGCCACGGCGCCCGTCCCTGCCATTCTTGGCGCGACGCCCCCGCGCGCCCGCACGATCTACGCGAGCCGGCGTGCGGTGCGTCCGCTCGCATGCGGCGCCGCGCACGGCCCGCCGCAGACGCCTCGCTCGGAGCTGTCCCTCTACCCCGTCACGCCCTCTAGCGACCCGGCACTGGGCCGCATCCGCGCAGAGCCCGTCGCTCTCGCTCCGCGCGCTGTCGCGCACACCGCCGCCCGCGCAACCGCCATCCCGGCACGCCTCGTGGACACGCTGCCCCGCCCCGCGTCGCCTCTCGCGCGCCGCCTCACTGCGCAGGGGGAGAGCCCCGGTGGGGCGAGGACGGTGTGGTGAGGGTGCAATCTGTCGTCCACGACTCCTTACGAGACCCCGCCTCGCTCCGTGTCTCGCCCTCTTTCAAGTCTCCTCACGCCGTACCTGTGGCCTTCTTGTTGCTCTTCCTCTGCTGTCTGCATCATCTGTAGGACACATTATGTGCTTTGAACAGTCCGTGGAACTCTTCCCTCGCCCGAGGCGCTTTCGAGGAGAGCAAGCGGAGGGCTCGAAAAAGATGGTCTCTGCATCGCGGCAGGGCGTTCGAGCGCCACGTCCTGGCGACATCGTTGGCATCTCTGCGTGCTGGGCAATTTGTGAGCCCTTCAACAGGCTCGCCGCCATGGGACGTGGTCGCCTCGCGAGCGCAGCTGGATCCGAAGGGGGCGGGAGAAGGGAGGCGAGGAGCTGGTGCGTTCGACGCGACGTTCGCGCACGCACACAGTTCAGCACACGTATGCTAGACGGGCTGATGTGTCAGACCTGCGCAGCGCACCGGCAAGCGGAGTGGTGAGCAGGAGGTGCCGCACGGTCCGGTGAGCAGGAAGCGGCCACTCGAACCCTAGCTCTGGAGGCTTCAGTCCGCCACACACCGGTCGCAGCACCATGTCGTTCGCTCAGGCACGTGCCCTGTCCTCGTAAGCGGGCGATCGCGAGGCAGGGAAGGCGGACGTGCGGACCGGTCAAGAGGGAGGCGGACGCGAGACGGCCCCGAGGCGCGAGACAGCGCCAGTAGCGGAGGTCGAGCCAGAGAGACAGTGTGACAGACTGAGCGCAAAGCTGAGTCCAGACAAAGCGAAAGGCGAGTGAAGGGCGGGAAGCCAACCCTTTAAGCGCCGGCTTTGGCGCGCTCGCACTCAATCTGAGCTCCTCGTCCTCACCCATTCGCGATTCCTGACGCCAAAACATGCAGCGCACCACCCGGTCCCTCACTACCGCCCTCCCAACCCTGCGTGCGCGCCCCACCGCCTCGACCGCCAGCGTCCTCCCCTCCTCTCTCTTCGCCTCGCCGCCGCGCTCGTACTACTCGACCGCCCCCGCACCAAGCAGCGCATCCGCACCTGGACCCGACGCAGCAGCGGCAGTTGCCGCCGCCGCACGACTGGCGTACTTTGTCCCGCGGACAGCGCACGGCGAGCTGGTGCGCCGCGTTCATCTCATCTCGCTCGGCGCGTCCTACAGCGTCTGACCCCATCTTTCCCCCACGCACAGCCCGTCTACTCGGACTACAAGAACGGCGGCTCGAGGGTCCTGACCATCGTGCGCAAGGCATCGGGCGACGTCGAGGTGCGCGCGCGTCCCTCCCTTCTCCTCCTCGTTGACGACGAACTGACCCCGGCGCACACGCGGCGCACTCCACAGGCCCTCCGCACCGACCTCGCCGAGTTCCTCGCGTCCGTGCCGTCCGTGTCCAAGCCTGCGCAGGGGCAGGTCATCCTGCGAGGGGACTGGGTCCGCGAGGTCAAGGAGTGGTTGGCCGCGAGGGGATTCTAGGAGGCGGGGTTGCAATACGCTCCTTGTGCAAGAGGGTGGACACGAGGCACCGAGAGAGAGAGAAAGGGGCTGCGTTGCGGGGGGCGCGCTGCGTTGGAGAACAGGGAGGGTGACGGCGTCGGAAGCGCCAGAGGAAGGAGGCGGCAGAGAGGACAGGGAGAAACGAGACGACTACTACAGACAGAGGTGGATGAGAGTGTATGGCACAGGCGAGGTTGAGGCGAGAGAGAGGGACAAGGGAGGGTCGGGATTGGAAAGGCGAAATGAGTGAGAGGAGGGGGGGCTAGCGGCGCAGTGGCAGCGCAAATTAGGTTGCGGGTATGGGCACGGCCAGGGCACAGTGAAGACGGTGGTAAGCACGGCTAAGCTAAGGGAGTGTTGTCGGGAGAGGGGGGAGAGGGAAGGTCCGTCGACTCGGTTGCGCGGCCCGGGTGTTTTTCACTCGGCTCAGTACGTCGCCGAGCCCGCGCCGACCGTGTAGTTGTCCCACTCGTCCTCGGTCACCATCTGCCACGCAGCGTAGATCAACCCGATCGTGACCGTCTCGAGGAGGGTGCCGATCCACGACCCGTCAATCTTTGCGTCGGTCCCCGTGCAGATGCGGTGACTCAGCGCGAGCTGAGCGGCCTGTGCGAGCGCAAAGGCAAAGGCGGCGGCGAGGAGGGTGACTGCAAGGAGGGAGAGAGGAGGGCTGTCAGTTTGGCGGGGCGGTTGAGACAGGAGAGGGGGCCGAGAGGCAGGGGCGCACAGAGGGGCTTCTTCTCCTTGAGGACGCGCACGACGACGCCCGACTGGATGATGAAGTAGATGAGGGCGGCCGCGCCGGGGAAGACGATGGTGAGCGAGAAGAGCCACGCCGAGTAGAGGTTCTCGGCCGGGTCCGACTGGAAGTAGTCGGTGATGGTGAGGCCAATGTCGGCCGCGATGTAGCCCGAGCCGACAGTAAGGACGGTCCCGATGGCGAACATGGGCTGGTGGTGAGCGGGCTCAACCGTCAGTGGACGTTGCGCTCGAGGGGGGTGAGGCAAGGAGGGGAATTCAGGCGCACGATGAGCGAGAGGAGCGTGCCGTCCTCGACGACCTGCAGCGACAGGAACGCGCACCACAAGAGCACCCAGAAGAGACCGACGAGGAGGCCGACGTGCACCGCGGTGACCCTGAGCGTGTCACTCAGCGAGTCAGCTCAGCCCCCTCGAGTCGAGCCTGCGTCCCGCTCGAGAGCATATAGACAAACGCACCAGGTCAATGCGAGACTGCCCGCCCGCAGGAGCGCCGAGTTGTCGGCGAGCTGGGCGCCCTGCACGAGCGCGTACATGACGAAGAGCACCGTGTACTCGATGCGGCCGACGGCGGCCGTGCGGCGAAGTGCAGCCGCTGCGAGGCCGAGACCGACGAGGACGGCGATGCCGCAGCTGTGGTGCGAAGCAAGTGCCGGATCAGTGATTCTGGTCGACTGGTCCGCAGACGCAGCGGGCCATGGTGCCGAAGCATCGCTCGAGCACGCCAGCAGCGAGAGCGACGACAGAGACGCACAGGATGAGGTTGGCAATGTTGCCCAAGTACCCGGGCTCGCCTCCGACAAAGCTCGCGCGCGGGATGTAGCACCCTGCGTCGACGCCGACGCCGTACGAGCGCAGGGCCGTGTTGAAGTCGGGCGACGAGGCGTCGGGCAGGCCCAGGAGCTGGGTCGCCGGCGCGGCGAGGTTCTTGGGGTGCTTGAGGAGCTGTCGGAAGAAGAGGTTGCACGACGGCATCGAGGGGATGAGTCGGCAAACCTGTTAAGCGCGTGCGCGGAGGTCGAGGGTCAGTTCGCCGGTTTCGGTGTGCGCAGGACGAGGCGGAGCTGAGCGTGGTCGCCGCGCCAAGTGCAGCGTCCCCTGGGCGGGCTCCTGCTTCGCTCTTGGTGCATGCCTGTCCCCCCACAAGAGCGGTCCTCGAGCCTCTGAGCGCGGCAGGCGACCGTCGATGCCCCACTCGTCGTTGGACGCTCGATCAAACACCAGCGCCTCGCCCCCCTCCCTCCCAGCGCGCTCCCCTTCGTCTCGCAACCAGTCGCGCAACAAGGCACGGCAGCTCACATCGTCGTAGCGACCGTATCCTTCGAGGATGGCCATGTCGGGCTAGGGTGTCGGCTTGAGAATTGAGGGGGTCGGAGAGAGACAGGCGGACGGTCGAAGGACGGTCGAGGCGCGTGCGACAGAGGCGGGGGGAGGATGCGCTCGAGGTGTGGGGAGGTGCGTCGGGTGAGTGATCTGCTGTTCTGTGAGTGCAGAGGAACAAGCCGAGTGCAAGGAGGAGAGGGAGGATGGGGGGAGGAGGAGCAGGGCGGGAAGGTGAGTGCCTGCGTCTCTCAACCACGCCTCGATCGAGCCCACAGGGGGGGGCGCCCCGCTCAAGGGGGGAGACGACAAGGAGGGGACTCACTAGGACTGCTGATTCGACTGCAGTGAACGTCTGAGCAAGTGCGTCGAGCTGCAAGCGAGGCCAAGGTGCAGCTCGTCGAGGTCGATCCCTCCCTCCATTGCGACGAGCATGAGCGTCATTTCGCTTCGCCTGCCTGTTTCAGCCACCGGCAGCCTCGCGTCGCACTTTTGCCGCAGCGGCTCCGCATGCATCTCACTTGCCCTGTTCGACTGGCTGCTCACTCTGGTGCGCGACACGCATCATGGTCGGGTCGCAACTCGCTCTGCCTGCACTTTCAGCGAGAGTCGCCGCAAGACCTGAGATCCAGCGGCCGCGCTGCATGAGCTCAGCGTTTCGCTAGCTCCTCCTGAACCCTGCTCCTGCTCCTGCTCCAGCAGACCCACCCTGCCCACGCCTCTTGCCACCCGCCGCCCCCGTCCCGACGAGCGGCGGACTGAGCGCGCGTGGGTGGCCCGCCTGTGCGCCCGGTCCCCCTCCCGCGCCCGCGCTGCGCCCTCCCCGCCCGCTCTGCGCACTCGACGACCCAACGCTCGCTGCGTCTCCTCCCGCGCGCGCAGAGGAGCCTCCCGCCGCGCCGCCAAAGCGCCGCCGGCCTGCCGCGACCGTCCCGACGAGGCGCGAGCCGCCTCCTCCTCCCCCTCCTCCTCCTGCCGCGCCGCCGCCGCCTGCAGCCGCAGCCGAGCCACCAGAGTGCCCATCGACGTCTGCCGCACCCCGCGGGGACACGGTTCCCACCGCCGCCTGCGCCCCTGCCACGGGCGCCCCGCCAGCAGGTGCGCCCGGTCTCGCGGGGGACGCCGCCGCCTGCCGGCGCTTCTGCACCCCCCGGAAGTGCGCGAGGAGCTCGTTCCACCGGATCGACGGCGGGTCCGGCGTGGCGGCCTCGGCGCGCGTGCGGGACAGGGCCGAGAGGGCCGGGTTGATCGAGGAGCTGCCTTGGCTCGGGGCGGACGAGGGGAGCGAGGCGCCCGGGGCGGAGAGGGGGGTCGAGGAGCGGTGGGGGGGCGGGATGAGGGATGCGCTGCAGAGTTGGCGTACGACGGGTGAGGATGTCAGCGCGAGGGGGTTCGAGCGGGATGAGAAGGGGGGGGGAGACGGCGCACCGTGGCACGGTCTGCAGGAACCCGAGCGACGACACGGCGCTGAGGCGGTTGCGGAGCGTCGCAAAGGCGCTCGACTGCGGCAGGAGCATGAGGAGGCCGTACATGGCTTTGAGGAGGTACGGGTGCCGTTCGGGCTCGAGGAGCTGGAGACGGAGGGCTGCGCGGCGCCGAGTTGGGGGTCAATGCTCTGGCGGCCGAGCTCCTCCACGGGACGGTGCACGCACAGGTGAAGACGGGCGACTCGATGAGCTGCACGAGCTTGTCGATTTGGATGAGCATCGGGACCGTCATTTCGAGGTCGGCGCTGCGTGCGCCATACGGTCGCTCCCCAGTCAGCCCTCCTTTTCTACGACACGCGAGTGGGAAGCCACGAAAAGGTACGCACAAGATCTGCAGGAGCGCGCTCGCCTGCTCGTACGCCTGGGCAAGGAGGCACAGCGTGAAGGTCGCGACCGCGTTGTGCGACCACGAGCGGTACAGCGTCACGAAGAGGTTCTGGCCGTCCTGCATTCCGGGTCGCCCTCCCCGTCAGCAGCGACGCGCAGTCTGCAGAAGGGAGGGATGAAGGCGCACCTTGGAGTCGAGCGTGCGCAGCCGCTTGCGGAAGTCGCTCAGCTCGGGCGAGGTGATCATGATGAGGTTGAGGTTCTGGACCATGATGCTCGCAAACTCGAGGTCCTGCAGCGGTCAACGGTACCGGTCCGTGAGCGACTCTCGCCTCGAGGTGAGCCGCAGCTCAGAGAAGGGGGAACAGGGGGCCGCGCACCTCGTCCTTCTCGAGGATCTCGGCGCACGTCCTGTAGATGCGCTCGGCGTTCAAGCTCCCGCACAGCTGGCGAATGATCAAGCTCCCCCTCGTCTCGAGCAACTTGCGGTCCGTCCCAAACAGCTCGAGCAAGCTCGTCATGAGCGGCGCAAAGTAGTCCCCGCCGTCGCTGCCCGCCCCGAGCGAGCTCATCTGCGCGAGGAGCTGCAGGTCGTACCGCAGGACGCGCTCGGACGAGTCCGACAGGAGCTTGAGGAGGACGGCGAGGGAGAGGCCGGACGAGGTCGACGAGGCGGAGGGGTTGCGCTGTCGCGAGGTGCTGCGCCCGTCGCCGTACGACGCTGCGCCTTGAGTTAACGAGCCCGAGGGGCGGTCTCTCCTCGATGACAGCGAAGGGTCGTCGCCCGCCAGGATCTGCTCGTGCGCCACCCTCAGTCAGCCTCGCGAGCACCCAGGAGCGATGACTGAGGCACGCACCTTCCTCGGCGCCTTCTGGTGCAGCATGAGCAACCACTCGAGCGCGGCGACCCTCGTCTCCTCGTTGTCGCTCAGGAACTGGAGCGTCAGCTCGTTGACCGTCTGGCCGTACGCGAACCGCGCCGCGTCAGGTTCGTAAGGGTCCGAGAGGTCGTCTGGGAGGGCGAGGCCGAGACCCTGCGGCTGGTGATGGTGTGAGGAGGACGAGGGTACGGGGTGTCCAGAGTCGGACGCGGGAGAGAGAGGCACGAGAGCAGACGACGGCGCCGCGAGGAGTGACGACGCGTCGCTGCCGGGCTTGTGGCGGTCGTGCCCCGGTCGGGGCGCCGCAGACGACGCAGCCGAAGGGAACGGGATCGCCGACGGCGGCGGCGGCGGCGGCGACGCGAACGCGACGGACGACGAGTGTGGCGGGGAGAAGTCTGCCGCCGAGCCGGGCGAGAGCGCGCTTGACCCCGGCGCGCCCGCCGCAGTGGTGGGGGACGCGTCGACGGGGAGGGCCTGCACGACGGCAAAGAGGAGGTCGTTGGTGTCGCTCGCGGCCTGTTGGATCTCGTCGACGTGGTGCGCGAGGGCAGAGAGGATGACGGGGATGAGGCGCGGCGCAAAGGGGACGACGACGCCCGGCACGAACGTGAGGAACTCGGAGATCCAATGCAGGCACGTCGCCTGGATCTCTTCGTCTGTACGTGCGGCACCAGGAGGGTGAGCTGCCAGTGGCAGGAGGGCATTTGCAAGAACGAGGGGTGGGACGCACCTGGGAAGCCGAGGTGGTGCACCAGGATCTCGACGATGGCGCCATACTCGATGTGGACTCCCTGACCCGGTAGCCACTCTGCGCTGCCGTCGCCGTCGAGCGGGTACCCGTCCTCGTCCTCGCTGTCGGCCAGCGCGTCATCGTCGTCGTCGTCGTCGTGGTGCCCGTCCTCTGCGCCCTCTTCGTCGCCCAGCGTCCGGGGCGTCGGCGTCCCCTTGCCGTCGGCACCTTCGTCAGCACCGTCGTCGCCCCCGCCTTCCGTGTGGTCCGCAACAGTGACCGTCCTCGCCTCGCTGACGCGCCTCCTCCTGGCGCGCTCGAGCTCCCTCTCCCACGCCTCTCGCCGCGCCGCGATCCCCTCCAAGTGGTGCTTGCGCGCGTCGCGTATCTCCCTCAGCAGGTCCTCGAGGAGGCTCTCGGTGCTGCAGCGGACCTCGTCGGTCGGGTCGCCGAGGTACCGCAACAGGCCGTCGAGAAAGTCGGGCAGGAACGTGATGAGCTCGAGGTCGGGGACTTGGTCGAGCGTCAGGAGCCACGAGATGAGGAAGGTGCGGGTGAAGGGGTTGAGGACCGAGAGGCGCTCGTGCAGGAGGGGGATGAAGCGTGGGAGCGAGAAGGCGCGTTGCGGTTGGGGGCGCGTCGATGCTGAGGGGTCCTTCTCGAGACCGAGACCTGATGGTTGGCCGTCGGGCGGGACCTCGGGCTGGTAGTCGTCGCCAAAGTTGGCGCGCGAGATGTAGAGGGCGGCCTGGTCCTGGACAATGTCCTTGAGCTGGCGGTCGAGCAGCTCGGCGCCGTTCTTGACCGACACCTCGGGGTCGGCAGCGAGCTGGGGGGTGCATCTGACGTGTCAGCGGTGTTCTGCCGAAGAGTGTGAGAGAGAAGGTCTCGGACCTTGGAGAGGGCGTCAAAGAGCTCGTTGAAGTAGACGAGGATCTCGCCGTGCGCTACCTTGGCCTGGAAACCGCGAGCGGGTCAGCTGGAGGGGGCAGCGAAGGATGCGAGCGCACAAGCGCACGATGTTGTACATGCTCTCGCAGGCGTAGTAGCGGATCTTGGAGTCGTGGTCCTCGAAGCAGGCGAGGACGGGCATGATGAGGGCGCCGAGGTAGTCTGCGAGTCGGGGTCCGAGGGCGATGCTGTTTGATGCCCCGGGCTCGGTCAGCGGGCCAGTTGGCCAGAAGGCGCCGACTGAGAGAAGCGAAACGCACGCCGTGGACGCGAGGCCCATGATCCCCCCGCTGCGCGAGGCGTGCACCTTTGAGCCGGCGAGTTCGACGAGCTGCGTGATGATGAGGCGCAGCTTGTGCTCGCTCTCTGGGGTGCCTGTTGCGGCAATCTCGCGCACTGCATGCGGGGCGAACGAGTGCTCTGGTCAGCTTGCAACAAGGGGGGCCGGGCCCGAGTGTGGGGGAGGAGGAGGAGGGGTTGGGTGTCGACGCGCGGTCGGTGGGTCGACGTGCGCGAGCAGGCAGCGTGGACCAGAGAGAGCGGAGGAGCTACGCACACTGTGGCTCGTAGGCGAGGGAGGCTTTGCGGCGGGCCTCGTAGCTCTGATTCTGCAGCGCCTGCTTGACCGAGGGTTCCATCCTGGGCGACGCGCGGGCGCTGTCAAGTCGGTAGTCGGTGCTGGACTGGGCCCTGGCGAGCAAGCCTCCCCGAGTCTGTGCCAGAAGGAAGGAGCGAGCGTGGTGAGGAGCCAACTCGGAGTTGACAGAGGAGTCGCGTGCAGAGTGCGGTGCACGCGCTGCGCAGCCCAGCCTCGCTCGCCGCTTCCGTGCAGCGTTGGGCGACGAGACCGAGTTGCACCAGTTCCACCTCGAGCACTGCACCTACTGACAAGCGCTCCCCGGTGTGCCGGGTGACGAGTCCCCCCTTGTCGGCCGGGCGCCGGGTGGGCGCGAGCTGGCGCGAGTCGCCCTCGCTTTCTCCTCCCCACAGCTGCCATGCTCCTGAGTACCAGAGTCGCGCGGACTGCTGCGGCTGCACGGCCACCAGCCACCTGCACCTGCGCACCCACGCGCCTCGCCCGTTTCTGTCAACCTCTCCGTCCCTCGCCGTCTCCGCCGCCAACTTCGGCAAACGCGGCGCCTCGACTCGCTCGCACCTTGTCGAGCCACGCTTGGCGACAAAACGCACAACCACACTCGGGCAACGCCGCCCGGGCACAACTACGCACCCGCCATGCGAGCACCACCTCGCACCCCTCTTCGGCGGCCCGTGCCGGCCCGACCGCGGCTTACGACTCGCAGGTCGCAAAAGGCCACATCCAGAACGACCCGCACCAGCGCAGCATCGTCAGCGTGCTCCAGACCATGTACGACGAGCTCGACCGCTACACCCCTCCTCCCATCGGACCCCTCCCTCCCCCCGTCCAACCGAGCATGTGGGACCGCCTCATGCGCTCGCGCTTGTTCCGCGACATGGCAGACGAGCTGCACCAGGCCAACACGGCGACGATTCCTCTCCCGCCTCCGCCCTCGGGCCTCCCCAAGGGCCTGTACCTCTTCGGCTCGGTCGGCTGCGGCAAGAGCTTCCTCATGGACCTCTTCTACGCCCACCTCCCCGACAAGTACCGCCGGTCGGCGAACGACGGCGGCTTTGGAGCGAGGAGGGTGCACTTCCACCAGTTCATGATGGACGTGCACAAGAAGGGCCACCTGATCAAGCTCCGCGACGGCGCCGCCCAGGACTGGATCGTCATGGCCGCGCGCGAGATCGCGGGAGAGACGCGCGTCCTGTGCTTTGACGAGTTCCAGGTGCGTCCCCGGTCGTGCTCACCTGAGCCGCGGCGCGCAAAGCACCGTGCGGCCCTCTTCGTAAAACTCGAAAGGGACGCACGACTCATGCCTCTCTCGCTCGTTCTGCTGTGCAGGTGACGGACATTGCCGACGCCATGATCCTGCGGCGACTAATGGAGGCGCTGCACGCGCACGGTGTCGTCTGCGTCATGACGTCCAAGTGCGCCCGCCAGCCTCTCCTCCCCGCCCGAAGTGTCGCTGCTCATGCCCCCCCCCCCCTTCGCTCCTGCAGCCGCGCGCCCGACGAGCTGTACAAGAACGGCATCCAGCGCGAGCAGTTCATGCCTTGCATCGAGCTCATCAAGAGGAGCTTCTTCGTGCAGTGCCTCGACTCGGAGATTGGTCCGTCGCTGCTGTCTGTGCCCTCACCCCCCAACCCGGCCTGCGCACCCGCTGACAAATGTTGGAGCCCCCCCGCCCGCAGACTACCGCAAGCGCCCTCGCGAGCTCTCGCGCGTCTACTTCAGCCCAATCGACCCCTCGACCCGCACCGAGTTCGCCAAGCTCTTCGCCGCGTCGTGCGAGAACCTGACCCCTTCGGAACCCGTCGTCGCCGACCGCTCCCTCTCGGTCTGGGGCCGCCCCGTGCGGGTCCCGCACTCGACGAGCCAGGTCGCGCACTTTACGTTTGCCGACCTGTGCGGCGACGGGCACTCGGCGGCCGACTACCTCGAGATCACAAAGACGTTTGGGCGCATCTTTGTGAGCGACGTGCCGCAGTTGGGGCTCGAGACCAAGGACCAGGCGAGGAGGTTCATCCTGTTTGTCGACGCCGCGTATGAGGCCAGGGTGCGTCAACGCCTTCCTCGACTCCACTCTGCCCTGGCACGTCCAGCCTCTCAACCCCTCTCGCCGCCCGCAGACCAAGCTCTTTGTCCTCTCCGACCCTCCCATCGCCCAAGTCTTCTCCGACGAGCGCCCCGCAGCGGGCACGGGCGGCACGGGCGAGATCTCGGCGCACCAGCGCGCCATGATGGACGACTTGGGCCTCTCGGCCGACATTGTCGGCGCGAGCTCGATCTTCACGGGCGACGAGGAGGTGTTTGCGTTCGCGAGGGCCGTCGTGAGTCGCGTGTCTGTCTCGAAGACGGACGGACCTTCCCAAGCTGCTCGACCAGGGCGGATCCCGCTGACTCCCCTCGCACCTCACGATGCTCACCCCTCGCGCAGTCCCGCATCACGGAGATGGGCTCGGTGCAGTGGGCGCGGGCGCAGGGCGTCGCAGAGGGCGCGCAGGGACTCAAGGAGGAGCAGGTCGAGGCCGAGGGGGTCCTGGCGTAGACATCGTTGCCTCGCTCTCGTGCGAGCGGGCGGGTCTGGAGTGTGTGCCGGCACAGGGCTGTGTGTGCCCGCTGCGCGTGCGAGGAAGTGTCCGCGAGAGCCGAGAGAGAGGGAGAGGGTCAGGTGACGCGGCGCCGCCCTCACGCGATTGGCCGCTCGGGCCGCCTCTTGCCCCCTTTCCCCGCACCCGCGTCTGCCGCTCCTCTCCCTCCTCCCCTCCACTCGCTCGCTCGCCATGGGCCTCGACTTGGTCAAGGGCAAGCTCAAGAGCTCCTCGTCCAAGCCTCGCAAGCAGCAGCAGCAGCAGCAGCAGCGGTCGCCCCCGTCGTCGCAAGAACGCCCTGCCCCTGCGGCCGCCTCCGCCAACCCAGGCTCGCCGATCTCCCCCTCGTCTGTCTCGCGCCCTGCGCTTCAGGGCCGCCCTCCTGCCAGGGGCTTCCGCGTGCCGAGCCAGGCGCGCACGGGCACCCCGCGGCCGGGAGAGCAGCCCAGTGGCGGCGAGGCCTCGTCGTCGCACTGGCACTCGCGCACGAGCACGGGCAGGGGCACCCTCAGTGCGGCTCACTTCTCGTACAGCCGGGTCGAGGTCAGGACCAGCGAGTCGGTAAGCGAGGCGCCGCGCGTGGTCGAGGCCGTGGGGAGCGAGTTCGACGAGGACGACACGGAGGAGTTCCAGGGCATCATCGACTTCGACAAGGGCGAGGGCGAGGGCGAGATGGGCCCGCCGGCGCGCCACCACGGCCGCAAACAGCCGACGAGCCCTCCCCGCGTCCAGGACAGCAGGCGCTTCAAGCCCGAGTGGCCGCGTGGGGCTGCGCCCGGCCAGGACCGCTTCGCCTTGCAGCAGAGCTACGTCCCGTTCGACAGCCAGTCGCAGTCGCAGTACACCGCCGATCAGCCGCAGGCGCAGCCGGACCTCGAGGAGTCGCAGGCGCCGTCGCAGCCGCTGCCCGACGCCGAAGTCCACGCGAGCGGCAGTTCAAGCCCTCCCGCCCAGCTGCAGAGCCCTGGTCCCGCCGTGGTCGACCAGGGCAAGGGGGAGCCCGAGAGCCTCGAGGTCGGGGACGAGACGTTGGTCGACGCCGCCGAGGCTGAGAGCGGCGCAGCGGTGCGCGCGCGCGAGCGCGAGCGCGAGGAGACGAGCTCGCCTGCGCCGGGGGCGTTCAAGCGCGGCATTGTCGAGGTTGACGGCAGCGACGAGGACGAGCCTGTGGGGAGACGCCGTCGGACCGAGACGGTCGAGGTGAGTCGGGCTCCGCGTCAAGTTGGTTCGTACCTCGTCTCCAGTGGTGCTGACCTTGCCCTCGTTGGCCACCTTCCTCACAGCTCGACGACGACGAGGCCGACGCCAACGACTCCCCCAGCTCGCGCCGCTCGCGCTCGCCCACGCGCGACTCCTCCTCGCCCGCCTCCTGCTCGCGCGAGTCGGTCGACCCGGGCGAGGCAGACTTTACCCCCTCGCCCGGGGACCTCGCCCGCTCGGCGAGCGTCCAAGGCTTCCTCCGCAGCGACACGCCGCTCCCGCAGGGTGTTGCCCTCGCCGCGGACGACGACGAGGACGCGACGCCCGGTCCCGTCGACGTGGAGGTAGGCGTCGTGCCTGCGAGATCCTCGCAGGACGGCAGCGACCGCGAGATGACACCCCTCTCGGGCGACCGCCGCAACGAGCGCTCCGCCACTCCCGCGCCGCCGCCGCAAACGCAGGAGCAACCCCCGCAGGCTGGGCCCGTCCCCGGGCGCGCGGGCCTCCCGCCCTCGCTCGCGGCGCACTACGGCCCCGAGGTGCAGCACCCGTACTTCTTCCACGCGTCGCGGCTCGCTGGGGCTGGGGCGAGGAGCGAAGACGGGGGTGCGACTTGGGAGGGCGAGGGCGAGGGGTTCGAGCGCCGGTTTGCGGCGACGAGGGAGGGGGTCGGCGCGGTCTTGCAGTGCGTCGCTCTCTCTCTCTCTCTTGCCTGCTCTCTCTGCTCCTGGCACTGCTCGACGCGACTGACTCGTGCGCACTCAGGAGCGAGGCAGCGCACTTCGAGGCAGTCGCGGCCGAGCTGAGGGCGCACGGCGCGCGCCTCGCCATGACGGCGCAGAGGCTTGCGGAGACGAAGGAGAGGGTGCGCGAGTGGGGGAGGCCGATGTTTGAGGCGGGAAAGGTGGGCGAGGGAGAGGGGAAGGAAGAGGGGAAGGGCGAGGAGGTCGGGGCGAAGGAGGGCGAGGGAAAGGAGGTCGCGGTCACGGATGGGACAGATGGCGCAGATGGGGCTTGAGGGGAGGGAGTGCTTTCGCTCGACGAGGCTTGAGAAGCGCTTGCAATGACCGTTGTACCATAGATGCTTTCTTGCTGCGTAGGACCGTCGAGACGGCCCTGACCGACTGCGCGTCACTGCTCGCCTCTCTCGCTCCCATCTCCGCGAAGCTTTCGACGGTGACAAAGGTCGATACGCCCTGGTGATACAGTCTATCCTCGACTCGCCTCAACTCCCCACGTCCGCCCTCCGCAGGACCTGCCCGCGCACCTCTGACCTCCCCCTAGTCACGCCTCCTGCTCGGTGAGGAACTTGCGCAGCTTCTCGAGGGCACGGTAGCGGTGCGAGATCTTGTTCTTCTCGGCGCCGTCCATCTCGGCGTAGCTGCGCGGGGTGGAGTGCGGTGCAAGGGGCGTCAGGACGTGACTGTGACCAGTCGCCAGAGCCACATCCAGCGAGGCGCCGGTGCGAAGGGCACTAGCCCCTCGCGCTCGAAAGCGCAAGCGCGAGAGCCCCAACTCACGTCTGCCCGTCACTCTCCTCCGGCTCAAACACGGGGTCCCACCCAAAGTGGGTCGGTCCCCTCGCGGGCACGATCTTGCCCTCTGTCCGGCCCTCAAAGAGGATGGGCTCGCTGCCCGGTCCCGCAGAGTAGGCAAAGGTGCAGATGGCTGTGGCGCGCTTGGAGGGGAAGCCAGCGAGCATGTTGTTGAGGCCTGGAGAGGGAGGCGGAGGGTGGGGCGTGCGTGAGCTGAGCCGAGAGGGCGAAGCCCAACGAGCGAATGAGCAAGCGAGCGCACCCTCGTGGCCGACCTCCTTCATGAAGTACTTGATGAAGGGGCCGGGGAGGCCGCCGAGTGCCTCAAAGCCGAGCGCGGTGTCCTGTCGTGTCGAGAGAGAAAGGGAGAGAGAGAGAGCGGGTCCGGGCGCCGAGTGCACGCCAAGTCAGCCGTCTGCCCTCCCCCCTCGCCAAACGTCATCACGGTCGCACGCACGTACCTCGGTGATGCACGGACCGCCGATAGCCTGGGCGGCGGCCGAGACCTTTGCCTTTGCGACCTCCTGGGTGGTGCCCTGGATCTCTGGCAAGTCGAGGTCCTGCGACTCGACGGTGAAGGGGGCCGGGGCGCCCGAGGCTTCGGTCGAGGCGAGGAGGATGGCGCGGACTTCCTTGAGCTTGTTGGCGTTGCCCGTGACGAAGAGGATGGAGCGCGGCGAGGGAGACATGGTGGGGCGGGAGCTGGAGGTTGTCGAGGTGATGATGGGTGAAGCGGGGCGTGTGCTAGACTGCGGCGGTTGCTGTAGCTGTGACAACGCTGTCGATAGCCTGAACGTGGGTCAGAGCGAAGCGAGGGGTGAAGCGGCGGAGTGAGAGGAGGGAACCGCAGCTTGCGCTGACCCTCTCACAACGCTGTCGACCTCGTACGGCTCATGATTGCTCTGGATGGCCTCAGGTCGGTAGCCCAGACTGCTCGGCGGCGCGCTGTCCCGCTCTCGCTGCCTCGTCGCCGTTTCTTCGCCTCATCTCCTCCATCTCTCTCCGAGGTTTGTTTCCCCTCTACACACCCCGAGGCGCGTTTCTGACCCGTGCAACACCATCAGGCAAACATCTACGTGTCCGCCTCGCACGACCCCTGGTTCAACCTGGCGTTCGAAGACTGGTCGGTCCCCCCACTCCCGGCCCTCTTGCCCTCGCTGACGCCCCCTCTCCTCCGGCCAGGCTCTTTCGCAAGACCGACCCCGAGCAGCGCATCCTGTACCTGTACCGCAACTCGCCGAGCGTCATCATCGGGCGGAACCAGGTCCGTCTTGACCGCCTTTTGAACATGTCGTCTCGTCGCCCGGAGCTGACCTTGGTTCAAACGAGACACGCGCAGAATCCGTGGAAGGAGATCAACCTCACCCGATTGCACGAGCTCGGCATCCCCTTTGTGCGACGAAAGAGCGGCGGCGGGACCGTCTATCACGTGCGTTGCGTTGCGTCTCCTCCCTCCCTTCCTCAACCCCCGAAAAGCCAACGCTCCCTTCCGCGCTGGCAGGACCTCGGCAACACCAACTACTGCGTCTTTGTGCCCCGAGCCGAGTTTGACCGACGGTCGAACGCCGAGCTCGTCACGCGCGGCTTGCAGTCGCTCGACGTCCCGGCGCATGTCAACGAGCGGCACGACATCTGCGTCGAGGGGTTCAAGATGAGTCGCTCGCTTTCGCTCTGGGGGAGGGGAACGTGCTGACGAGAGAGAGGGGGAAGGATCTCTACGTGTCGGGCTCGGCGTTCAAGCTCGTCAACAAGCGGGCGTACCACCACGGGACCATGCTCATCGACGCCCAGCTGGGCAACCTGCGCGGCGTCCTCGGCAGCAAAAAGGTACCGCCACCACTCTCTCGCTCCTGTCGCTCGAATCGAGAGCTGACAGCAGAGGAGACCCCCGGGGCGCCGCGCAGGACTCGATGGTGACAAAGGGCGTCGCGAGCGTCCCTTCGCCCGTGCGCAACCTGCGCGAGACGACCCCGACGGTCGACCACGCGCGGTTCGTCGAGGCTGTCGCGGAGCAGTTTGCGGCGCAGTATGGCCTCGGCCGGGAGGTCAAGGTGCGCTTGCGGGGTGGTCGCGCCGCGCGCGGGGTGAAGGCAACTGACGAGCGGAGGTTTGTCCCCGGGGAGCGCAGCGGATCGACGAGGGAGAGCTCGAGAGCAACAGCTACGTGCGAGGAGTGGTCGACGAGCTCAAGGTGCGTGTGCTGGGCCTTCCTCCTTCCGGAGCTCCAGCGAAGCAGCTCGTGGCTGATGCAGCGCGCGGCGACCAGTCGTGGGACTGGCAGTTCGGCCAGACGCCAGAGTTCACGCACGACATGAGCGGCTCGTTCCCCTTTGGTGACATGGTGCGTGCAGTCTCTAGCTCCCTCACTGGGGAACCCGCTGCTGACCCTCGCCTCGCACGGGGACCCAGACCCTCTCGATCACGTCGCGGCACGGCCTCGTCACGAGGGCGTCGCTCGCGCGGCCGCCGCGGCCGCTCGAGTGGTGGCGCGCCGCGACCGAGCTGTGTCGTGTGCTCGAGGGGGACCGGTACGGGAGTGTCGAGCGGACGGTCGAGACGGTGAGCGGGCTGAGGGGGGAGGAGGGAGAGAGGGTGCGGGTGTTACTCGAGTGGTTGAAGAGGGAGATGTAGCTCAGTGTGTGTGTGGAAGCATTGCATAGCTGCAGTTGGCTTGCCGGAGAGCTGTGATGCGAGTCCACCAAGGAGGCTGAGCTGGGGACGCTCAAGAGGCGCGAGAACGAGACGAGGCGCGGCTCTGAGAGGCGCGGTGGACTCGAGACAGAGGTAGCTGGTCATGGCATTGAGCGACAGAGCTGCAGGAGGACAGCACGGGGAGAACAGAGAGGCCGGGGGAGGGTCAAGCGAGGAGGAGGGCGAGCTGAGTGCGGTGAGCGCGGCGGCGGCCACCCTCTCCCTTGCCTCTCCGTTGCTCTCATCCGCGTGGAACAGCCGCCCTACACCGTACGCTGTTGCTCCCCTTGAGCCTCTCAACCCGCACACACACCCGCGCCATCCCCGCCCACACCCGGCCGTCGTCGCCTCGAGTCGCCCCCGCCCAGCTGAGCGCGCAAACTTCTGCGCGCGGCGACGACGGCGCACGCGCCCGCGCTGGGGCTCGTGACGGTTCTCAGGGTGGACGGGAGGGTTACGGCGGTGGAACGGGCGCAATGGGCGCACTCTGGAGCGGGCGACGAGGGCTGCGGGCGGGCGGCCGCTCGTGCCGCACCCACTCGAGCTCCCACCGAGACGCCATCCATCCCCCTTCGCACTGCGTGGACTCGTCGAGCTGACCTCGTTTGCCCCCTCGTCCCCTGCTGTGCACACCCCTTGCACTGCCCCCACCCATCCCCTCTGCCCAAATCGCCCTCGCCCTCTCCTCCTGGTTGGACACCCCTTGCGCGCGCTCGCTCTCTGCCAGGACCATGGCCGAGCAAGTCGAGAAGTCCTTCCAGAAGCAGCCCCTGTTCCAGAACAGCAAGGTTGCCACCACCTCGCGCAAGGTCGCCGGCAAGGACCGCAGGTGGACCAAGGAGGTCGGCCTTGGCTTCAAGGTGCGCTCCCACCTCTCTGCGTCGCTCGGGGCCCTCTCGAGGCTGACCCGTGTGCTCTCTCCGACAGACCCCCCGTGAGGCCATCGAGGGCACCTACATCGACAAGAAGTGCCCGTTCACTGGCCTCGTGTCGATCCGCGGCCGCATCCTGACGGGCAAGGTCGTCTCGACCAAGATGACCCGCACCGTCATCATCCGCCGCGAGTACCTCCACTTTGTCCCCAAGTACTCTCGCTGTGCGTCTACCTCCTTTCCTGCCCAGTTGCCCGAAGTTGGAGTCGGAGCAGAAGCTAGGGTGCGGAGGCTGACGTCCCTCGTTCTCCCGCTCTACCAGACGAGAAGAGGCACAAGAACGTCGCCGTTCACTGCTCGCCGGCATTCCGCGTCGAGGTTGGTGACGTCGTGACTGTCGGCCAGTGCCGCCCTCTGTCGAAGACCGTCCGGTACGTCCCCTCGTCGCCCGCCCACCCCATTTCCGAGTCACCCCCACTCACGTCCCCCTTTGTTGCGCAGCTTCAACGTCCTCCGCGTCCAGAAGCAGAAGACCAAGACCTTCACCCGCTTCTAAACGGGTCGCTGGTCGGTCTGGGCCTGAGTAGGGGAATGGGGGGGGGAGGAGTTGGGGAGGGCTGCAAGACGCGCTGTACTCGACGCTCCCATGTGTGCGCGCTTTGGCCTTCTTCGTTCGGCAGCAGAGTGGGCGGGTCACGGTGACGGGTGCTGCTGACGAGTCGTGCGCGTACTGGGCCCGCCCGGGGGCAGTGTGGGGGAAGCATGCTGGCGGCCAGTTGCGAAAGCGGAGGAGACGTTGGCAGACGCTCTCGCGCGTCTGGGCTCAGGATGCTGCTTCCTTGCACTCTTGCAGCTTTGTGCCACACGTCTGGAGGGGGGCCCTGACCAAAGGTCAACGGCGAGCCCGACGCGTCGAACGCACGCTCCCCTTCCCCGCCGACGACGCTTGCCCTCCTCCCTCCTACGTCTCTCCCCGCTTCAGCTCACACGTCTCGCGCCACACGCGGGAACTGCTCACTCTGCTGCTCGGACCCCCCTCTCAGCCGCCCGCTGCATTCCCACGCGCCGGTGAGCTCTCCTCGCTTCACTCGACATCAGGGTCATCGTCAGTCGGGCTCCCGGGAGTCCGTCAGGGGACTCAGGCCGGCCCGGCGACAGCGATCAGGAGGACCAGGCACTAGCTGGCGCGCCTCCCCGTGACCCCCGCAGCAGACCATGCCCTCGCTCGAGCGCTTCACGGTCCCGCTCCCCGAGTACCTCCGCTGCCCGATCTGCCTCGAAGCCGCCTACCCGCCCGTCGTCGTCTGCCCCAACGAGCACCTGCTCTGCGCGCCGTGCATCGACGCTCATCTCGATGCCGTCGACGACGAAGGCGACGAGCCGCGGTGCCCGCTCTGCAGGAGCCCCCTGCGCGACGAGCTGAACGTCTCGCCTGCGTTCCGGCGTGCGATCGACTCGTACGGGTGCGCTCCTGTCGGCTTCAGGTGAGTCTGGTGTGCGCACAGCAGGGCTGACGGGCCTACCTCGCTCGGCACACAGCTACAAGTGCGAGAACGACGGTTGCTCGTGGGTCGGCAGCGTTGGCGACGTCGCGCAGCACCTGCAGGCACAGGTGCGCTCACCCGCCTCGCCCATAATCCTGCAGGGGAGGAACAGAAGCACTGACGAGAACATGCGGCTTGCGCAGTGCCTGTACCGCGAGGTGTCGTGCTCGCTGTGCTACGCCAAGATGCGCGAAGGGGAGCGCAAGGAGCACGAACTGACACAGTGCCCCGAGGCACTCGTCCTGTGCCCGCGAGGCGGCAGCACGTGTGGTGGCGGTGACGGAGCACTCAACGGCGGCAAGATGCGTCGCCGCGAACTCGCTGCGCACGAGGCCGTGTGCGCCACGCACAAGTGCGTGCTTGCTTCTCCTATCTCCGCTCCCGCTCAAAGCGGGTGGGCGCGCGCCCTCGGACGAGCAGCTCAAAGACCGGTACCCCGTGTCCGCAGGTGCCGCCTCCCCCGCTGCCACACGTACACGACGCTGGCCAACCTGACGGCGCACGAGAGCGACTGCGCGTGGGCGCGCTCGCGCATCGCCTACCTCGAGGAGGCGCGGACGCGCGCGACGGTCGAGCTCAACCAGAAGAAGCGCGCACTGGTCGCGCTGGCGGACTCGGGCGAGTCGGACGGTCACGCCGAGCAGGAGCGACTCGAGCGCGGTGAGGGGGCGCGCGCGACGGCGAGCTCGGCCAAGGGCAAGGAGAAGGAGAGGGAGACGCCGTGGGAGGCGCAGGCGCAGGCGCAGCTGTGGCAGCCAGCGCAGGCGCACGGGTCGAGCGCCGCGCGCCCGACGCCGCCCTCGTCGGACGAGGAGCCCCTCGTCGTCTCGACGCGCAGGAACAAGCGCAGCCGCTTCGAGTCGCCGTCGGAGGCCGTCGAGCTGACGCAAGACGCGTCGGCCGACACTGACTCGGTTGGGGTCGTCGAGCCTGTAGCGTCGACGTCTGCGGCGAAGGGCGGCAGCGCCGACACGGCCGTCTCTCCTCTTGGCCGCGGGGGAGGGACCCGCATGACCCTCCGTCCATGTCTCGACAAGACCCGCGCCGACTTGGCCAGGAGGCGCTGATGCTCGTTCTGCGCCTTGTCGGCCGACTCCTCGCATTCATTCCATGCTTCACCTCCGTGCCCTTCCTTCGTCCACGATCGATTTGTTGTCGCGCCGCCCCGCAGCCTCACATCCTGTCCCGCAATGCAGTTCACTGGCGTGTCGTTCAGCTCGACGCGAGAGAGGTGAGCTGGGCGATAACGGCCGGCCGCAGTGCACTGCGCTCGAGCGGGAGCGCGCAGCAGGAGAGGGGGCGATACGAGCGCAGGCCAGCGAGGAGAAGGCGAAAGAGCAGAATGCACGTGCATAGAGAGGCTTCGAGCCAGCGAAGGTGGTGAGGCACCAGTGGCGAGGCCTTTGCTGCCCTTGAGAGCTTGCCGTCGTCGTCGCGCGCGAAGTTCACGAAGTTGGATGAGCGAGCGGCGCCCGCTCGTTGTCCCCTCCTCCCTCCCTCACATCACGACCTGCCAGCTGAGCAGCAGTCTCGCGCTCACTCTCACAGCTCTCCTCCGGGGACCAATCCATGTCCCGCATCCCCGTCCCTGCCTCTCCCTCGCTCGCCCCGCCCGCTCCAGCATCCACCATGTCGTCGGCCTCGTCGCGCCCTCCCTCGTCGCGCCGCCCAGAGTCAGTCTACTCGGCCTCGGGCTCGAGCTTTGTCTCGTCCAGTGCCGTCCCCTCCACCCCGCCTGCGGGTGCTGCCGGTGACGCCCTCGCAGAGACTCGCAAGCGCCAGAGCCGCAGGGACGAGGTCGGTCAACCTTTCGCGCCCTCTTCTCTCTCTCTGCAGCAACGCGCCCGTCGTGGCACAGGTCAACCAGTGCAGCTGGATGCAGGCACGGGCTCGAGTTTCGGACGCATTCAACGTCTGAACGCGGGGTGGGGGCAGGCACCGCTGCGGGAGGGGCTAGCGCCCGGCGGAACTCGGCGGGTTGGTTTGAGTGAGCCTCGACGCGCCAGCGAGGCCGTGGGCGCTCTCACAGGATGCTTCAAGCCACAGTGCACGCCCCGAGACCGCCATCAGCGGAAGAACACGCGCTGACACCGGCACTCTCCCCCCACTCTCGCTCGCAGGCCATCCGCAAGAAGATCGAGTCGGAGCTCTCGCGCAAGCGCCCGCCCTCGAAGCGCACCGGCACCTCGAGCCAGCAGCAGTCGTCGTCGTCGCGTGCGCCGCGCCCGCTCAAGGGCACCGTCTCGGCGCTGCGCCCCCTGCCCGCGCTGACGGTCCCGCACGGCATGAGCGTGTCGGACGCGAGTCAGCTCTGCGCCGCCAAGCGCACCGACTGCGTCCTCGTCGTTGACGAAGACGAGCACCTGTGCGGCATCTTTACCGCCAAGGACCTCGCCTTCAGGGTGCGTCAAGCTCGCTCGCCTGCGCTTCTCCCCTCCCGCTGACCTCGTTCCTGACTCTTCTCTGCAGGTGGTCGGCGATGGTCTCGACCTGCGCACGACTCCGGTCAGCGCCATCATGACGGCCAACCCGATGGTCACGCGCGACACGACCTCGGCGACCGAGGCCCTCCAGACCATGGTGACCCGCGGCTTCCGTCACCTCGTGCGTCCCTTCTCGCCTTCCCTCGAGCCCTCCTGTCTCGTCCTGACTGGACCTGCTCAATCTCCGCGCAGCCCGTCTGCAACGAGGAGGGCGACGTCGTCGGTCTCCTCGACATCACCAAGGTCTTCCACGAGTCGCTCGAGAAGCTCGAAAAGGCATACGGCTCGTCGCAGCGACTCTACTCTGCGCTCGAGGGCGCACAGGAGCAGTTTGGCGGCGTCGACGCCGGCGCGTCGAACCCGCTCCTCGCGTACGTCCAGGCCCTGCGCGACAAGATGTCGTTCCCGGACCTCGGCTCGATTCTCGACGCGCGCACGACGGCCGCGACCGTCGGCGTCAAGACGAGCGTGCGCGAGGCGGCGCGCATCATGCGCGAGAAGCGCACGACGGCCGTCTGCGTCATGGAGGGCGTCGACAACAAGAAGATCGCGGGCATCTTCACGTCCAAGGACGTCGTCCTGCGCGTCATTGCCGCGGGCCTCGACGCCAAGACGTGCAGCGTCGTGCGCGTCATGACGCCCCACCCGGACACGGCGGTCCCGACGCTCAGCATCCAGGACGCGCTGCGCAAGATGCACGGTGCGTCTCGTCACCACTCCTCCTCGAGGCCGAGCACCCTCGCTGACATTCCGCGCAGACGGCCACTACCTCAACTTGCCGATCGTGGACGAGGCCGGTGCCCTGATCGGCATCGTCGACGTCCTCAAGCTCACGTACGCGACCCTCGAGCAAGTCAACACGCTGCACGCCGACGCCGGCGGCGCCGCCGACCCGGCGGGCGGTCCCCTCTGGGGCCGGTTCTTCAGCGCGGCGGCCCAGGCAGGGGGCGACGACGACGGCGACACCGAGTCGATCGTGTCGGGCCTGCACGGCTCCGAGGCGGCCTCGTCGTCGCAGGCTCCGTTCCAGACGCCGACGCGCCCCGGGTACCACCGCGGGTTGGACAGCGGCGCGCTCGACACCCCGGGCAGTGAGCTCTTCCCGGGCGACTCGGCCAGCGTCGTCAACGACGACTCGTCCGAGGTTGGCGGCCTCAACCACAACGGCCGCCGCGCCGGTCCGCCCGCGGCGTCGAGCGTCGGCGCCTCGCAGGCTGCGTCGACCGCACCGCAGCCCATCGTCGACGACGGCACGTACCTGTTCAAATTTGTGGCCCCGGGGGGCACCACGCACCGGTTCCAGGCGCGGTACGAGTCGTTCGAGTTCCTGACCGACATTGTCGGCGGCAAGCTCGGGTCCGACCCCTTCTTCTCCTCTGCTGCCTCTGCGCCTCTCGACGAGGGCGACGCGGACAAGGTCAAGGCCGCTGCTCCGCAGCCGGACCCGAGCGACTTCCAGCTGTCGTACCGCGACGACGACGGCGACCTCGTCCTCATCACGGCCGACGGCGACGTCGTCGACGCGGTCGCGACGGCCAAAAAGCAGGGCAAGGACCGCGTCGTCCTGCACGTCAGCGGCGGCGCGACGTGGAAAGCCGCGCTCGCTGCTGCTGCCGCGCAGGAGGCGGCCGCCCCGCCGGCGGCCGTCGCCGTGACGAAGAAGCTCGTCGTCGTCGACGAGGGCGACGAAGCCGACGGGGCCTCGTCGTCGTCCCAGTCGAAGGACACCGACGCCGACCCGGACGCGGCCGCGGCCGCGCCTGCGCGCCGCGCCGCGTCGTCGCGCAAGGCCGGCTCGGCAGGAACGGACGCCGACCTCGTCGCGGGCGTCCTCCCCAAGGAGTACCTCCTCCCCGCGTCGATCGGGTTCCTCGGCGTCGTCATCGCGACCGTCTTCATCGCGTCGCGCGCGGGCGGCTCCGCGAGGTAGTCCGTCCGTCCGGGCGCGCGCTCTCTCTCTCTCTGTCTGGGTACGTGCTCCGGTCGCGCTCCATCACCCCTCTTCACTCCATCCTCCTCTTTCGCCTTTCTGCGCCCCCCATCCTGGCTCGACAGCCCTCTTGTACTCCTCCTAGTCTCTCCGTCATGCTTCCCCCGCTCGCACGTCACGACTTCTTGATACGATACGAAACTCTCTTCCCCACTGCGGACAAGACTCTCTCTCTCTCTCGCGGCGCGGCCTGCAATGGCGAGCGTCCTTGCCCTCGACCTCGCTCTCGCTCTCGATCCCCTCAAGTCCTCTCCCTCGCTCCTCACTCTGCCCACTCCGTATCCCTCCTTCGCAAGCGCAAGACAAACACCCCCATGCACGCACAGTTGTTCCCCACATGTCTACTTCCCCGCGTCGGTCGGGCTCAGACTCAGACAATGCTCTCGAGCTCCCTGGCGTACCTGAGCGCGGCGCAGACGACGGCGCCGCGGTCGAGCTCGCCGCGCGTGTCGTCCGCCGCGACGGGAGCGGTGCCGGTGCTGGGGCCGGTGGCCATCGTGCTTGGGACGCCTGCAGCGGCGGCGGTGGTGGTGGAGGGGAGGTTCGAGGGGTGCGAGGAGGAGGAGGGGAAGTGGAGGGTTTGGGAGGCGGGGTCGAGGTGCCAGTTGCGCTGCGGAGGCGGGCGGGGACGTGAGGAGTGTCAGGGCCCGGGTGCTCTTCGGAAGAGGGGGTGCAAAAGAGAGGAGAGAGAGAGAGAGAGAGAGAGGGACAGAAAGAGAGAGACGCACCTCTGCCGCGAAGCGCTTGACGTCGTCGTCCGTTTCGAAGAACAAGAGCGTCCGGGCGTCCCTCAGCGGGAGGCTCTCGTACGCGCGTTCGTCGCACGCGGCGATCTCGGCGCGGACGGTCGCGAGGAGGGGAGGGGTCAGGTGGGCGAACTCGGCGAGGGGGAGGGACGACGAGGAGGAGGAAGAGGAGGAGGAGGACGAGGGTCGGCAGAGGGTCCAGACGCGCGAGTAGGAGCCTTCCATGAGGCAGCGTTCGAGCTGGGTGCGGTTAAGTGGGGTCAGCACAGCACGAGCGAGCAGCGAGGAGGGCAGTGCCAAGGAGGGGGGAGCGACGCACCTGCATGACCCACGCCACCTCTTTGCTGTCGACGACCTTCTTGCCCTCGAGCGTCTCGAGGACCGTGTGGAACTCTGCGATGCGGTTCTGGCTCAGGAGGCGCAGGAGCGACAGAGCCGTCAAGGGGGCCTCGTTGGCCGACGCGGGGAGGGACGAGGCGAGCGGGCCCGAGTAGTACGACGAGAGGAGCGAGAGGTAGCGCTCGAACGAGGGGATGTCGTCGGTCCTGACGGAGAAGAGGGCGCCGAGCTCGAGGATGTCGCCTGTGTGAGAGGGGTGCGATGTCAAGTGATGACGGTGAGGCAGGGAGGCGGTGGGGACAACGCACGGGCCGTGGTGAGGGCGCCCTGGTCGAGGGTGCGCGAGTCGGGGAAGAGGAGGCCGAGCTGGGAGAGGTGGACCTTGAGCTGGGCGAGGAGGTGGGCGACCTTGGTGCGGTCGAGCGAGTCGGGCCCCTGAGCCCACTCTTGCTGCAGTTGGTCGTAGAGAGCGGTGGCGTGGGGGGTCATGACGGTGTCGAGGTGGAGGTGAGCGAGTTCGGTGCTCGGGGTGGTGGCGACGCTGAGGGTCGAGCGCTTGTTGGCGGTCGAGGACGAGGGGTCAGAGGGGGAGGAAGGGCGGGGCCGCTTGGGTTGGAGTAGTTGGTGGGGTGGGGGTTGAGAGGGTGCCAGGGTGGGTGGGTGACTGGGTGTGTGTGTGGGTAGGACTGTGCTACTGGATGCAGGGGTAGTAGAGGCAGGAGAGGGAGCGAGAGACGAGGGGACGCTGACGACGCCGCCGCTCTCGACCAGCTCCACCTCCTCCGCACGCATCTCGCTCGCTTCTCTCCTCGACACCTAGGCGCACTAGGTCCCACTCGAACCCACACTCCTCGACCACCTCCACCCACCCGACACACCCACCCACACTGGCCATGCAGCACCCGTCCCACTCGACCACCTTGACCCCGGACGTCTCGCGCCTCAAGGAGGGCGAGATGAACCTCGGCACTTCCATCATGGCCGTCGCCTTCCCGGGGGGCGTCGTCATCGGCGCCGACTCGCGCACCACCATGGGCTCGTACGTCGCCAACCGCGTCACCGACAAGGTCACCTTCCTCTCGGACCGCATCTACTGCTGCCGCTCGGGGTCGGCAGCAGACACCCAGGCCGTCGCAGACGTCGTCACGGCCCAGCTCAGCCAGTACGAGATGACGCACGGCCACCGCCCGGCCGTCCACGTCGCCGCCAACATGCTCGAGGGCATCGTCTACTCCAACAAGTGGCGTCTCTCTCTTGTCTCGAGGGTTTGGAGGAGAGACGGCTGACTGACTGCTCGACCTTGGTGACCCCGCAGGGACCGGCTCAGCGCGGGCATCATCGTCGCCGGGTGGGACGCGGTCAACGGCGGCACCGTGTACAACATCCCTCTCGGCGGCGGCCTCTTCAAAGGCCCCTGGGCCATCGGCGGCTCCGGATCCACATACGTGTACGGCTGGTGCGACGCGACGTACCGCGAGGACTGGAACAAGGACGAGACCGTCAAGTTTGTGACCGAGAGTGCGTCCCCTCTCCTCGTCACCGTTCTCGCCCCTTCGCTCCTCCCTGACGTCGCTCTCCGTCCTGTGCGCAGCTCTTGCGCTCGCCATGAGTCGCGACGGGTCCAGCGGGGGCACGATCCGCCTCGCCATCATCACCGAGGACGGCGTCGAGCGCGTCTTTGTGCCCGGGAACGAGCTGCCGCGTGCGTCTCCTTCCCTCCCCCCCTCCTTCTCTCCTTCTCTCTCGTCTCCCGCATGACCGTCTCGTCCCTCGGTACTGACTCTGACATGCGGGCGCACACAGAATTCTGGGAAAAGGCCTAGTCACGCCGCCCCTCTCTCTCTCCCGTATCCTCCCTCTCTCGCGCTCCCATCCCTGTACAGCCCCCCCGCATACCCTTGCAAGCCGTTCCCATCTGACACTCGAGCCGGTGAACCGCACAGTGAGGAAGCGGGGACCGAGGCGTGCAGGAAAAGAACGAGGCGCTTCCGAGGTCAAGCGCGTCCAGAGCGGGAGCCTTCCTCTTTGCTTGCTCGCTCTGGCCTGATGCCACAGGGTGGGTTCACCAGCAGCCGAGAACCGACGAGGTGCTCGCGACTCGTGACGAGCGACGAGGGGACTGTTCCGCGAACCCGTCTGGCGCCAGGATGCCGATGCACGCACATTGCCAAGACGGACGAGCGAGTAAAGTACGGCGGCACGAGCCGAGACAGACGTGGGAAGGACAAGAAGAAGGAGGGGTCATGCCGCTTGGGCGGGCCCCGCCTCTTCTTCCTTCACCGCCGTGGAAGCCGCCGTCGATGAGCGCCGCCTCGACGCGCGCGTGGTGCGCGGCGTAGCAGCCGGAGCCGCAGCGGCCTCCTGCTTGAGCTGGTCCGCCTCGGCAGAAGCCTCGCGACGAGGGTCCGCAGCGGCGGGCTCAGCCGCGTCAGCGTGCGAGACGCGTCGGCGCTTGGCTGCGCTGGGCTTGGCAGCTTTGGCAGGTGCCGCGGGCGGCGCGGGCGGCGGCGCGGCGAGCTCTGCGGCCTGGCGCGCGACCTTGGCCGTGAGGCGGCCGACCTTGGCCCGTTCCTGGATCAGCGCCTTCTGGGCGTCCTCGGCGTACTTTTCGAGGTCCTGGTTGCGCTTCCAGTACGCCCAGCACCTCTGCACGTGCGTGTCGAGGTTCGCGAGGGTCGTGAGCGTCTCGCAGCCCTCGACGGTGCACCTGGACAGGCAGAGGTCAGCATGCGTCGAGAGGGCGCCGAGCACAGGAGGAAGACGGCGGGAGAGGAGCCAGCCACGCGCTTGTGCATGGCACACACTTTCTCATGCGCGGGCAACTCCTTGCGCCGCAGCTTGATGCCGCCCGCGCGGGCAGCGCACGTACTGCTCGGGGCAGGCCGTCCGGAGGTGCGTGTCGTAGTCGATGTAACGACACACCGCCTGACACGAGGGGCACTTGACCTGGCGGTAGGGGCACTGCGGAAGGGAGGGGAGAACGTCTCAGGCGTGTCGTGGTCGAGCGATCCACCCGACAGAGGAGGAGCGTGCGCACTGCTTCGATGAGGTGCTTCGAGAGCTCGCCCACGCTGCCCGTCCACTTGCAGCCGTCGTGATTGCACTTGTAGCTGCACAGGCAGGCGCGAGTCGCGGACCGTCAGCTTGGAGCGTGCGAGCTACCGAGACGGGCAGACGAGAGGGAGGGAACCCACGGGTAGCCATCAATGGCGCGTCGGAGTCCGACCGACACGCGCGACTTGGACGGCATGCGCTCCCTGCACGTCGGGCACTTTGGCTGGTCGGTCCTGCGGCGGATCCCGTCCGCGCAGCCCTCGCACAGGAGGTGCTCGGCCTTGCACGCGACGACGGGCGGGTACGCCGCGCCGAGGCAGACGGGGCAGTGCAGGTGCTCTGGCAGGGGGGTCACGAAGCGGTCGAGTGTCGGCGCGGAGAGGTCTGACGGCAGTGCTCATGCTTGTGTTCGAGGGATGTCGCGAGGATCTGGGAGAGACGAGCGCCGCCAAGGTCGCGGTAAGCTGCCTTTGTCTTGTGCGAAGACGAGGAGGAGGCGCGCTCGCGACGAGTCGCGCGAGTCTTCCCTTCGCTCATCAACCCGCTCATCTTGGCGCCAACATGCCCCGCATCCGCTTGCCCGGCAGCGCAGGGCCGTCGAGTCCTCTCCTGCCTCACGACTCGGACGTGTACGACCTCCCGCGGCCACGGCGACGCTGCTCACGCGCCGTCCTCGCCCTCGCCTCGCTCGCCGCCCTCGCGACCGTCCTCCTCGCCCACCGCACGCCCGTACCCGCAGCACTCGAGCAGTACAGGGAGCGGATACCGGACCTGCGCTTGTGGCGAGCGCAGGCACAGGCAGGCGCTGCGCTTCTTGAGGAACCCGAGGTTGAGGCCGCGCTCGCCGTGCTGAACGTCGTCGAGGACGAGTCGGAACCGGTCGTCGAGGCAGAGGTCGAGGAACCCTTGCCCGCCGTCGCGTGGAGCAAGGAGGACCGACACCTGCGACGGTACAGCTGGGCGACGCCAAAGGTGCACAGCAGCCTCGGGCGCATGCTGCAGAGCCTGACGCCGGTGCGCCGCTAGTGCTCTTTCTCCCCTCCGGTCCCAACTCGCTGACCACCCTTGACGAGACAGGCTCAGAACACGACGCGAGAGTGGCTGCTCAAGAGTCGAACATTGACCACGGGCGGGACGGGAGTGGGGCTCGGTGCCGACGACCCGCCCAAGCGCATCAAGCCGTCGCCTCCGCTGCCTGCGCACTCGTTCTCACCGGCAGAAGGCGAGGGACCGGGCCTCTTTGTCGACGGCTCCTACGACAAGTGCGTGCACTTTCCACGTGCCTCCGGCGCCTGACGTCTTTGAGCTCACGCGTCGTCTACTCGCAGGTACGACGACCTCCTGCACGAGTGGCGGACAGGCCGACCAGTTGAAGCGTGTGAAAAGGGCGAGTGGGAGGACGAGTACACGCAGATGCACGCCGAGATGCTGAGCGGCGAGCGCGAGGCGAGCCTGCTCGAGTTTGTCTGCCACGCGGGCGAGTACTGCGGAGGATTCGCCGACCGGTAGGTTGGACGTCCTACTGACCTGCTGAGCTCTCACTGACGCTGCTGAGAGCCCACGCGCAGCATCCTCGGCATGACCACGACATTCCTGTACAGCATCCTCACCAAGCGCGCCTTCTCGGTCGCGTGGGAGCAGCCCGCGCCCGTCGACCTCTTCTTCGACTCGCCGCACATTGACTGGTCGCGTCCGTTCAACCAATCCTCGACGACTCCAGTCTCGCCCGTCTATGCCAACAAGACGCTCGTCAAGAAGCGCCGCGAGGTCAACGCGCACAACTGGGAGCCCGAACACGTCGACCAGTGGATGCCGCGCTTCGTGCGCAACTATGGCGAGAACAAGAAGTCGCCGTGGATCCAGGTCCGTCCCCTTGTTCGGCGTTTCTCTGCGTCGTCGACTCGCCTCTCACGCCTGAGTCCGCCCTTCCCTGCGTACCAGCTCGACTTCAACCGCGGCGTCATTATTCGCTCGTGGACGTACAAGCAGATCGCGCCCCTGCTCGACAACCTCGGGCTCAAGGCGATGACTGCCTATTCGTGCTTGATCAACTACCTCTTGCGCCCCAAACCCGCCGCGCTCGCCTTCATCGCACAGTACACGAGCTTCTTCTCACTGCCAGAGAACTTTGTCATCGGGATCCAGATCCGCACCGGGGACCTCTCGATGGTGCGTCGCTGCCCTCCCTTCACCCTCGCTCGAGCCGCGCCGCTGCTGACCCACCCTGCCTCCACCGTGCAGTGGGCCGACTACAAAGACGCCGTCAACTCTGTCGCGCTGCACCCGCAGTACTTCACCTGCGCCGAGGCCGTCGCACGCACGTACGCGCACCCATCGCAGCGCATCGTCTACTACCTCATCACCGACTCGCACGCCCTCGAGCGCGACGCCCTGCGGCGGTTCGGGGACCGCGTCGTCGTGACGGGCTTGAAGCAGGCGCACGTCGAGATCAAGACGGACACGAGCACGGGCCTGGTGAGCATCAAGCGGGCGGCGGATGGCTTCATGAGGACGATTGCCGAGAGCTGGATCTTTGCCGGTGCGTTCGCGCGTTCTCGGCCTCTTCTGCGCTGCTCCGACTGACGCAGACCGGCCTCTTCTCGACGCAGGCACCGACTTCCAGATCCTCACCTCGCGCAGTGGCTTTGGCAAGATCCGTGCGCTCACCTCTCCTCCTTTCGCTCCTCCCTCTCTCTCCCTCCCTGCTCGTCATCGACTTCGTCTCGTCGTCGACGCCGTACTCGTCCACGCTTCTCGCTCGCCCTTCTCGCCGACGCCTCGAGCTGACCCTCTCGCTCCCTCCTCCTTCCTCTTCTTCCCCGCGCGCTCTCCCTCCCGCAGCGACCTGGCTCCGCGGCCGCCAAGGCTCGACCATCGCCCTCTTCAACGAGTTCACCGACCCAGAGTACACGGTCCAGTACAAGGCGGCCAACGAGGGCAGGTTGCCCCCGCCCGTCGACTGCTCGAGCCCGGACGCGTGCGTCCTCTTCCTCTCCCGCTCTCTTCCTCTCCCGCTCTCTACCTATCCCGCTCCACCTCTCGCGCTCTGCCGCTCTCTCCCTCTCCTGCTCTACCTCTCGCGCAGTGCGCGCCCCATGAAGATGCACGAGCGCTGACTCGCTCTCCTCGTCGATTTCCTCTCTCTCCCTCTCCCTCTCTCTCTCCCGCGTTCCGCAGGCTTACAAGCTTCGAGGCCATGGCGAGCGAGTGGTCGCTTGGGTAGCTGTAGCTCGGCCAGGTCGGGCCGGCGCGGCGGCGTGCAGGAGTCAGGGCGCCGACGAGGGAGCGTAACTCACACGGGGCTGTATCTTGGCATCAGCGCAGGACTGCATCACACACTGTTGTTGACACTCGGCGTGTGTCTTCGGAGAAGAGCCTCTCTCGAGCACGGGAGAGCGAGTGCGAAACGATGCTGGCGTTACGAGTACACGAGTACACGCGGGCGGGGGGAGGGTATGCAGCCGGTACAACAGACCAATGGAGGGGGGGAGAACAACGAGAGAGGATGGGTGAGGTCATCACTTTCTCCGCCGCGCCTCGTTGGGGTTCCGCCGCCCGCTGCCAATGATGGGCAAGCCCATCTTGTCCAGCCGGACCTCGCCCCCTGCACCGTTCTTGCCCCCGCGCCTCCTCCCCTTGGGGTTGTCGACGCCGCCCTTGCCCCCTCCAATCCCGAGCATCTGCGCCTCAAGCGACCCGGCCTCGGCGAACCACCCCGCGCTGCTCCCCGCCGGCCCGCTCCTCTTGCCGCGCCGCTCGTCGTCGAGCACACTCTTCTGCAGCGCGCGCTGCTCCTTGTCGCGGCGGATCTCTGCGCTCTTGACCCCGCGGACCCACTCCTTCTGGTCCTCGCGCACGACCATCTCGGCGTTGACGCCGCCGCCGGCCTTGCCCATCTTGGGGTTGGCCATCGAGAACTGGGTGCCGCGCAGGCGGTAGTTGAAGTTGGCCTTGAGGTGGAGGATGTAGCCCTGTGGGTGCTGCGGCGAGACAGGGACGTAGGTGATGGACGTGCGCAGGAGCGTCGCGCCGCCGCACGAGGGGCAGAAGCGCTTCTCCGGGTTCTTGCACAGCCTGTGGGTGAGTGACGCGAGCTCTGTCAGTCACGCACGACCTCCAAGGGGTAGTCAGAGAGGAATTGAGAGGCGCACTTGAAGCACGCGTGACACCGCAAGACCCACGTCCGCACCTCCCTGACGCGCTTGCCCCCGCTCCCGAGCACGTTGAGCCCCATCTGGAGCGCGACGTTCTGCATCGCAAAGTCGCCCGTCAGGACCGCCGCTTTCATGATCGTCTTGGGCTTGGGCGGCGCGGCCGCCTTGGAAGTCGAGGCCTGCGCCGAGCCAGAGGCCGAGGCGGACGCCTCGGCCGACTCGAACAGGCCCAGGTCGCGCACTTGGTGGTCGTGGACGTTGTCGGGCGTGATCCACGAGCCGGCGGACGAGTCGGACTCGGCGTCCGAGACGTCGCCCTCGTCGTCGTTGGCGGCGGGAGCGGCGGGAGCGGCGGGAGTCGTGTCGGCAGGGGTAGGAGCGGACGCCGCTGGTGCGGGCACAGGAGACGGCGAAGAAGCGGCGGACTCGGACGCGTGAGGGTCGGCGGGGGCGGCGGACTGCTCCTCCTCCTTCTTGCTCGCCTCGTCGACCTTGAGCGCCTCGACCTTGTCCACCAGTTTATCCGCCTCATCCTCCTTCGTTGCGCCCTCCTGCTCCTGCTCCTCGCCCTTGTCGTCTCCCTTCTCCTCGCCCTCGCCGTCCTTCTTCTCCTCGCCCTCGTCCTTCTTTTCCTCCTTGGGCGGGCCCGTCAACGCCTGCCCGGGGTACTCGCGGACTCGCCACGTCCCGTTCTCCTCGAGCTCGAGGGTGAGGCACAGGGCGAGGACGCGGATGTCGGCCGACGAGAGGACGGCCAGGTCGCCCGTCTTGCGGGCGAAGGCGGTGACTGCGGGCGGCGCGGGGGGGTCAGCACGCGCGAGAGAAAGGAGCAGAGACATGGAAGAGGAAGGTGGACGCACTGCGCGCAACCGACTCTGCCGTGGGTTCCCTCACCTCGAAGCCCTCCCTTGCGCGGTGGAGCTCGTCAGGCTCCTGTCCCTCGACGAGCGTGTCGGCGGGAAGCTGGAGCTTTGCCTCTTCGAGGACGTTGCGGCCGCGCTTGTCACGCAGCTCGTGGACGACGTCGGGCGTGACGAGGTAGTGGGCGGCCGTGTTGCGGAGCGACGAGACTGGGGCCGTGACTAGCGGGGCCGTGTCGACGACGAGGTGCTTGATGGCGCGCGAGCCGACCCAGCTGTCGGACTGCTTGTGGACCTTGTTTGTCATCCCGTCGGGGCGTGCGTCGTTGCGCGGGAGGGGGTTGGTGAGGCGAGGCGAGCTGCTGAGGAGAGAGCGAGACGGGGGCGCAGGGAGGGGCGAGGCGGCGGGCGCGGCTGAGGGAAGCTCGCTGTGCTGGTTGGAAGCGAGTAGCTGAGTGGTCGAGACACGCAGCGAAGCTCGCAGGGGGATGAGGTCGTCGAGGCTGAGTGATGCCAGCCAAGAGGCGAGCTCGAACCGCCGCCGCGCACCACCGCTCCGTGCACCGCCTCGTCAGAAAGTGTCATCGGGAACCTGTGGAACAGCTGTAGGTCCCTTCCTAAAAGCTCTTCGATTCAGTGCAGCCGTCTACAGAAAACCCTGCCGTGGGTGTCGCGGAAATGCCGCCGCCGCCGGCCGCGCCAACTCCAACTCGCCGCCGCGGCTCGTCTTCCTTCAATCGCTCTCTACCTCCCACAAATGTCGACCCAGCTCCGCGTTGTTGCTATCCCCGGTGACGGTGTGCGTCTCCCTCTCGCTCTGTCGCCTCTGCCGTGCTCAAGCTGACCCCCCGACGCCGACAGATTGGTGAGTCCCGGCGGGCTCCACCTTGACTCGTCTACCCCGACGTCGCTCTGGGGTGTGCAGCAACGGCTCGGATAGGCTCCCAGTAGTCAATGCAAGGAGCCCAGTCCACGGAGAGCGCGCCCCTCCTCCTGGACCGCGAGGGATACGCTTCCGCACTCGAACCGGCACGGCCAGCGGGCCTCGGCACGCTCACTGCGACCATGAAGCAACACTCGTGTACGTTCAGGGACGCCCCGGCTGACCTCTCTCGACTGGGACGCAGGCCCCGAGGTGACGGCGCAGGCAGTGCGCGTCCTCGAGACCATCTCGGCCCACTCGGACCTCACGTTCGCCATCGAGTCGCACGACTTTGGCGGCATCGCCATCGACAACCACCAGAACCCGCTGCCAGACTCGACCCTCGAGGCGTGCAAGGGCGCCGACGCCATCCTCCTCGGTGCGTGCGCGTGCCCTCCCTCCCTCCTCCCCCACCGGGAAGGCCGGACATTGAACCTCCGCTAACGCCGACCAT
The DNA here is from genome assembly GCA_006352295.1 of Rhodotorula diobovata. Lineage (NCBI taxonomy): Eukaryota > Fungi > Basidiomycota > Microbotryomycetes > Sporidiobolales > Sporidiobolaceae > Rhodotorula > Rhodotorula diobovata. Next base: position 91,227 of record SOZI01000004.1, on the reverse strand, counting down.
CTCGTCGCCGCTCCCCTCGCAGGCGCTGTCGGCGGTCCCAAGTGGGGCACTCACCCTACGCTCCGTCCCGAGCTCGGCCTGCTCAAGCTGCGCAAGGAGCTCGGCCTGTACGCCAACATCCGCCCGGCCCTGTTCCCCGCCCCCTCGCTCGTCGCCCACTCACCCCTCAAGGAGCACATCGCTAAGGGCACCGAGATCGTCGTCGTCCGTGAGCTCATCGGTGGCATCTACTTTGGCGAGCACCGCGAGGCGGTCGCGGGCGCGCAGGAGGGCCCCGAAGCCGAGGCGTTCGACGCGTGCACGTACTCGGTCCCCGAGGTGCAGCGCATCACTCGCCTCGCGGCGTACCTCGCAAAGTGCGCCAACCCGCCCCTGGCGATCCACTCGATCGACAAGGCCAACGTGCTCGCGACGAGTCGGCTGTGGCGCCGCGTCGTGCAGGAGACGCTCGACAAGGAGGAGCCCGACCTCAAGCTCGACCACCAGCTCGTCGACTCGGCTGCCATGCTCATCTGCGCCAACCCGCGCAAGCTCAACGGCATCGTCCTCAGTGCGTCCCGCTCGTCTCCTTGTCCTCGCGTCGCTCGTTTCCTCTCGGCCCTTGCTGACTCGCTCAACCCCCCCCCTACCTCCTTCCCCCGCCTTTCCTCGTCGCAGCCGAGAACCTCTTTGGCGACATTCTCTCGGACGAGACGTCCGTCATCCCCGGCTCGCTGGGCCTCCTCCCCTCGGCGTCGCTCGGCGGCATCCCCGACGGCAAGTCGCGCATCCCGGGCCTGTACGAGCCCATCCACGGCTCGGCGCCCGACATTGCGGGGCAGGACATTGCCAACCCGATCGGGACGATCCTGAGCATCGCGCTCATGCTGCGGTACTCGTTTGGCAAGGAGCACGAGGCCAAGCTCGTCGAGGAGGCGGTCCGGGTCGTGCTCGATGACGAGGCGGTCGGCGGGTGTGGGTTCCGCACCAAGGACCTCGGCGGGGACAAGACGACGACGCAGGTTGGCGACAAGGTTGTCGAGGTGCTCGCGGGCCTGCTCAAGAAGTGAGCGGGTTGTGGTGCAGGACGGTCGCGACTCGACCAGGGCCGGCGGGTGACTCTCAAGCAGTGCCACGATGTGCAAAAGACGGCTGGGTCGTCCCTCTCTAGGTCCGCGTCTGCGCTGCTCGTCGTGAGCCTCGTCTTTCTGTCGGCTCGGCGAGGGACTGCGAATCGAGAGAGGCGTGGGCGCTCGAGCACTCGGCAGAGGAGCTCGACCCGGGCCGGGCGTCAGTTCTGATCAATTCGGCCCGCCGACGTCGTTCGGGCTGCGCAGCTTCGGGTGCGTGCTCCCCTCTCGTGCTCTCGCCCGGGCAAGAGTTCCGCGCCGACGCACCGACCCGACCTTCTTCTCCTCAGGCGCAGCTGCGATGGCGAGGGCTGCGGGGAGCTTCTTCTGAGTAACCACCATGTATGTATACGTCGCGCTCTGTTGTGTCGAGAACCCCGCCCCACCACTGTCGGTCTGGGTCGTCACTTCAGGGGCGGTGCAATTGTCTGAGGAGCCGTAGCTGCTTGCGAACGCTCTTGCGCCTGACCCAGTCGCCAACCCCTTTCCCCCGCCGCCTCGCGCCTCTCTGGGCGAGAGGCAGTCCTCACCCTTGGGAGTCACACTCCCCGCCCACCCAGCAACCCACCTCTTCTGCCCGCCATGACCAAGTAGAGCAGCCGACCACCCCGTCGACACTTCCATCGCCCCCGCGCATCCCGAGCCTCCCCTCCTCGCCTCGTGCGCGCCTCTGTACCTTCTCACGCCCTTTGCGCCGACTCTACGGCAGCGATGAACCCCCCGCCGCAGCCTCGAGTGGAGGCGGCGCCTCGAGCCGAGCTCCTCAGCACCGACGCGGCCCGTCCTGCCGCACGCACCAGGCCAGTCGCCAGGTGGCTCGTCAAGCTGCAACACGAGCGGCACGGTGTCCCCCAGCCTCCCGCTGCGGTCCAGGACGCAGAGTGCGGCGCCGAGGCGGGTGCGGTCCCGCGACCGGACGCTCCCGAAGAGCGGCAGGGCAAAGCCGAGGTCAAGTCACACGACTCGTGCGACGGGAGGGGCGGAACCGACGACGCCGAGTGCAGCACACCACAGCCCATAAGGACCTTGCGCTTGGGCCGAGGACCCGTTGGGGCGCCCTGCTCGACCTCGTCCGCCTACGATGACCTGCCTCCACCTCCTCACTCGCTCCACCAACTCGACTTTGACCCGCCGCACCACGTCCCCGACTCGTCCCCCTCTCGACACTCGTACGGCGACTTCAGCTCTGCCTCGTCGACCGCATCGTCGTCGACGTCGCACTCGGGCTTCTCGTCGGCATCGGCGTCGAGCTTCACGAGTGCGAGCTCGACGCAGACCTTCTCCGCTGCGACGGCCGGGTGGCCTGTGTCGCCGTCGACTGTTGCGCATGGAAAGGCGCCGCAGAGCCTCGTCGGAGCGGTCGAGCGCGCAGAGAGTGACGGCGGGACGCCCGTGCCGGATATGGCGCTCGAGATGCTCGACTTGCCGGCCACGTCGCACACGAGCGACGAGACGGAGTGCGGTGAGACTCGTTCGCTCGAGCTCGTCGACAAGCGGCTGCCGCCGTGTCCGGCAGAAGCGCTCGACGCCGCAGCGGTCGACGTCCCCCCTTGCCCTCCAACGACAACCCCGTGCGTCCCACCCAAACCCGACGCGTCCCTCGCCCTCCACGGCTCCCCCTCCACTTCGCCGCCCCGCCCGATGCCGCGCGCTCCGTCCCCATCGGCCGCCTCTACCGCGACGGGCGGCGCCGACGCCAGCGCAGAGAACGACGACACCGACGACGAGCTGCTCCGCCCGCCCGAGAACTTTGCCATGGTGTCGCCCAAGCTGTACCGCTCGTCGTTCCCGCGGACGAGGAACTTCCCGTTCCTGCGCAGTCTGGGCCTCAAGAGCGTCATGTGCGTCGCTCGCCCGCCGCTCTCACTGCGGACCGCCGTGCCTCGATAGACACGTACTGACGCATGTCCCGAATTCGTGCTCGCACAGGGTGTTGGTGCAGGAGCCGTACCCGGAGGAGAACCTCGAGTTCCTGAAGCGCGAGGGCATCTTGTTCTTCCAGTTCGGCATGCCCGCCAACAAGGAGCCGTTCGTGTCGATCCCAGAGGACAAGATCGTCGCCGCGCTGTCGACTATTCTCGACGTGCGCAACCACCCGATGCTGATTCACTGCAACAAGGGAAAGGTGCGTCCCTGCTCCGTTGCCTCCCCGTTCTCGCACCGCCGACTGACGCCCGAGACCCCGCGTGCGTGCAGCATCGCACGGGGTGCGTCGTCGGCTGCCTGCGACGCCTCCAGCTGTGGTCCCTCGTGTCGGTCTTCGACGAGTATCGTCGCTACTCGCACCCAAAGAGCCGGGCCATGGACCTGCAGTGCATCGAGGCGTTCGGCGGGCTGCCAAAGGTGCGCCCAACTCTCTTGACTCGGCGCTGCTTGTGCTGGATGAGAATTGACCAGCGTGTGCCGCGACCAGGTTTGGGAGACGGTCGACCGCGCGCACCTGCCGCGCTGGGCGACGCTCGACCCGCCACCACTTCCTCCGACAGCGCCTCTCCCAGTCGGTGCGGCATCGGCACTCTCGACGGACGACGAGACTTCCTCCGTCGGAGAGCCGTGACCCCGCGCGTGTGTCTTTGCACCTTCCCCTCTACCTGCCTCGCCTCCCGTCGCGCCCCTCGCTTCTGAACGGTCCCTCTGTCCCGGACTCGCCACTACCCCCCACCCCTCCGTACACATTCCCCCCCTTGCCTCCTCCCACTCCACTGTGTCCTCCTCTTTGTCGAGCTTCGGAGCGCGCGCGCAGCATCCTCACCCCTCCCCTGGGCACGCCCCGTGCCATGTTGTAACTCGTTCTCGTCTTTGCCCCGCCCTCGCTGCGGCGTGGGCTTGAACCCTCTCTCGCGTCGCGTCGCAGCAGCGGGAAGCAGACTGGGTGATGCGGATGCGGCGCTTCGCAGCGAACGACCGAGACTCGTACAACACTCCCCCGTCCTCCTCCCTCCTTCCAGCACATGTTCACCTACCAGCACTCAGTCTTGTCCGAAGTAGAAGCCACCGTACGTCGCCGCCTGCGCAGCGACGACTCCCGCGAGCGCGATGGGGCCCGGTCGACGCGCCGAGAGGGCCTTGCGGCCGTTGAGGAAGAGGTAGACGAGGGACCAGGCTGTGCGAGACCGGAGAGTGCCGGGGGTTGCCGGGTCAGCCTGCACTTTCTTGAAGAGCAGGAAGGGGGAGTGGAGGGAGCGAGAGGCGGCGCACCCGTCGTCGTCCCGCTGCCGTTGAGGGGGTCGCCTGCCGAGATCATGTACCTGCGCCCTCACTGTCCGTCAGTCTCTTTCCTCGCGCGCGCGCGCAAAAGCGTGGCCAGAGAAAATCGTGGGCGCACCCGGAACCGCCAAAGATGGCGGCAAAGAGAGGGAGCTGGATGAGCTGGGGGAAGCCGACGGGGGAGCGGACGCAGAGGGGGAGGGAGGCGAGCCTGCGGGCGAGGGTCAGTGGGGTCAGGGGTGCGGGCAGACGACTGGCGCTTGCCGATGCCGACTCACAGTGCACCCGATGTGGACCATGCCAGCACGGGCGATTCAGCAGTCTGAACGAGCCAGGGAGGGAGCTTGGCAGTTGGCGAGGGAGGTTGAGCGAGCGCGGGCGTCCGCAAGGGGGGCTGCGAGGCGGACATTCAGGACTGAGCGCGGGGTTGCGGTTCAGGCTGCACGTGGCGGGAAAGCCCTCGCGGTGAGATGAGCGAGAGCGAGAGGGGTCAGGGTTGAGAGGGTGATGAGGATGAGAGGCTGGGGGAAGGGGGCGGTGCAAGGTCGCGCCGTCCCGAGCTGGACATTCTCTGTGACCAGGAGACAGGACACGCTCAATCGTTCGTGCACAGGCACGCAGTGCTCGCTGCTCGGGCGGGGCGAGTAAGCCTTCGAGGACCTACGCCGCGAGCTTCTCGCAGCCGTGACCTGCGCAATGTCCGGCGAGAGAACGACCAAGTGCGTGCATTGCCATCGTACGACAGCAGAAAAGCCCAGGAGAGGGGAAAGACGAAGGAGACGGCAAAAGAGGAGGAAGAGAGAGACGAGGGCTGACGAGGGGCTCGCGCGTCAGCCCGCGGCGGCCGCAGCCTTTTTCCGCCGCATTGAGGAGAGAAAACGGGGGAAGGCCAGAGGGGCTGGGCCTATTGGAGGTCGAAGTGCGGAGCGCACTGGAGCTGCATCGACAGGTCCGAGTCGCCCGTGCCAGCAGCGACGCTGTTGAGCCGCAGACGGCCCGGCCGATGTCCGCAAGCGCCTGCCTCGCGGTGACGAGCTGCCGCGCAAGGTCAGCAAGCTGCGCGTCGCGGTCGGCAAGCACGCCGTCCAGAGCCACAAACTGACCGAGCATCTCCCGTCTCTCCCGGGTACGGTGGCGCGCTGTCGTGCGCTCGAGCATCTGGCGGCACGGGCCCGCTACGTGCATATCGCGGCGACTGAGCTCGTCGAGGCTGGCCCTCTTCAAGCAGCGCGAAACGCTCCTGTTCGTGCGCAAAGGATCGCGTTGCAAACGGCTGCGCTGAGTGCGACGGCGAGATCGACGAGGCGAGGGACGAGGGAGGGTCAAAGCGGCTGGTGTGACAAGGTCAGAGGCGTAACGCAGAGGAACTGACGAACGTGATAACTGGAGGAGAGTACTGGCGTGAAGCGGGAGGAAAGGAAGGAAGGAGGTGTGGCCGAGGGGAGGGACGGCTTCATCCGCGCTTCTGCCTCTTGCGCGTCTCGGCCTCGTTTGCGGCCGACGTCTGGGCGAAGCTTGACACTCGGAAGGGGGAGCGAGGCACCGGCTGCGGCTGGCCCGGCTGGCCTGCGGCAGCAGCCACCTCCATCGCGACCTGCTGGCGCGGGGAGGTCCCCAGCCTGCCTTGCGCCGCGGCGGACCTGCTCAACGCAGCCAGTGTGCGCAGCTTGCGTTGGAGCTTGGCCAACCCACGCTCCAGCTCGGCCGCCTTGCCCTCGTATCCGCCGCGCAGCGCCGCAACTTCGTGCTCATGCTCGGTACGCAGCTGGTCGGTCGCCGCTTCGGCCATGAGGCTGTCCTGCTCGAGGGTGTCGCGCTCGTTGACGAGCTGAGCGATGCCCCCGTGAGCGTTGTTGAGCTCGTCGCGGAGGGCACGGCAGCCCTGCTCGTGCGCGGGGAGATTGCCGAGCGTCGTGCGCGTTGCGCAGCCGTCGATGCAACACCTGTAGGTGCGTCACTCAATCATCTGCAGAAGCTCGAGCAGCAACGAGAGTGAGCGGACACGCACTTGTAGGCTGCGCAGACGCGCGTATGCTCGGCCATGCGGCAGCGCATGCGCACGCCGCCGTTGGGCTCGCCGCCACAGTTGCGCCCGCCCCTCGGGCACTAGGTCGGGGCGGCCGGGCACTCGCTGTCGTGCTTCTCCCTGCGGTTAATGGGGTACCACTCGAGGCAGCGCTCGCACTTGACGGGGCGCGCAGGGCACTGCGACGGCAATCGAGGTTGCGCGGTCAGCCATGGTCCACTTCGCCCCCGGAGGCGTGGGTGGGCTGACCTGGAGGTCGTGCGTTGCCTCTTCAAACACCGACCCGACCCAGGTGCAGTCATCCTTGCTGCAGCGGTACCTGCAGGGGGGGCATAATCAGCGTGTAGAGACGGCGGGAAAGCGAGTGAGGGGAAGGACGGAAAGGGAGCGAGCGCGGTCACGTGAGGCGGTTCGGAGAGCCTGAGCGAGCGGGCTCGACGCGTCGAGGACGCGTGGTGACGCCAAGTCGAGCTTAGCTGCGTTTCGAGCAGTGCAAGGAGGGCGACAGCGCGTGCGGTAGCATCCTTCGACGCGTCGAGGCGGTCAAGAGGGCCGCCGGCGGTGCAGGTCCTGTCTGCCTCGCGCACCGTCAACGCGCTCACCGAATTTTGAGTCGCTCTGGTCAAACAGCTCTCGAGAGCTTGCAAGCTCAGTCACGCAGCGAGGGCTCATCTGTGAGAGGAGGACTGACGAAATCACGGTTCAGACTGCAGGTGCGAGTGCGAGGAGGGACTGGACAAGCGAGGAAAGAAAACGACAGAGCAAAGCAGCTACAGGGTAGGGTGACAAGCGGGACAGAGTGACGACCAGAGAGAGCAGTGAGCGGAGGAAGGAAAGAAAGGGTGGAAGGAGGAGAGGGGAACTGGCGGCGACCGCTGACCGGCGCTTCCGGGGGCCTCAGTACCTCGAACGCGACCTCGACGCGAACGAGCTGCCATCCCTTGACCGCAGCGGCGCCCAACGGTCCCCAACTCCACCTCCACCGTGCCGCGCCCGACTCGGCGACCACGCCGGCTTGGGCGGCGCGAACCGCTGCTCGTCCGCCGCTCGGCCCGAGCCGTTGAGGGGCGCGAACCGCCTGCGCTCCTCGCGCAGGTCGGCGAGGAGGTCGGCGCACTCGTCTTCGAGGTTGCGGCGGCGCTTGCGCTCCTTCTCGTACGCCTCGTCGGCGGCCTTCAGCGCCGAGGTGAGCGCCTCGACGCGCTGCGCGAGGGCGGCCTTGTCCTGCTGCGCCTGCGCGAGCGCGACGCCCTGCTGCGCGGCTTGCTCCCGCATCAAGCCTTGCTCCCGGAGCTGGAAGATGCAGGCGGCTTCGTGTGCGAGGAGGTTTGCGGCAGTGGTGCGCGTCCGGCAGAAAGGCAAGTTGCCGCACCTGCGAGCCCGCGAAGCACGTCAGCCGGGAGGCTCACAAGGGAGGCACCACTGCGACAAGACGAACGGCTTGTTGGGGCACAGCTCATTCGCGTGCTTGTTGGCGTCGCGGCGCGCGTATGTGCCGCTGTCGCGGGGACCAAGGCAGTCGCGCCCGCCGTGGGGGCACACGACGATCGCGCCAGAGCAGACGTCGAGGTGCTCGTTGCGGAAGCCGGCGCGGTACTGCTCCCCGCACGCCAAGCAAGTGAGGAAGCGGAAACGGCAGAGCTTCTGTGAGCGAGAGTGCGCACGGGCCGGCGTCAGCAGGTCGAGCGACGCTTTCGAGGGAAGGACACGAGAGACGCACTGTCGCATGCTCGTTCTCCTTGGTAACCTTGCCTTTCCAGGAGCACCCTGCGTCGGCGTGACGGCAGGAGAAGCTGTCGTGGAGCGGGCAAAGCGTCAGCAGCGCGTTCAGACGACTGCACGCCAAGTCGTGCGCTGCGCGGGACGAGCTGCGGCGCAAGGCTCGCACGCCTACACTAGCGATACTCACGTGTACTGCTTCAGTTTGAGCGTCGCAGCCCTCGAGGGCTGAGGGTTGGCGAGCATTTTGTCGCCGCACGCCGGGCACTTGTCCGCCCCGGTACAGAAGACGACCGACGTGTTGGCTTGCTCGGCGCAGGCAGAGCACATCAAGTGAGCATTGTGGCACACGATGACCGGCGGCCACGCAGCCTTTCCGCAGCCTGGCGGAGAGACCTCGTCAGCCAACGAGGCTCGGGAGCGGGCTATGAGGGCTGGAAGGGACTGGGCTCACTCGCGCAGCAAACGCCATGCGGGAGGTCCTCAGCGAAGCGACGGTCGTGCACCATGAGCGCGCCGAGGTTCTTTGGTGGCTCGCGAGGCGGCGTGAACCGAGTCGAGATGAGGGTCAGCCGAGGCGGCGGGGGCGGGGAAGGTGGGCTGTCGGCGCGGCTTTGTGCGCGTGTGCTGCTGCGAAGAGGACCAGTATATGCTCCTGCTGTCTCGCCCGCGGCGCCCGGCGAGGTGACAGTGCAGGAAGGGGTGTGAGCCAGAAGCCAAGGAGGCGCGAGCGGGCGCGGGGGACAGGTCCACCAGGGTCAGTCGGGCAAACCTCGTGAGAATGCTCCCTGTCGACTCAGAAGCTCTAATGGATCTGTGCCGGAGACTCTCGTAACCGCTGAGCACCGTCGCAGTGCAAGGCGTCTCGTCTTCGAGGCGACCGCGTCCCGTTGACATGCGCATCTTTCTGACGAGGTCTCGAGCCGGGCGCGCACTTCCCCGACCTGCTGCACGATCTCTCAGGGACCATCGAAAACATGAGCAGATGGAAAGACTTGCCGCTTGGGCCGGAGGATCCAGTCTCGCCTTCCTCGCCTGACGCTTCTCAACGCAGAGCTCTCGACCATTCAGGCTCAAAGTGGCAGAGCCAGCGAGTCCCGTGACCGTACGCCACAGCTGACGAGGGTATGGCGGCGCCAATCCAACCTGCGACGGCGCCACTGGTTGCAAGGTGTCGAGACGAGGCCGGGTGGTCTTCAAGGCGGAACCCTCCTGAGCTGACGATGCGACGACGCCGTGGCTGCCGTCTCGTGATTGTCAACGTCGACGCATGTCTAGGTTATTGGTAAAGACAAGGAGTGGCTCTGAGCGCTGTGATTCGGTCCGGAAGCACTGGAAGAGATGCGAGGAAAGAAGACACTCGCCGCATTGGCCTCATGGACGCACTGCAGCTCGACAGCCTCCGCCCCAGCCGTGTCCGCACACTCGTCGCTGAGAGGATGGGAGTGCAAGGCTCGAGTCCAGCCTGAGACGCAGAGGCGATTTCGCCTGCTGTCGAGCGAGCCGGACGAGCGAACGTTTCGTCGCGGCGCGCGACGTTCGATGGCCTCAGGGGGCGAGCTGTCCGCCGCGCGACCGGCATGGTGTCTGCTTCACAGGTCGCGGGATGCGCCAGGGTGCTCGAGGCGTCCCACGAAGCGGGCACACACGGGGGAACGTCGCGACTGCTCGCGCGGAAGTCAAGCCTCTCCGCACAGCGCGAGTCGTGTCGGTCGACACGAGCCACATCCTCAGCCCTTCTCCAGCCGGCATATTTGTCCGACCCTACGGCAGAAGCAGAAGCGAGCAGCACAGATCAGGGTGGACAACGAGCGCCCCAGCCGCGAAAGGAGGAGCGGAGGCAGCGGGCTCCGAGGGACGCGCTGCACGGTCCGCAGAGCAGCTTGGTCAAAATTGAAGGAGGCGGGTCAGCTTGAACGTAGCGCCCGTGGCCTTTCGGACGAAACTCTTCATCAGCCGGGGAAAGTGACAAGGACCTGTTCCTTCGTCGTGCGCCGTCCGGAGCGTCGAGGCGGGCAGCAGGCGGCCATCTCGGTACCTTCCGAGCTTACTGCAAGGGCCGCTGAGCTGGTCCGAGCCGCATGCCGCATGCCGAACTTTGATGATGAAGCCCGTGGTTCGCTGCAGCTGGGAGGGAGGGCGCAGGGAAGAGGGCGAGTTGATTGGTGCTTGACGGCTGAGGGACTTTGGCCCTGGTACCGAGGAGGGCTCGGGATGCACTCGTGCGCCGGCAGAGAGCAAATCCGAGTTGAGGGACTTGCTGAGGTGAGCATGCCGACTCGCCCCGCCCGCCAGGTGGAGGTCGCTCCCTCCTCTTCCCTTCTTCCCTCACCCCGGCTCCTCTCGTTACGCTCAGCCAGACCTTCACCATGAGCCCCGCTCCCGATCACCCCGAGGTCGTCAACGAACGCGTTCCGGGCGCGCCTTACTTCCAGCCCCTCGTCGAGCCCTCAGTCGGCACGGCCCTCTCTGCGGACGACTGGCCTCAGAACAAGGACCTCCCCATGCTCTTCCAGCCTCTCAAGGTCGGGCCCCTCACCCTCAAGAACCGGTGCGCGATCCCGCTTCTCGCAACTCCCCTGCAACCCTCACTGACCTCACCGCCCTTCGCAGGATCACCGTCGCGCCCATGTGCATGTACAGCGCCGAGCAGGAAGGACCCGAGACGGGCGTCCTCACGCCCTTCCACCTCGTGCACCTCGGAGGGTTCGCCTCGCGCGGCGCAGCCGTCACCATGGTCGAAGCGACGTCGGTCCTGCCGAACGGCCGCCTCTCGCCAAACGACTCGGGTCTGTGGAACGACCGGCAGATGCAGGCGTTGACGCCCATCATGAGCTACATCGCGACGCAAGGCTCGATCCCTGCCATTCAGCTCGGCCACGGCGGACGCAAGACGTCGACCCTGGCGCCGTGGCTGGACACGTCGACCATCCAGCCTCACCTCAAGAGCCACGTTGCGACCAACGGGGCCGCCGGAGGGTGGACCGACGATGTCATGGCGCCGTCGGCCATCGCCTACAACGACGAGACTTTCCCTCACCCGCGCGAGATGACGCCCAACGACATCGAGGAGCTCAAGGAGGCGTTCAGGGCAGCGGTCGCCCGTGCCGACAAGGCCGGCGCTCAGGTTGTCGAGCTCCACTGCGCCCACGGCTACTCTGTCCGTCCTGCGTCCCTCATACTCAACCGTAGCTCTAGACTGACAATCCTCGCTCGTGGTAACAGATGCACAACTTCCTGTCGCGACTGTCGAACCAGCGCACCGACAAGTACGGTGGCTCGCTGTGCGTCTCTTTCCCCCCGCTCTCTCTCCTCAGTGCTTTCCTCGCTCATGACCACTGACCGCTCTTCGTTCGCTCCCGGCAGCGAGAACCGCATGCGCCTCCCGCTCGAGATCCTCGCCATCATGCGCGAGACGCTCCCCAAGAACAAGTCGCTCTGGATGCGCATCTCGGCGACCGACTGGTGGCCCGAGGGCGAGAAGGACGACAAGGGCGAGTGGATCTCGTGGGGCATCGAGCAGTCCAAGGTGCGTTGCTTTGCTGGCGCAAAGTCCCCAGAACGGTACGAGACTGACTCGGGACGAACGCGGCACGCGTCTGCAGGTCTTTGTCAAGGAGGCCATCAAGCTCGGCGTCGATCTCGTCGACGTCTCGTCCGGCGGCAACACGCCCAAGCAGAAGATCTCTGTCGGCCCGGGCTACCAGGTCTGTCGCTCCCTCGTCTCGCTCGTTTCTCTGTGCGTGACCTGACCCTCGCTCTCTTCCGTCGCTCGCAGGTCCCCTTTGCCGAGCAGATCCGCGCTTCGCTCGGCGACGAGGAGAAGATCCCCATCTCGTCTGTCGGCCTCATCACGAACGGCCCACAGGCCGAGGAGATCCTCCAGGCTGGCAAGGCCGACGTCGTGCGTCTTCTGCCCTCCCTCCCCTCCCTCTTTCAAGCTCGAACTGACCTCGTGGACGCTCATCTCGCACCACACGACAGGTCTGCGCCGCCAGGGAGTTCCTCCGGAACCCGTCGCTCGTCCTCGATTGGGCGCAGGAGCTCGGCGTCGTCGTCAACGTCCCCGTCCAGTACCAGCGCGCCTACACGCGCATGATGACCAAGCACGACAAGAGGGAGCCGGTCAAGCTGCACTAGACTCTGGACTCTAGACGCGGTCTCGCACACGCTTACACACTGCACACACTGCAACTAGCCCTCGCTTACCTCGGACGACGCAGCGACACATAGAGAGAGAGAGACGGACAAGAGGCTGAGATACAGACACTGACGAGTCGATAAGGATTCCTGCGCTCCTCGGGACGGCGCGACCTGCGCGACGTCCTCCCTTCTGACCCCCGTCCCCCGGCAGGGCACAGCTAGACCCTCCACGTCCCCTTCTCCTTGGCGCGGAGGACCGTCCCGACCGTCATGGCGACCGAGCCAGCCAAGACCATCGTCCCTGTTCGCCGCGCCCGTCCCTCGCCGCGGTCAGCTGCGTTCTCCCGAGTTGCGACGAGGGCGAAACCCAGAGAGAGAAGAAGGAGATGGCGACGCACCGGCGAACACGATCGGGTGGATCCACTCGCCGTCGTGCATGGCGAGGAGGCGCCCCGCGATGGGGTTGCAGGCGACGCTCGAGCCTGCCGTGATGAGGAAGGCGATGCCTTGGCGGAGGCTGTGGGTGCCCGCGGAGTGGGGGACGGACGGGTCAGCGTCAGGCTGGGGTGTTGAGCCAGGAGAAGGCAGAAGTCTGGGAAGGCCGACGGGGGAAAAGGAAAAGAGACGAGGGTGGAGCGGCGCCCGAGACGCGATCGCGGAGATAGAGAGAGAGGGAGGGAGGGGAACGCAACGCACCCAATCTCTGACAAGTCCCTCGAGATGCTGACCGTGACGGGGCTGACGAGCGAGATGAAGGCGCCGCTGAAGAACCCGTACAGGACCGCATGGAGGATGAGCAGCGCGTCCGAGGACTTCATGACGCGCATGAGGAAGATGACGGTCCCGGCGCCGAAGCAGCACACGGCTTGGACGTTGAAGGGGCCGCTGTGGGAGGGAGGGTCAGTGCGCTGCTTGAGATCAGGGAGGCGGGCGGAAAGCGAGACGCACATGTAGTCGGCGATGAGGTTGGGGATGATGCGGCCGAAGAAGGACCCGGTGTTAAAGAAGGCCAGGGCGTACGTGACTGCGTTTGGCGACGCGCCGTTGGCCTGGAAGTAGAGCTGCTCGTAGAAGTTGGGGAACCAGACACTGAGGAAGAGTAGTCAGCAGCAGCGCGCTGCCCAGAGATCGCGAGAGAGACGACGCACCCGAACGAGAGCAACCAAGAGCCGAGGACGAGGCAGATGAACGGAGCCGAGAACATCTCCTTGAGCGGCGGGGGAGGCGGCTTCTTGATGTGCTTGCGCGACGGGTTCGGCCGCATGATCAGGTTGGCGACGATGAGACAGGCCAGGACGACGTATCCGCCTGAGTGCGCATGACGAGAGAGTCAGGACGAGCAGATGAAGGTGAGGGGAAGAGGGACGAGCGGCGCACAGGCCCGCACGCCATTCTTGAAGCCGACGTCCGGGTTGGCGAAGAGGCGGTTGAGCATGACTGTGTGGGCGCGTCACGACGTCAGAACGTCGACCATTTTGGGGAAGGAAGTGAGCGAGCGCGAGAGGAAGGACGACGCACTTGGGAAGCCTACCCCGCCGACGCTGCTCCCACTCGCGACGATGCCAATCGCGAGTGCCCTCCTCTTGGCGAACCAGTGGCTCTGGATACTCATCGACGGGAGGAAGAGGAACCCAACGCCCAAGCCGCCGACGATGCCCTGGATGACCATCATCTGCCCGTACGTCTTTGCCTCGGGGATGAGGAAGATGGACAGGAGCCACATCGACGACCCAAAGGCCATGACTGCGCGGAAGTGACCTTTGTCGAAGAGGGGCCCGGCGACGAGGGCGCAGAGGAAGAAGAGACACAGCTGGGCCGAGCCGATCCAGGCGATCTCGGACGAGGACTTGTGCGGGAAGAGGAACTGCAGTGGCGCGTTCGGAGCGAGGTGATGAGTCGCGAGAAGGGGTCAGGTGGCGTCAGGAGATGTGTAGGAGGGAAGGTGGTTCGAGGGAAGGACCGTGCGTCGAAGGGTGCGAATCAGCGCGCGCTCGTTGCCCGCCTGCCGACAATCACGAAGTGCGAGACGAGACGCACGTGCTCATAGTACGCCTGGAACGCCCCGAGCGCATTGACAACCCCGAAGCTCGAAGCGAGGACGAGGAACCCGCCGAGCACGTTCAGCCACGCCCGAAGGCCTCCGTCCGGGGGCGCTGCGGCCGCTTCGGCGGCCTCGAGCGCGAGGCCCGGCGATGCGGACGGCGAGAGGCCACGCTTGGACTCGGACTTGCAGGACGGCGGGTATGAGGCTGTCGAGTGGTCGGTCGGCAGCCCCGCCGCCGTCAACGCAGCGGCGGAGGCCGGGAGGATATGCGCGACGCTCGCGACGTCGGTCTTGCCGTCTTCGTAGTTCGAACGGGACGTGTCGAAGCTCCCGGCAGCGGAAGCTGCTTTGTGGTGCCCCGAGGGAAGGCGGGTGTGAGCGAGGTGCTGGGCGGAAAGAGGGCCGGCGAGACCTCGTCTCACCGTAAGGCTCGGCGCCTCCGTCGACCTGCCCACCTTCGTGGGCGCCCTCGGGCTCGGCATGGATCGTCAAGACAGTGTGATCAAGCTGCGGGTGCCTCGACTGGCGAGAGCCCGTCCGAGTGAGCGTCGAGGCGCCCTCCTCTTTCTCGAAGTCAGCCGCCGTCTTGGCCTCGACAGGCGGCGCCAGCTCGACGGCCGTCTCGCTCATGTCGGAGCGCGTCGACTGACGGGATGTTGAGCGCGGGAGGGCAGGTGAAGGCGCGCGGGGGGTGTCGGTTGCGTCGTGTGATGGACGGGGCGAGCCGCCGCTCAGGGTCGGGGTCGCCGAGCGGGCGTCGGCGTCCTTCCCCTCGTTGAGCGATGCACGGCGAGACTGACTTGGCGTCGACGTCGACGAGTAGACGCTGTCGTCGACGGTGTCGGTATCTCCGGACGGGCGCGGCGACGCTGTCTCCATCGAGGCGCGGACGGGCTCGTCGTCGTCGCCCGAGCTGCTTGTGAAGAACGACGCATTCGACGACGATGCGAGTGAAGCCTGGCTCGTCATCTGTCCAGCAGAGTGTCGAACTCGGGAGTCAAGGGAAGGAGAAAAGAAGCCCAGGGAGCTGGGAAGGCGTACGGGGGCGCGAGCGACGGACGTTCCCCTGTCGCCACAGGCGCAGCGGGGAGTCCGCGCATTCCGGGGTCCTCGCCCGTCAGGAGACACCGCTCGTGATCGGAGTGACCACTTGTCCCCGCGCGGTCGATTGGTCCGAGGGGCGTGTGCGGTGAGAGAGGTCCCCGGGCAGGGGTCGAGCGCCAAGTGAGAAGGCCGGTGGCGATGCGGGTGGCGGCTCGTCGGCAGCGCGAAGACCTCAAACTAGTGCTTGGCACGAGGAGGGAAGCACAGGCTGGGAAGAGGAATCCAGCAGAGAGAGTCAAAGGCGGAGCGCCGTTGCAGAGATGACACGCGAGCTGACTACGAGAGGGAGGAAAGTGTGCGCCACGCGAGCCCGGCGAGTTCCGCCACGATCTCCCCGTGCCCTTCCGCCACGCCCTGGCGCGCCCCAACCAGGGAGACGTCCAGTTGACGCAGCGGCGCGACGGGGAACCAACGTGGCCCTCGGGGACGAGGGCCGGCAAGGAACCGCACAGACTCGGTGGGGCGCGAGGGAGATTCATTCTGGGCCCGTTATGACTCAATCCCCAGCAATGCGTTCCACGAGAGGGAATGTGAGGCCTGCGGGCTCGAACCGGCTGCGACCCCCCTACTCGCCGCCCCTCGTCCGACGAGCGGGCGAGGGGCGGGGGCAGGAAGGGCCGAGGGTTGGGCGCGAGGTGATCTCTGCTGAGAGCCTTAAGACAAGCCGATGGGGTTATGGATGGGGGAGGGGGATGTCGCGCTGCGCGCGACGCTGGCTCGCGGGGCGAAGGCCAGGCGGGCGAGGGGGCTGCGGAGGGGGGGGGAGCGAGTCTGTACAACGCTCGAGCTGAAGCGAGACTCGAGCGAGAGAGCGGTCTGTCTTGAACGTACAGCTGCATCGCCATGGATCGTCAGCTTTCGTCTGCTCTACAGGAGGAGAGGAAGAGGAAGAGGAAGGAGAGCGCACCGTGAGCAGAGCAGCCCCGGACACCGCCGCCCATGCACGCGTGACGGAGCAAGCTTGCGCGCACAGGCTAAGGGTATCTACAGGGCTGCCGCGCGTATGGCGTCGACGTTCCGAGTGCGCAGGGTAGCAGGAAAAGGTTGCCGCGACAGGACAGACGCACGGCAGCGCGGGACGGCCATGGCCTCGAGCCCCGGTAGAAGTTCCTCGGCAGTGGCGAGCTCTGTTGAGGCCCCGGATGAAGAGAGAGTCGAAGAGCGGGTGAGAGGTGGGAGCGAGAGGGGAGAGAGAGAGCCCGGGGGAACCAGAGGGACGAGGACAACGAGCAACACGCCTCGCTCTCGTCTTTGAAGGTTGCTGGGAGCCCTGATTCGCCAGAAGTAGGCACATCAGCAGGCACTGTGACAGGCAGACCCAACCAGGGACGAGTTGGCGAGCGAGAAGGTTTTCCTCTGACCGGCCTGGGTGGCTCGCTCCCTTCCTGTCTTTCGCTCAACTCGAGTCGCCAACGCACCGCAGCAGCTGCACAGCCCGCGAGCCATGGCCTACGACTCGCCCGCCCACTCCCAGGCGGGCAAGGTGTCCAACCCTCGCCTCGCGTCCCTCTCGCGCACCAACCACCTCGGGTCCCCGGGCCCCGCCTCGTCCTCGTCGTCCTCGTCTCGCTCTCACCAGCTGGGCACCATTGGCGGTCGCACCGGTCCAGGCTACTCGCCCTACGCCCGCCGAGTCGCCGCCCGCCAAGCTGCTCACCTCGCGCCCGACGCACACTCGTCGACGTCAAAGCACACAGGAGCACCCAACTACGACGCCAATGAGGATCAAGGCAGCGACGCTGGCAGTCCTACCCAGCCCAAACAGAGCCAGGGCCTGTTTGGCAAAGTGCGCAGCCTCCCCGGCCGCATGTTGGGCCTCCTCTCGCGCTCGTCGAGCTCGAGGCAACTGTCCGCCTCGGCCAGCCTCGCCGATGTCAGGGCAGAGCTCGACCAGGTCCGCGACAAGGACCATCGCAGCACCAACCCACAGGGTGGCATCGCGCGCAGCAAGACGTCGCACAACCTCGCCCGCCTCGAACCGGGCCCACTCCCCGCGTCATCGTCCCTCTCGGCCCTCTCGTCGTTGGCCCACCCTCCGCGGCAACCGCTCCAGGGCCCGGGCAGGTCCGCACACTCGACGTTGACCCTCCCGCCCAACACGGCCTCGACCAACGGCAGCGGCACGGGGCCCTCGTTCCTCACGGCCGCCAACCTCGGCCGGCACTCGACGCGCGCCGGCTCGCCTGCCCTGTCGTCCACCTCGCGCCAGCGCAGCAACCGCTCGCCTTCCCCTCTGCGCAACGGCCTCGCAGGCTCCATGTCGACCTTCCAGCTCGCGCAGCAGCCCCCGTCCCCGACTTCGGCGTCGGCCATCTTCCCCCACCACTCGACCCTCGGCAACGGCGCCGTGTCCAACCCGTTCGGGCTCACGTCCCGCTCGCCCTTCACGTCGCGCATCCGGCACTCGCCCTCGCTCGGCGGCGCGGGCGGCGCCGGCAGCGTCGCGGGCCACTCGGCCGCCTCGGGAGGAACCGGCAGCGGGCATCCCCTCTTCCCCTACGCGTCGACCCTCCCGCGCGGGACCCCGTCGTCGGTCGGCGTTCTCCCCTCGTCCCTTTCTCTCCGCGAGGGCCTCTCGTCCGCCGCGTCCGGGTCCGCCAACGGCTCGCAGTACGCCCCCTCGTCCGCCGCCGCCCAGACCGGGACGCTCAAGCGCCCTTACGCGCGCGCACTCGGCACGGGCGCAGGCAGCCCGCTCAACCCGCAGTTCCCGTCGAGCGCGAGCGCCGCGGACGTCGAGATGCTCGGCGCCGATGCGGGAGGCGCCGAGAGGGCGAGGAAGAAGCAGCTCGTGTGGGACCCGGTCAGGGGGCTCGTCAGCCGCGAGAGGCTCGAGAAGGAGAAGGCGGCGTGCGTTTTTCTCTCTCTGTCTCTCTCTCTTGGTGCACGTGGCGGCGCCGTCAGACCTGCGCGTGAGCTGACGGTGTGACGGTTGACGCGTGCAGCGAGGCTCCGCCGCTGCCAAAGAATGAGGCCGAGCGCATCCTCGAGGTGCTCGAGGGCATGGGCCGCACGCCCCTGGGCGATGCCAAGCGTGGCGCCGTCAGGGTAAGCCCTCTTTCGCCCTCAGCGCCCGAGATTCGCCCGACCTGACTGGATTGCGCCCCTCCCCCAGCCCAAGCACGTCAACGTCCCCGCCGCCGCCGACCCCGAGTCGAGCACCAACGGGCGCCTCCCCCGCTCGTCGACGACGCCGGCCTTCCTCTCCTCCTCGACCCCCTACGCTGCGCGCTCCGCCCGCCTCTCCGCCGAGCCGACCGCGTCGCCCCGCCCGCAGCCGCACCCGTCGCACCAGCACAAGGGCCTCCAGGCGGTCCTCCGCGCGCGCGAGGAGCGTCGCCGCGCGCTGCTGGAGCAGGAGCGCGAGGAGCGCGAGCGCGAGAGGCGCGAGGACGCCGAGCGGGAGCGCGCGAGGGAGAAGAGGCGCCGCGAGAGGAGGAGGAGGATGGACGAGCTTGCCTTGAGTGACGAGGCTGAGGGGGACATGAGCGACGTCTTCAGTGCGGGTGCGAGGGAGTCGGAGCGCGACCTCGACGATGGGTACGTCGAGGAGGAGATGCGCAGTCCGAGGCGCATGACGCGCAGCGCGACCAAGCAGAGGCTCGACAAGCCGTCGGCCTCGGCTTCTGCTGCCAAGGGCGGCAAAGGCAGCAGGGGCAAGGACCGCCTCGAGCCGCCCTCGGCGACACCCTCGTCGCGCCGCTCGACGCGCGCGAGCTCGCGCTCGTCGAACGCAGGCGCCAAGTCGCCCTCTCCTGCGCCCACGCCGCGCAAGTCGACGCGCTCCAGGCGGGACGAGCAGAAAGAGGAGGAGCAGGAGCAGGAACAGGAGCAGGACGACGACGAGATGACGCCCGCGGCCAAGCGCAGCACGAAGGCCAAGTCGCCCTCGCCCGCTCCGCCCGTCCCCGCCACCTCGAAGACCACCACGAGCTCGACCTCCGCGTCAGTCCCCAAGATCTCGTTCCCAGCCCCGTCGTCCTTCCCCTCGACGGCGCCCTCGACCGCCTCGGGCCGGTCGTCGCTCCGTCCGGGCAAGAGCCACTCGTCGCGGCAGCACGCCTCGTCGTCGCGCGTCTTTGCCCCGCCAAAGGACGACGACGACGACTTGCCCCCGCTCGATGACGACGCGCTGAGCAAGATCCAGATGCCCGCCATCAAGTTCCCGGCCAACTTCTCGTTTGGCCCTTCCGCTGCGGCTGCCCCGGCGGCGCCGTCGACGTCGGCGGAGAAGAAGGCCGACGAGGGTTCCTCGAGCCTCCTCAGCCGCCTCGGCGCGCCCCCGCCGGCGCCGTCTGCTGCGACCTCGGGCGCACCCTCCACCGCCGAGGCCCCCAAGGCTGCCGCGCCCTTCTCCTTCGGCGCGCCGGCTGCCTCAGCCTCGAAGCCGACCGCCCCGGCTTTCTCCTTTGGCGCGGCCGCAGCCGCCGAGAAGAAGAAGGACGACGCCGCGGCGCCGGCCAAGCCCGCCGCGCCCGCGTCCGACTTCTTCGCCAAGCCGTCCACGTCGGTGCCCCCGGCGTCCAAGCCGACGTTCTCGTTCGGCGCCTCGTCGGACGCGACGCCGTCCACCAACGGCGCGGCGTCCTCGTCGGCCAAGCCCAACTTCTTCGGCGCCATCCTCAAGGACAAGGCGAGCCAGCCTGCCACGTCTGCGCCCGCGCCCGCGCCTGCGCCGGCCTTCTCGTTCGGCGCGCCCGCGAAGAAGGCCGGTGACGAGGGGGAGAAGACGCTCAAGCCGACAGAGGTGATCCCGCCCCCTTCGGAGACGGACACGGCCAAGTCCCCCGCCGCGGCTCCTGCAGCGGCGAACCCGTTCGCTGCGTTCGGCAAGCCCGTGGCGGAGATTGTCAAGGACGCGCAACAGGGCGGTGACGCCGAGGGCAAGAAGGACGAGGAGAAAAAGGTGGCGCCGACGCCGGCTTTCGCGTTCGGAGCGTCGTCGGCGTCGGCATCGGCGGCGACCGAGAAGAAGGACGAGGTGCGCTCGTCTCTCGCACTTATGTGCTGTGGGGTTCTCGCGCGCTGACGAGAACTTGCATTCCCCGCGCACTCGCAGAAGAAGGATGGCCCCGCGCCGCTGTTCTCTTTCGGCGCAGCCAAGGCGGACGGCGCCGCCGCGTCCCCTTTCGCATTCGGCGCCGCCTCGTCCAAGCCCGCTGCCGCCGCCGACAAGCCCGCGGCAGCTTCGCCGTTCAGTTTCGGCTCGGCGGCTTCCGCACCCGCGGCCTCGGCCGCCCCCACCTTTGCCTTCGGCACAACCCCGGCGACGCCCCAGGCCGACGAGAAGAAGGACGCGTCGCCCGCCGCGCCCCTCTTTGGCGGACTCGCGCCCACGACGGCTGCGCCCGCGACGACGGATGAGGCGGGTGACTCGGGCATGGAGGACGAGGGCTCGCCCGCCCCGCCGACGCCGGCGCCTGCGTTCGCGTTCGGTGCGGCGAGCGGCGGGTCCGGTGCACCCTCGCCGTTTGGCGCGCCGGCGTCTGGGTCGGGCGGCTTCACGTTCGGGGCCGCCTCCGACAAGAAGGAGGCGTCGCCTTCGCCCTTTGGCGCACCGGCACCGGCCGCCTCGACCTCGGGGGGCAGCCTCTTTGGTGGCGCGAGCAAGCCCGCGTTCACGTTCGGTGCCTCTGCGTCGCCCTCGCCTGCGCCGCCGTCGCCCGCAGCGACTGCGCCGTCGTTCACCTTTGGCAGCGCGAGCGGCGCCGCAGCAGGTGCTGGTGCGCCTGCCCCGTCCCCGTTCGCCTTCGGGGCATCCTCCTCCTCTGCCGCGGCACCCGCGGCTTCGCCCTTTGGCGCAGCGAGCGCGACGTCGAACTCTGCCCCGGCGCCCTTCACCTTCGGCGCCACTCCCTCCCCTGCACCGGCCTCTCCCGCCGCCACCGGCGCGGGGGCGCCGGGTGGGTTCTCCTTTGGCGCGCCCTCTGCCGCGCCTGCCATGGGCGCCAACCCCTCGACCGGCGGCTTCACCTTTGGCGCGCCCGCGGCAGGCTCGCAGCCGACGACTCCGGGCGCAGGCGCTCCCCCCGCGTCTCCGTTCTCGTTCGGCGGCGCGACCACGGGCGCTGTCGCTGCTCCGGGCGGCGGCGCAGCGACGTTCACCTTTGGGGCCGGCGCGCCTGCTCCTGCGTTCGGTGGCTCGGCGCCGCCGACGCCGGGCGCTGGAGCAGCGCCTGCTGGTGGAGGGCTGTTCAACATGGGCAGTGGCGGTGGCGACGAGTCCAAGGGGAGGCCGATCAGGCCCTTGAGGAAGCCGAGGCGGTGAGCGCGAGGTGGTCGGTCGACTGGGACGAGTAGTCACGACGCTGTACACGCGAGCCCGTGATCTCCCGCTCTCTGTCGCAGTCTTCAAGAGAGAGAGCGCGCGTCCGGGGCTGGAGACGCTTGCGCCCGAACGCTCGAGCGCGAGCGAAGGCGAGGCGACGGGGCTCGACGCCCCTCGCCGCGCCTCGTGCTCGTCGCAAGTAATCGCTGCTTCTTCTCGCCCAAAAGCTTCCAGCAGTCACGTCAAGAGTCGGCGAGAGGGAACAGAGCAAGGTCGGGCCTGGCCGAACGGTGGTCGCACAATACAGAGGAGGGCACAGCATGGCATGGATCTACCCGAGAAGAGAGAGAGGACAGGGAGCAGACATACAACGAGGAGGGGGAGAGAAACCACGAAGCCGGGAGAGGAGCGCGCGCGCGAGGACGGGCAACTCATGCCATGCCCATCGACATGCCGCCGCCCTTCTTGAGCGCGCTCTGCTTCTTGGCCTTGACCTTGGTCCGCACCTTCTGCGCGACCGGCTCGTCGGCCTCGACGTCCATCGACATGTCGGCCTCGCGCAGCGCGTCGGCCATCGACAGCTCTGCCTCCTCGACCTCGCTGTCCTCGTCCTCGTCCATCTCGCCGTCGCTGCCCGCCGCCAGGTCCTCGCCGCCCTCGAAGCCGACCGCGGCGCGGTGGCGCTTGAGGTTGGCCTCCTGCCGGAGGCGCTTCTTCTCGGCCCGTGCGGCGAGGAGGACCTGGCTCGCCGACATGGCGCGCTTGGTCTCCTCGCTCGGCTGCTGGATGCCCGGCGTCAAGAGGTGGCCCGAGCGGGTGATCTCGAGCGAGTCGTTGGTCATCTGGCCGTCCTTGGCGGCGGCCATGCGCGCCTTGAAGAAGGCGCGCTCGCGGCGGGCCTTGACCTCGGCGATGCGCTTCATGCCCGCCACCGTCGCCTGGACGAGGTCGCGGTCGTAGACGACGGGGACGTGGCGGCGCTTCTCGAACGCGAGCGTCGAGTCGACCGTCATCTCCTTGCCCGCTGCCTTGCGGAACGCCTTAGTCCACTTGAGCTTGCGAGGGTTGCGCTTCATCCTGTGGGTGACGGGTGCGGGGTGTGGTCAGGTCGCGCTCTGGGTTCCTGCGAAAGGGCGAGTCGCGCTTGACGCACTTGAAGTTCTTGCTGCACTTGGAGCGGCAGAAGCGGAAGCACTTGGCGTCGTTGCGAACGAACATGGTGCCTGTGAGGCGGGAGACGGGTGGTCAGCCGTCGGTGTTCCACTCCCGGGGCTAGGCCTGGCTGGCGGCTGGCAGAACCTCGCGTCCAGCGAATGACGAGGCTGCACGAGTGCCGTAGCGCGCGAAAGCCGGGCCCAGTGCCGACCAGCCGTGGCGGGAGCTCGAGGGGGCGAGGCGAGAGCAAGAGGAGACGCACCATGGCCGGGGTAGCACGGCGAACCGCAGACGTAGCAAGGCTCAATCTTCACTGTGGACAGAAAAGCGCGCACAGGTCAGCCAGAGCTCAGTGGGGGGATGTATGGCCGGTGTGGAGATGTCGGGCGAAAAGGCGCGGGCGCAAAGAAGGGTGGCGGGGGTGCTGGCGGCATGCTGCGCGCGCCTGAGGCACTCGAGAGAATACGACTGTCGACGTACTGGTTCCAGTGAGCGGCTAGGTGGGTGAGTGCGGGATGAGGAGAGGGAGTGGAGCTCGCTCTCGAAGCTCGAGCTCGGAGGGGAAAGGAGGCGGTGAAGCTGGCACCTGGCTCCCTCGGATCGCTGGTCTAAGCGCCTCAGGCTCGTATTTATGCTCTAATAAATACAGCTACCGCGCGGGAGAGATTACAGCGGCGATGCAGGAACTGCCGACGGCGGAGCGCGCTCGCGCGGGCTGCGGAGGATGCGACGAGGGGGAGCCGCAAGCGGCGGTATAGACGACTCTAGGGTATGACACGGCACTGAACTCTTCTCATGCGTTCCTCTGGATAAAAGGCGCTCGATGTCAGCGAGGCAAGAGGAGAGATAGGGCAGAAGGACAGAAAGAGACGCACCAAACCCCTCCCGTTCGCCCTCGCGCGCTGCTGGCTCAGCCACGACTGAGGTTGGTACGTCTTGGGCGCAGATGACGAGCTGCCGAGCGACGACGACGCGCCATCTGCGAGGCGCTCGCGCATCGTGCGCAGGCCGAGGTCGTGCCACGCCGACAGCATGAGCTGGTGCTCGCGCTTGTACGTCGCCTCGATCTCGGCTGCGTGGGTCTGGGCTCGGTGAGAGTAGTAGAGTCAGTGGGTTGCATGTTTGGCGAGCCGGGAAGATCGGTCAAGAGACAAGAGGCGACGCACCTTGGCACGCTGCAGGTCCTCCTCGAGCTGGCTCTTCTCCTGCCTCAGCTCCTCGACCTCGCCCTGCATGCTCACGCTCAGTCAGCTTGTGCCGCACATAACGACGAGAAAGAGGCAGCAGGCGCACCTCCTTGCCCGCCTCGGCCGCCTTCCTCAGCATGCGGTCCTGATCCCGGATGAACTGCCCGACGCCGTCACCGCCGTCAGCCTTGTCTTCCCGCTCAGCAAAACAGCAAGCGAGCAAAGTCGCGCACCGTCTTCATCTTCTGGATTTTGTCTTGCTGCTCGCGCACCGTCTCGCTCTGCTCGGCGAGCTCCTTCTCCAGCGAGGCGAGGCGCGCGGCCTCGGCGGCCGAGGTCGACTTGCTCGAGACCGACGCGCGCAGGTCCCTGTCCGCCGCGAGCCAGATTCACACCGTCAGCAGCGAGTCGAACTGGCGAGCGCGTAGAGAAAGGCACAGCGCACCCGTACTCTCTCTCCCGCTCCAGTGCCTTCTCCCTCTGCGCAATCCCGTCACCCTGCAGCGCGACCTTGTCTACGAGCAACTGATTGAGTTGCGCGGCGTGCGCGCGCGCCTTGTCCTCGGCGTCTCGCAGCGCCGCCTTGACGCGCTCAAGCTCGGCTTGGAGGGCGTCCTTCTCGGTCGAGACTGAGGCACGCAGCGTGCGCAGGATGTCGCGCTGGTCCTTGTCGACGAGCGTGACTGCGGGTATGCTCTTTGGGTGTCAGCGGTGGCACAGTAGACGACGAGTCGAAGGGCGACGCACGGTCAGACTTGGCGACAGTGAGCTCGCGTTCCTGCGCATCGAACTTGACCTCGAGCTGTGCGAGCTCGCGCCGTGCCTCGTCGAGCTCGTCGACCGTCTCGTTCAGGCGTTGCCGCAGAGCGAGGGCCGCTTCCGGACTGCATGTCGGGCATCCGAGCGAGTCAGCCAGGAGACGCGAGCGAAGCACCGGCAGGACAGACACACCCGTCGCCATACCTCGACCTGCCGCTCATGATCTCCTCTAGGCGTGCAGCAAGCACGAGCTTGTCGCGGTGCTCCTTGAGGTAGTCGCCCTCGTAGCGCTTCTTCATGCGGTTCGCATCGTCGAGCAGGCTCTCGAGCACGACGAGCCGCGACGAGTCGGCCTTGTCACCCTTTGCGCGGGCGAGCTCGCGCTTGAGGCGCCGGACCTGGAGCTTGAGGTCCGTCGTGGTAGTGCCGCTCAGCGCGTCGTCGAGCTCGTCGCCCACCCCGCCCGCCTCGTCATCGTCGTCCTCCTCCTCGTCCTGCCCGTTCGAGCGGCCCTTGCCCTTCTTTGCGCCCTGCCCCAGCTCGAGCTCCTTGACGCGCTCCTCGTTGAGCAGTAATGCCTCGCGGTCAGCAGCCCGTCCCTCTTCGGCCGCAGCGAGCTTCTCCTTCGTCCGGTCCAGCTCGACCCGCAGCGCAGTCGCCTCGCGCGCGCTCGTCGAAGCCTGCACCTCGAGTGCATCGAGTTTGGCCTTGTACGACTCGACGAGGGGCTTGAACGACGAGACCTTCGAGTGCTCGTCCTCGAGGGCCGCGTACTTGTCGAGCAGGTCGGCGTTCTGCTCCTCGAGCGTCTGTGCGTGGCGCAGGCCGATGTCAGCCGTCGTGTTCTTCGCGTCGTGCAAAGACAGTGGCAGCAGACGCAGCGGTTCAGCGCACCTTGAGCATCCGCCTCGTCTCGCCCGCCTCTTCGAGCTTCTTGCGGTACTTCTCAATCACGTTCTCCTGCTTCTTGGCCTTCTCGCTCGCGTGGCGGTACTCGTCCATCTGATCCTTGAGTCGAGTCGCCTCTTCGGCGCGGGGCGCGAGGTCGTCCACCTGCGGTCGAGGTGACCGTCAGCGTTTCGCGAGAGAGAGAGGGAATGACCCCATGAGGAAGCACACCTTGCGGCCGAGCTCCTCGAGTAGGGTCGTCTGGCGCTCGATGACCTGCTCTGCTTCTGCAAGCTGGTTCTCCGTCTTTTGCCTGCGAGGGGTGGTCGCGTGAGCACAGCATTACGCAGGGTGATGGTGAGGCCACGCACAGCTCGCTCCGCACGCGGTCGATCTCGCCCTTGTACGTCTGCACGGCACGCTCGGTCTTGCCCTGATCTGCCTGCACGGTCGACTCTGCAACCTTGTCCTCGCTCTCTGCGAGCTTGCCCAAAGCCTCTTCCTGCGGTCGCAGGCCAGCGTCAGCGTTGCAAAGCGTATTAGGTAGAGCGCCGAAAACGCACATGTTCGTCCTTGAGGGCGTTGAACTGCTCGACGAGGTCTTCGTACACGAACTGGAGCGCCTCCTTGTCGTGCATGACCCGCGACTTTTCGTGCCGCAACTCGTAAAACTCGCTGCAGGTCGTGCACAACGGTGAGTTTCGAGCCCGTGAGAGGGTCAAGCAGCGACGTACTCGTCCTCGTCGTCTCCCTCGACCTCTTCCCGAATGTCGGCCGGTCGGACCTTGCTCATGACTTGCTCGATCGAGTACATCAGCTCGCGCTGGACCCACTCGTCGAGGCTTTGGATGCGCGTGATGTGCTGTTCCTTGAGACCGGACTGCGCATGGGGTTTCGAGGGTCAGCCAGTCCAGCGACGGACATGCCGCGAACAAGCGGGGACGCACCTGGACGGAGAGGGCGAGTACGAGACCGACGAGCTTGCACACTTCGTCGTCGCTGTCCGCAGGGTCGTTCTTAGCGACGAGCTGAAGGTTGGGGGTGAGGAGCGCCGCCGTGGACGAGTGGAGGACGTCCCTGCGACGGGTTCGAGGTGAGCATGCCGCCATCAAGGGGGACGAGAGAAGGGGAGCGGAGACGCACTCGAAGTACCGCACAACAAGCTTGTACTCGCGCTTCAGGTTGTTGAATCGGAGGACCCAGTTCTCGGACAGAGCCTTGGCATTCGACGCAGAGCTGGCGACCAGGCGAAAGTGCTCCGGGTCGCTGCGGGGGCACCCTAGTCAGCGAGCGAGTACACACAGTGGCAAGACACACCGGTACGCACATGTCGAGCAAAACCTGGCCGAGCACGACGCCGTCCTTGAGGTCGTCGAGCCCCCTCACGTCGCCCTGGACTCCCGGCTGTGCCTTGACCCACTCGACGAGCGCGTCGGGCAAGCGCGCATGGTCACCAGTCGACGCGAGCGAAGAGAAGGCGCTCTTGCGCGGCGCCGGCATCTGTTCGGGCCTTGCGAGGCGGGCGGAGGAGTGTGCCGGTTGATCAAGGTGGAGCGGCGGTTCGAGCGGGACGCAGGCGAGATGGGGAGCGCCGTGAAGCACGCGGGGCAGTCGTTGAAAGTTTGGCGAACGACACGGGCGGGCTGCTTGCGCCGCCGAGCTGACGTGTGGTGAATGAGCCAGCGGAGACCTCGAGTCGGCGCGCGGCGTCAACTCGGAGGCGGTGCACAGCTCGCTTGCTTTCCTCTTGGTCTAGAGGCCGTGCATTGAATGTGCAGCAGAGCGTCTCGAGCAGATATAAGCACACGTGAACGCGCGCCTCTTGGTGCCCCGACTTTTGCTCTCGCTCGCAGCTGTTTGACGCAGCCTCCGTCTTGAAGAAGAAGAAGCACAATCGCAACCAGTGCAGAGATGCGCATACGGTACCCAGTCCCGAGTGTCTGTCCTTGCCGACGCAATCCCCTCCTCAAGCCCACGCAGCCGGCCCAACCGCCGCCCCGCCGAGGAGCAGCGCGCCGACCGTCCCAGCGCCCAACGCAGCCCACCTCGCGACGCCCTCGCCGAGCCTGACGCCCGAGCGCGCTCCACTGCTCGGCACCTTGCCGACTGTCCCGCCCGCCTGCACCGCCGTCGTGACCGTATTAGCCGGCACGAGCGTCGTGCGAAGGCTGACCCCACCCGAGGGCCCGTAGATGCCGCCGGGGACGACCGTCGCGCTGAGGTTGTAGTCGTGTGCGGGGTCGGACGAGTTGCTCGGGAAGGAAGGGAGGCGCGACGAGGTCGAGTTGGGAGGGAGGGCGAAGCCGACGGAGGGAGGCGACGCGCGGTAGACCGAGTAGACGTTCTTGAGAAACGCGGCACCGATCTGTGAGCACGAGGCCAAGTCTCAGCCAGCTCAAATTATTGCAGTAGGAGCTTCGCGCCCGTGGCGAGCACAAGCGCAGAGCAAGGGAAGGGGACGGCCCGAGCCGACGCACCACCCAGCTGATCCTGCTCCCGCTGCCAAAGTTGAGGTTGAAGAACGCGCCCAAACACGTCGAGCGGTTCGTCTCTGCGTCGATGCCGAACGGGCCAAGGTTGAAGTCGACGGCGGACATGTTGTAGGTCTGCAAGCGTGTATCGCGAGGCGAGTGAGCGGGGGCGCAAGAATGGCGGGAGAGAAGGGAGAGACGAAGACGCACGATGCCGCCAAAGGTGAGCGCCACGGATACGTTGTTGTCGCACGGGTACGAGTAGTAGCCTGCAAGGGGCGGAGCAGAGGGTCAGTTCCGCCGCTCGACCGGATCGAGGCGGTCGCACTGCAAGGACCGAGGAAGCGCCACGATCTCGCGCGACGCACCACTGTAGCTGCCCGTCGCGGCTTTGGCGCCCTCGACCTGGGCGTACACGCTCGCGACAATGTCCCGCGGGCCCCCGATGAGCGTCGTCCCCGTGTCGATGGCCACCATCTGCCCGTTGCCCTCGCTCCAGCTCGTCGTGTTGGTCCCGTTGACGGCGATGGCGTCCATCCTGACGACCCAGTAGCTCTCCATGCCGCTCGGGATGTCGAGGTAGTTGATCTCGCTCGAGTAGAGCGACGCGTTGAGGTAGCCGAACGTGATGGACCCGCCGGGCTCGATCGCCGACGCGTTGGCAACGTCGATGTAGCGCGTGAGCGAGACGCCAAAGCCCGGGAAGGGGAGCGCGTTGGCCTGGTACAGGTTCTGCCAGAAGGGCGTGACGGACGACGCGGCGAGGGGTTGCCAGCCGAGGCCTGCGTGCGGGCGAAGCATCCAACTAGTCAGGTACTCCGTGGTGAGGAAGCTCAAAACGAGCAGTGCGGAGAGCCGACGCACCCATGAGCCCGCTGATCTCGCCGCCGAGGAGCGCCTCGCTCACGCTCTCGACGAGCGCAAACGCCTGGCTGCTGACGTTGTACCCGGCGAACGACACGTAGTCCTGGTAAATCTCGCCCTGCGCCGACCCTGAGCCGTACTTGACCGAGAAGGACGTGTTCATGGCGAGCGACGTGGTCGAGAGGGTCGAGTTGAAGAGGGGGATCGTCGACGAGCAGCCGTCGTCGGAGGAGCAGTAGTCCGATGCGACCCACAAGTCGGCAGAGCTGCACCGTGGGGGGGGAGGGTCAGTCCCAGTGGAGAGGGAAAGCGGCGGGCGGGCAGAACAGACTCACCCCGTGTCGAGGATGCAGTTCATGTACTGAGCAGGCACACCGATCCCTATGGGCGCGTAGTAGGACCTGCGGTACCGTGCGCAGATTGGTGAGAAGCCGATCCGCTTCGCGGAGTAACGAGGGAAAGAGCAACGCACAAGTCTGCGTCGTAGTTGACGAGGTGCACCTCGCCAACTGACGACGACTGCGTCGGGATCCTCGTCGGCGCCGTCCGGGTCCCAGTTGACGTCGACGACTCACTGTCGCTCTCGCTGCCACTTGTCGCGGTACCGAACCCGGCCGTGCTGAACGCCGTGCCCGTCGTAGCGGTCGTGCGCGAGCTCAAGGCGTTGCCGACGCCGATCTGCCGTCGCTCGAGGTCCGCCCCTCCGTCTTCGACGCCATCGAGTCCTCGTCGCCTGCCCCGTCGCACACGGTCCGCCCCCGCGCCGTCATCGTCGCCCGGACTTTCCGCCACCGCGCCGCCCCCGTCTCGTCTGCGCAGCCTCGCCTCGCTCTGGCCGTACTTGCCGAGCAATCGGCCGCGCTCACGCACTGCCCAGCTCCTGACGATGTCCTCCTGCTCTGCACGGCTGCGGCGCGAGAGGTGGTGCAGGTGGCCGTTGCGGCGGTGCAACGGCAGGTGGAGGCCCGGCTGCTGCTGCGCGGGCGTCTGCTCCGGGATTGGCGCTGCGAGGGCGGGCGCAGTGGCGGCTGGCTGCACGGCTGCGTGCGTCGCGGTCGGTGACGGGGCGGCGGACGCTCTTGCTGCGAGGGACGACAAGAGGACGGCGCTCAGGGCGACGAGGTGAGGGAAGGGAGGAGGGGTCGGAGGGAGCATGGTTGACGCTTGCAGCGTGCCCTTGACTTGTCTGAGTCGCGGTTGCGCGCACAGGACGAGCGGGTCCGCGGTTGTGAGGGGAGGACTGGGGTGGACTGATGAAGTTGTGAGGCCAGGAGGAGACTGGCACGAGGGGAGGCTGGGCGGTGTGAAGTCGGTGCGGGAGGACTGCTATACCCTGCTGAAGGTAGCTGGACCGCGTCGGAGCCAGCTAGAGAGGGCGGGAACAAGGGATCGGAGCGCGGACGACAGGGTGCGCGCTCGTCCGGCCTTGGCGTCTTCTCGCCGCGACAGCAACCGTCAGACGAGCGATTGCTACCGTGCAGACAGGCTAAACACCGTCCTTGCGTTCAAGCAGCGCATCTGACACGTCAGGTTCACAAAGCCGCCCTCGGATCACGTCGCCAACACGTCGCTCTCCTGCGCATCGGACTCCCAAGTCCTGCTGCTGTGCTCGCTGACTGAGGCTCGCAGTTACTGAGTGAAGAGTACGACGAGGCGACGCTGCGCGCTCGTGTGCATCGGTACGGACCCGAGCGCATGAACGTGGCTCGAGCTCCTCTCCCAATCCTCTCCTCTTCCTGGCCCTCGACCTCCCTCGACCGGCTCGACCTCGCCGGCCCGGCGTGCTGGCGAGAGAGCTCCCCGACTGCCTCGAGAACCGACTCTCGCTCCCTGGACACCTGGCGCCCCTCATCGCCTGAGCCCCTGCACGTACCGACCCGTCGCGCACGCGCCCCTGCCCGCGGACCGGCTGCGCGGGTTCCCGACGGACGTACGCTTCTTTTCTCTCGGCTCGGTTTCGCTTCCCTTCGGCTCCTCCCTACCACCCCTCTCGCCGTCGACTTTGTAGCTACGCTCGCCTGCTGCCTCGCCCATGGCGCTCACCATGGAGCGGTTCGCCGCCCTCGTCACCAAGCTGGACCGCTCTGAGCAATGGCGAAATGTCGTCCCGGGAGCCGACACGCCCTGGTCGAAGGTTGCGCGACTCGGGCGTGCGTCACCTCCTCTGCTTTCGCCGACCCGAGCTGACCAAAGTGCGCTCGCAGACTACAACGGCTCGTCCCTGCCGCCTTCGCTTAAGATCACCCGCGCCGACATCCTCGTCGACATGCAGTTCAACAACGCCAGCGTCCCTGCTCTCACGGTGCCCACCATGGGCGCTCTCGCCGAGGTCGAGACGGACTTTGACGGCGGTACGTCTCCGCCTTCATGCCGTTCCCTCGCCGCCCTCTCAACGTCAACGCACTTCAGCACAGGACTTTTCGACAGAGCGCTCCGATGGCGCGTACCGCGGGACGGCCAAGAGGACAGAGTGGGCCTTGGTCGGCCGAGCTTGTGGGCCCGTCGGCAAGCTCTACGTCTTCTTCCGCGCAGCTGTCCAGAGTACGTCGACCCTCTCACGCGCAGTGAGCGGCACTGACCAGTCGCATGCGCAAAGCAGAGAGCCCCACTGCAGGCCACACTCCAAGCCGCGCAGCTCTCTCGCCTCCTCCAGCAGAAAGCTCCGACGCCGATCCTCTTCCTTTTTACCATCCGCCTCCATCGTATGCTTCAACACCCCGCATCGTCGCCTCGCGCGCCCACGGCCTGCACAGCACGGCTGCGCCGGCCGCGCTCGTCTCCCGCATCTGGGCGCTCCTCGAGCGAGAGGACGCCGGCATCAAGTACAGAGGCAAGGGGCTCAAAGATCAGACCATCTCCATGCGCGGTGGGTCTTGCCCGTGGCCTGTTGATAAGCCCAGCAGAGGCCCGGGCTGACCTCTGCCCGTTTCCTTCTCTCGTCCAGTCGGCTTCACGGGCGACGCACACTCTTCCGGCCCTCCTCGTCGAGCACTCGAGGTCCTGGTACGGCTCAAAGGGATCTGGAGACCCGTCGTCATGCGCAACAAGCTCGGCCATGCGTTCATGCTGCCGGGAGGCGACTTGATCCCGGGAGGTCGCGACGTGCTCGACTGCCCGGTAACCGAGCCTGGTCGTGCGTCCTCTGTTCGGGCCGTCCTCCGAATCATCTCTGCTGACGAGGATGAGCGACCGCCTCTGGCAACAGCCTATCCCCTCGCGACCCCGACCACGTCGACCGACAAATGGACCGTTCTCTCCCGCGAGCTCGACAGCGCGCACCGACTCGTCACTACCACGTGGTCTCTCGAGTGGCACCGCGACAAGGGCTCCGAGGTCGAGGTCGTCAGCGTGACGTTCGTTTTCGACGACGCGCACGAGCCTCAGCCGAGGGGACGCAGGGAGCGCGTGCGCGCCGCTTTGTCGGTGTTGCGGTCGCGAGGGAGGTAGACGCGTGGGTGCGCAACGGGCTGGCGCAGGAGCTGGAGACGCTCATCGGGTCGAGAGACAGGTCGCAACGAGTCTGCAGCATGCGGCGCTGCCCACAGACCCTCCTCGACGAGCGCCGAGCGACAGCCGGCTCTCTCGGCGAACGCGTCGAGCTGATCTCGTCAAGCGCTGAACAGGCATTTCCGGCGACTCCTGGCGACTCCTGACGTCGTCCCGGCGGCTCAGCCCCTGTACGTGCACACGGGCCAACCAGGCGGACGAGCCCTGCACGGACGCCGCACGGACCGGCTACGCAGACGCCGCGTGTTCGGGCGTCATTTCCAGCTTTGCGGCCTCCTCCTGAGCTTGCCTGCTTCCGTCTCCTTCTGCCCTCCCTGGCTTCACCCTCTGGTTGATTGCGCACGGCATCTCTCGCTGCACCCATGTCGCTGAGGTTGGAGCGCTTTGCCGCCCTTGTCGACCGACTCGACAAGTCGGTTGAGTGGCACCATGTCGTCCCAGGCGCTGAACGACCATGGTCAAAGGTTGCAGAGCTAGGCCGTGCGTCCCTCCGGACAGTGCTCGTCTCCTCCTCGCGCGAGACGCAGCTGACAGGGCCCCACAGACTACGATGGCTCGTGGCACCCGCCGCTCATCAGGGTTGGACGCGCCGACATCCTTGTCAACCGGCTGGTTCACAATGCCGCAGCCCCCGTCATGACTGTGCCCACTACCGGTGCCCAAGGTCGGGTGCAGACGCAGTTTGACGGCCGTAAGCCCCCGTCTTCGCAGCCTGCCGATGTCCCATGCTTATTCTCTACCACTGGGCGCGCAGGACAGGACCTTTGGCTGGAGCGCGACCACATCAACGGGTACAAGCGCACGGTCGAAGAGGCGCAGTGGATTCTGGACGGCCGCGAGGCAGGGCCGGCCGGGCACATCTTTGTCATCTTCCATGCAGCAACCCAGAGTGCGTCACTTCCGAACTGTGCTCGCTCGCAGGTTGCGCTGAGCCTCGATGGGATGGGGCGCGCGCAGAGACGTCTGCTGCGAATCGCCTGTCAGCACGCGCAAGCGCCGCTTCCGAGTATCTCCTCGCTCCTCGCGACGTGCCTCCGCCCGAAGAGCTGCCTTGGCACGCTCCGCCGCCTCCAGACTACGCCTCGACGGCGTATGTCCTTCCCGAAGCCGCGCCGCCCGCTGTCGCGCCGCCCAGAGCGCTCGCCGACCGAGTCATGTCCTTCCTCGAGCAAGAAGACGCGAGCGTCAGGTTTAGAGGCAAAGGGCTCAAGAGTCAGGAGATTGACATGCGCAGTGCGTGCTGCCTTGTCGCTCGAGGGACCACTGGAGAGTACTGAGCTCATTCCTCTCTGCTCACGGTCTCAGCGGGGTTTGTGAGCGTCCCGCACGCCTCTGGCCATCCTCGTCGAGCACTCGAGGTCCTCGTGCGACTCAAAGGGGTCTGGCGACCCATCGAGCTGGACGGCGAGCCCGCCCACGCCTTTCTCCTGCCCGGCGGCGACTGTGACCGGGCGGGAGAGGTGGTCGAGTGCGGAGTCACAGAGCCGAGCCGTGCGTTTGTCCGCTCTCCCTCTGTCACCAAGCTTCGCACCCGTTCCCCCGCCAGCAAAAGCTAAAGCCGAGCTGATCGACGGGTCTGCTCCCACGCGCAGCCTACCCCCTGGCAACCCCCGCCACCTCGACCGACACGTGGACTTTCCACTCCCGCGAGCTCGACGACATGCACCGGGTCGTCAAGACGAGGTGGTGGGTGCAGGGAGAGAGGGAGGGGCGGGTGGAACCGCTTAGCGTCAGGGTGACGTTCGAGACTGACGACGCGCACGCGCCCCAGGCGCGAGCGGGCGGTTGGTGGCCTCTGCAGATGCTGCGTCGCAGTTGAACCAGTGCTGCTGTGCTCGTAAAATGCGAGAGATACGCGCCTGAGTGTTGGCTGGCGCGCACGGGCCTGAGAAGCCGAGCTCGTTGCCAGTCGCCGGCTGCGTCGCTGTGCGGCTGGTTGCGCCGGGCCAGCTGGGTTAGCACGGACGGCGGAGCTCTGGAGTGCATTAAGAAGCCGTCATGCCAGTGAGAGGCAACGGCCACCCGGTGCGACAGCTCCGAGGGGAGTGACGAAGCGGCAGTGCTGCGCGAGGGACGGAGCGGAGCGGCGGGGCCGGAGGCGGCAGTCACCGACGGTCTGATCAGCCCTGCGTGCCCACTGCTGCGCTTGCCAGCGACAGAACCCAAGCCATGCCGGGGGCAGCCCTCAACTCCGAGTCAAGCCGCGGCCTCGCGAGATGGAGTCGGACCAGAACGCCGGAGCAGGTCCGGGCAGGGTCAGGCGCAGCGGTTGGTCGGTCTTGAAGCTAGCGCAGCAGGTGTCGGCAACCAGTGCGGCGTTGGTGCGGGCAGAAGCCCCCTCCCCACTTCGGAAGTTTGGTCGCCGCCGTCATCATCTCCGCCGCACCTCTCATCCTCCTCTGACCCTTCTGCCTCGCTCAAGCAAGCTGTCCAGCCATCTTCACGCCATGCCCTCCATCATCCACGTCGTCATGCTCAAGTTCAACGACCAGCTCCCTCCCGACTTCATCGAGGGCACCCTCCGCCCCGAGGCGCACAAGATGGTCGGCCAAATCCCGGGACTCAAGCGCGTCGAGCTCGGCAAGCCCCTCGAGCTGACCAAGGCGCGCAGCCAGGGCTGGCAGGCGAGTGCGTTGTGCCCCAACTGCTGCCGGGCGCTCTGGACCAGACGCCGCGAGGCTGACCAAGCTTCCCCGATCCTGCGCAGTGCTGTACTCTGAGATGGAGTCCGAGGATGCGCTCAAGACGTACGCTGCACACGACGTCCACGAGCAGTTCAAGGCGCTGTTCAAGCCTTACGTCGCCGGTCCGTCTGCCCTCGGGCCTCCTCTCACTCTCTCCTCCGTGAGCTCCTCCCTCCCTCGCGGATGGGGTGCGCAGCGGACGATGTTGACGCTCTTTTCGCCGTGCAGATATCCTGGCGTACGACATGGAAATCTGAAGGGACGGGAAGGAGCCTTAGACGCCGCAACGCAACGAGAAACGCCGCACTTGACCTGGCCCACGGCGAGACCCACACACGAGTGGCTGTGCAGCGGCGAGAGCAGTTTCACAAGCCTGAGTCTGCGCCCCTGGGGACGAGCCGAGTCCCGTGCGTCCTGACAGGCGCCACTTCAGTGCTTCGCGCGATCGGCTGGCGCCATTCTTCGCCCGCACCCTGCTGCCGTCGACCCACGGAGAATGCAGCTTTCGCTCGGCAGAGCTCGCTAGAAGCGACGGAGAGCAGAGAGAAGAGAGAGACCAGGAACGAGCTGCGACTAACATTTACATCTTGCGGCGCTAATTGTGCGTGCGGGCGTGCGAGCGTGCCCTCCTTCCGTCTCCCCACCTTGCTCCCTGACGTGTGTCAATGCTCTCTCGAGTGACATCGACGCCTACGACTGCCGTGCGATGATCTTGTTGATCCGGATGCACTCTGTGATGGCGAGGAGAAGTGGTCAGTACGCTCTCTCCAGGGAGAGAAGGCAGATACTCCAAGAGTACGCACCGATCTCGGTGTGCGTCGGGTCGAATGGCAGCTGGCAGAAGAATCCCTGCTTCTGCATGAAGGCAAAGACCTGCAGGGACGTGGCGCAAGGCGGCGAGAGGGTCAAGGGCAGTCGAAGGCGGCGGCAAGGGCGCGATGAGCGTCGGTGGGAGCAGCGAGAGTCAGCGCATCGTAACGCCGCCGTCTCCAACGGCGCCTTCTGCAGCCGCTGTGTAACGCAGAAAGGCTCGAGGAAGCTCCGCGGACTGAAGAAGGGTGAGCTGACCTTTGTGACGTCCTCCGCGATCTGGACGCACTCCCTCCCTCGTGCGCCGTCACCGCCAACCCTGCACAGCTCGACCTGTTGATCGCCCTTGACCCGCTCGACGATGTGGTACGTCGCGTTGGGCGCCTCGTCGACGAGGTGTGACGCCGTTCGGGAGGCGGCGGTGGGGAGCGAGGTATCGGGGATGCGGGGGTCGGCCATGGGGTGCTTGTGCCGCGTAGAAGGGTTGGAGAAGAGTGAGAACAGGGCGACGGGGCGGAGTGGCGACAGGCGGAGAGGGCGAGCGTGCGGCGGGGGAGGTGGGGAGCTGTGGGATCGGGGATGCGGTGGAGCGTGAAAGCGCGTGCAAAAGCAGGGGTGTGGAACTGCGCGTGTGATAGATGCGGAGCTAGCTTGCTTCACAAGAGCTCGCGGTGCGTTGCAAGAGGACGAGCGGCGAAGTGATGAAGCGCATCATCGTCGATGGGTTGGCTCCCCTCCCTCTCGCCGCCACGACCCCATCGTCCGCCGAAGTGGGTCTCTCGTTGCTTTGATACGGGCTGACTGAGGCCCATGAGAAACCTGACGGGCGCCAGGAGTGAGGGACCCAGTGTGCGCCTCACCACGCTTCGCCCGCGCTGGACGTGCCGAGCGGCCCCTCGATCTCTCGCTGCTTGCTCGCTGTTATGAGGCTCGAGATGGAGTCGCCAGAGGTCCTTTGATTCGAAACAGGCATACAAGGGAGAGAGGATGACAGAAAGCCCCAGTCGATAGGAGACATCACAGACCCGACACGTGGACACGAGCCCTCCTCGAGAGCGCAACATCCGCCACAGGGCAGCCAAGCCCAACATCTGCCGCAGGAAGACCGAGGCGCCTAGGGGGTGTAGCGGAAGCCTGCAGAGACCAGCACACGTCAGCCACAGCTCCCTCGAGAGCAGAAGGTTCAAGGGATGTGGACGCACCGACGGCGTGGTCGTAGTCGGTCTGCATGCCCTCGATACGCATGCCCTTGGGCGGGCGACCACCCTCGACCTTGTCGCGACGGCGGTTCTCCCAGCGGTAGTAGAGCGTCATGCCGAGGGCGATCGTGAGGCCCAGGGTCTGCATGGCGACGTTGACCGTCGCGCCAGTCGTGTACCGCGGCCCTTCGATCTTGGGGAAAGCGAATGCCGCCGCGACCGACAGACATTGACCGACAGAGTTGAGCATGCCCAGGCTGACGGCCTTCTGGGTCTCGCACGCCGAGTTGCCGGCCTGCCACGACATGACTGTGAGGACGAGAGGGTCAGCACGGTGGACTCGCAGAGCGAGGGGCCCGTCACTGGGGAGAGTGACGGAGGGGACACGCACTGAGTGGGATTGCGGCGTCTGGGGTGGGGGAAAGAAGGTCAGCACGGGCAGCAGCACTTGCAGGATAGAGGGAGCCGAGGACGAACAGCCGGCCGAGACAACACAGTGAACCGCAAAGTAGCGAACACGGAGCTCTGACGTCGTGGCCTTGACCGGGTCGACGGCGAGAAGGAGCGCCCAGCCGACAATGCCGACGGCGAACACCGACATGATGGGGATGCCGCGGGTTTGGTAGCGGTCCGAGTAGGTGCAGATGCAGAGCACTGGAGGTGTCAAGGGGTCGTCGGTCAGTGCAAGTTCCGCGGCGCTGAGAACGTTTCCGAGGCCTCGGAAGGGGAGGCTCGGGTGCAGTCGAGACTGGTCACTCACTGAATACAAGCGCGACTGCGTAGGGCGGGACGGTGTACAGTTGCGCGTCGGCGTTCTGCAGGGTTCAAGTGTCAGTCTCGAGAGAACGACTCCAAGGGTGGGCGACAGCGTACCGAGTAGCCGAGACCCTTGACGATGGTCGGGAGGAAGCCAGACACGGAGCCAAGGCCAAAGTTCATGGCAGAGTAGGCCACGGCGACGACGTCTGTGTGAGAGAGAATGAGAGGGAACGATCAGACCCTGTCAGGCGCGAGGACGACTGGAACGAAAGAGGGACGTACAGGTGCGCCAGTTGGTGAGGGTGTAGCGGACGGCCTTCCAGTCGATGCCCAGGCCCTCGCCGCCCTGCTGGTCGGCGTTGAGGCGAGTGCAGGCGATCGTGCGCTGGTCCTCCGTGAGGTACTTGCTCCGCTCCGGGCGGGAAGGCAGGAAGAAGTAGACCACGACCGCAAGGAGGAACGACGGGAGCCCCTCGATGAGGAACAGAATCGCGTACTGCTCGAGCTTGTCCGTCTTGATCTTGGCGACGCCGTACGAGATGAGGCCCGAGAAGGCTCCGGCGAGCGCACCGGCGCTGATGAAGAGTCCGATGCGCTTGGACAGCTCCTTGCGCGTGTACCACA
The DNA here is from genome assembly GCA_006352295.1 of Rhodotorula diobovata. Classification (NCBI taxonomy): domain Eukaryota; kingdom Fungi; phylum Basidiomycota; class Microbotryomycetes; order Sporidiobolales; family Sporidiobolaceae; genus Rhodotorula; species Rhodotorula diobovata. The sequence goes on along the minus strand of SOZI01000004.1, from coordinate 52,700 downwards.
GGGTGAAGTAAAGCGCCATGCTGCATGCGAGAGCAATCGAGGGTCAGACTCTTTCATTTTCCGTCGAGCAGCCGAATAGGCCGTGGACGTACGCCTGACCGAAGAAGGCCTCGCCGACACCAACGCCGAGGCGGCAGACGTAGAGGCCAGCCGGGTTCGTCACGGCGGCCTGGCACGTGGCCGCCACCGACCAAATCAGAGCCCCGCAGGCGATGGTGGTCGACGGGTTGAACTGCTTGGCCATGAGGGTGCCCGGCACACTCAGCAGGATGTAGGTGATGCTGCGGTCGGTGCGCGAGGTCAGCATTTTGGTCAATATCGACGCAGGGGCGAAGCCAGGCAAGGGCGAGGAAGGGTGGCCGAGTATGGGGCAGCGAGTGAGGGAAGGCGAGGAAGGGAGGGGGAAGGAAGGGCAAGAGGAGTGCGGGTATGAGGTAGGGCTCGACGCACTAGAAGCAGCACAGCGCGATCGAGTACCGAACGTCGACGTTCTTGAGGACCTTCTCCTCGATGCCCATGATCTGCGAGATGAGCGGTAACGAGCGTCAGCACGACTGCGTAACCTTCCCACGCGGGCGCATTGACCGCCTCACCTTGCTGTTACCGAGATTACCCCTGTCTAGGTACGCCGACAGGTAGAGCAGGACAGCGAGAGGGAGGATGAGAACGTCTGCAAGTGAGGAGCGGAGGGCACGGTCAGCGGTGGTGGGAAAGTCGCGGCGAGAGAAGGGGTCGACCACGCACCGAGCTTCCTGACGAGCTTGCGCTCGTTGGCCTTGGACGCCTTGACGTGCTCGAGGCGAATGGTCGAGTCGGCATACTTCGACGAGCCAGCCTTCTCGGTCGTGGTCGTCGTGAAGCCAGCGAGCGACGCGCCGTCCTCGAAACGGGGTCCGCCCGCCTCAGGGTCGGCAGCGTACTCGACCTGCTGGGTCGGGATCTCCTCTGGCTTCTCTGCGAAGCGGGGCATGGCGGCTGGGAGGCGTGGGAAGGGAAGGAGAGCGTGGGGAAGAGAGACGAGAGGTTGGGGCTGGTCGGGGCCATGGACGGTGGGCGCTGCGAGCGGGGGCACATTGCGCGGGGGGCCAGCAATCGCGGTGGCCGGCCGACAGACGACCGTGTTGCCCCTTGTTCGATTGCGCGGGAAGAAAGCGGAGCGCGGCAACTCTCCTATTTTAAGGTCTCCGCCGGGAGGCGAGAGAGGCGCGGGGGACGAAGCCAGCTGGAACGAGCGACGAGCAACTGGCGATTCTCCCTCGAGGTCCATCACATCCGCGCGTGCGCACAGTCCTGCCCACCTGCAGGCGAGTGGACCTCCGCCCGCTGAGGGCGAGGCTCGCTCAAACGCTGACTCGCCAGCTGCGCCCTGCCCGGCGCCCGCGTCGCTCCGGCGTACTGTCCGACGGCGATTGGAGGCGCGGGCGTGGGGGACACATAGTTCCGCTAGTCCACGAGCAAGTCTCCCGGACGGCGGCGGCGACCGCAAGTCTGTCGGGCCATTCAGCCGCGAGCGCGCGAGGGTGGCCGCCGCAGGGGAAGGATCGGAGCCTAGCCTGGGGCGCAAAGGGCCGGGCCGGTGGGAACGCCGATACAGTGTGCGCGACGGGCGAAGCAGAGGCGCAGCTGAGCAGTAGAGCAGCAGAAAGACCCAAGAGCAAGAAGAACGAGTGGTCGGCGGGAGGGAGGGAACCCATGCGTGCGCATGCATGACGCGTCGTCGAGCGACTCAGCCGGTCGGCCGACCGGCTCTCATCTCCTCACGGTCACTCGTCGTCACCCATGGCTCAGCCTGACAAGCCAGCTGCCGACACTGCAGAGCAGACTGCTCCTGCCTCCCCCGTCGACGCTCAAGCGCAGTCCAGCCCCGCCTGGACGACGGCCTACGATGGCATCGCCGCCAAACTCCCCCCGAGTCTCTCGTCCAAGTTGCCGTCGTCCGAGGCTGCTGCCAACGCAGTCGCCACCGCCCAGGACCAGCTCACGTCCTTTGGGAAAGTGTCCAAGAACCGCCTCGCCGCCATGAGCCGCAGCGCGAGCCAAAGGACGTCGGCGTCCAAGGGCCGCTTCGGCCCCGACCAGTGGCTCGCCTGCGGTTGGAGTGTCACCAACGACACCCAGGTCCCGCTCAACGTTGCCCTCTGCCAGGTGTGAGTCCTTGAGCGCCTCCACTCGACGACGAGGACGAGCCGCTGATCACCGCCCGTGCACCGCCTCCTTCTTTCAGTGGCCCGCTCTACTACGAGGTGCTCGCTCCCGGCGTCACCTTCGAGCGCCGTGTCCCCAAGCTGTGGTTCGCACTCGAGGTCCGCCCCTTTACGTCGCCCTCGACCGCCTACAACGCGTGGTCCACGACGTGGCCGATCCTCTGCGTGACCGGCCCCGCCGTCGCCGTCACGTCCCTCCTCGCCATCCCCTTTGTCGCCGTCGCTGCAGGTGGCACCGCCCTCGCGTCGCTCACCTCGATCGGCAGCAGCGTCGTGAGCGGTGCCGCGACCGCGGCCGAGAGTGCCGGTGCGACGGCCGCGGCGGCGGCGGGTTTCGCCGCCAAGGCGGGCAGCGTGCCTGGCGCTGGCAAGGTCAAGGGCAAGCTCGCCGACGCTGCCAAGAGCCTCGTCAACAAGCACATGTCGCCTGACAAGGTGCAGCAGCACGTCGTGCGCTACCTGAACAAAGGGTCGGCGGCCGGTGAGACGGCGCCGGGTGCGGGCACAACCGAGGAGGGCCCGCCACTGCTCGAGGGCGAGTCTGAAGCGTCGAAGGTGCGACGGATCAAGAAGGAGAAGAAGCTCGAAGAGGTGGATGTGACCGGGTACGACGTCGAGAAGGTCCTTAAGTGCGAGACGGGCCACGCTGCGACGGACAAAGTGCGCCCTCTCTCGATGTACTGTTGATGCGTGATTCCTACCAGAGACTGACGCGCTGCTCCAAACACGACAGGCCCTCACCAAGGCCTTCAAGCGCCTGTCTTTCAAGACCAACTTCCGCGAGTACCGCACCCAGGACAACCCGGTGCTTCGCGTCGCAGGAGGGGTGCGCTTCTTCCTGTCATGCTCTTCACCTGTACGAGATTGACAAGTCTCTGCCGCAGCCCGAGCTCGAGACGCGCACGCCCGCGCCGACCTTCCTCCACCCCGACCCGTCCCCGCGACAGATCCTCGTCTTCTACCCGTTCGTGCTCCTTTACTCGACGTCGGTCACGGCCGAGCCGCTCAACCGCGACGAGGTGCCGCTCACGGCCGACGAGGAGCGCGTCATGAGCGACGCGAAGGTCGTCGAGAGCTACGAGGAGGCCGAGAAGGCGACGGAGAAGGCGCCGACTGCGGATGGTCAGGAGTCTGAGGCCGAGCGGGCTGTGGAGGAGGCCGAGGAGGCGGTTGGTGACGCCCAGGAAGATCAGGGGGTGGAGCCCAAGCAGGAGCAGCCGGCGCCGCCGGCGAAGAAGAAAGGCTGGCTGTGGTGAGCTGGGAGGAGAGGCGCCCCGTCCGTCTACTGTAGCACTCGTCTTGTCGTCTCCGTTGTTGCTATCAACTCTTTGTATTGGATGAGTCGCTTGCGAAATGCTGAGAGGTGCTGATCTCAAGCCGACGTCGCGCTCTCGCATTGTCGTCCCGCTCCTCTCGTCACCAGGCATGGCGACACCTGCGAGCGCCTCGCGCGCACCAGCTGCGCCTTCACTCGACACGTCTGACTTCCTCGAGACACGCTCTGTAGGCTGCGCCCTCTCCCTCGCTGTCACTGGGACATCGACTCCCGCCCCACATCTCGCTCGCTGTTCCCCTCGCGGCCTGCGGTGGTCTCGCAGGAGGCGCTGCCGCACATACTCGGTATAACAGGGATGCTGGACGCGCGCACGGATGTCCGACCGTGCTCGCAAGGTGCGCTTCCTCCCGCTCCCCTCGCTCGCGTGTGGAAACCCGCTTACGCGCTGCGTCGCTCGACAGGCGGGCCCTAAGCCAGACGTTACCAATCCAGCACGATTGTGTACATAATACAGCCGCCCTCGCTGGCCTAGAGACCTCGAGCGCATCACAGCGATGTCCCGCTGACGCAACCCCGAGACACATTCGCGACAGCAGGCAGCTGACGCCGATTCTCCTTGTGCCCGCGCACTCGTACGTGCAGGTCCAGCTCGAGTGGAAAGTGACCAACCTGCGGCAGCTGTTCGACCAAACGAAAGGCGACTCCAAGTCAAAGTGCATCAAGTCGGCTCTGTTTGACCAGTCGCGCTGGCAGATCTTCCTCTACCCGGTGCGCCCGTCTCGCTGCACATCTCCAACACCCCACACTGAAACCTGCACGATGCGGCAGAACTCGGGCAACGACCAGTACCTCTCGGTCTACCTGTCGTGCGAGCCCACGATCGCCGAGAAGGAGCGGGCGCTCGCTGAGCAACCCAATCAAGCCGCGAACGACGGTGGACATGGCCAGCACAACGGCAAGGAGAAAGAACGCATTCCGTGGCGACGGGACGGCAAGTTCCTCTTCACGTTCGAGGTCCGTCCGACCTTCCTTTGCTTCGTTGCTCGTCGTTTCTCCCCTCACTGACGAACACCTTGCGCCACAGGTCCGCTCGGTCGACCGCCGCGTGACGTTCAAGCAGCTCGAGTCGGAGAAGCCGCACACGTTCTGGTACCGCGAGCGCAACTGGGGCTACGCGTCCTTTTGGCGCCGCAGCGAGGCCTTCTACAACAACCCCACGACGCGAGCAGCGGTGAGTCTGGGTCCCTGATGATCTTCGTGGGTCCGCTGTCTGACCCGCAAGACCGTGTGCCGCAGGACGCCTTCCTCATCGTCTGCACGATCGTCGCCGCCCCGACTCTCCCGACGAGCCCTCCTCTCCCGCACCTGCTCGTGCCCAAGACGCTCATCCACGCCTACGCGTCGCTCTTCGACGACCCGGACTACTCGGACGTCGTCTTCCGGATACGGCCAGAGCGCACGAGCGGCACGACGGCCAGGGTGAGGGAGAAGAGGCTGTACGCGGCCAAGAAGGTGCTGGCAGGCAGGAGCGAGTACTTTGACATTAGTGCGCCGCTCCCTCTCTCTTCGCCGCGGCGAGGTACCGAGGCCCGATCTAACCAGGTGCGCCCTCACACAGTGTTCTCGTCGGCCTTCTCCGAGGCGACCCTCACGCGCCCCATAACCTCGCGCCGCAACTCACGCCCGACGCCGACTACCAACAGCGCTGCACACCCGCTGGGCCGCGAGCAGTCAGATGTCGAAGACAGCGACGACGACGAGCTGGACGAGTCGGACGGGGAGGGGTGCGACGAGGACGACGACTCGGGAGTCGACGAGAGCGACGACGAGGATGCGTACGACGACATCGACGACGAGGGGGGGACGTTTGAGGTGGGCGATGCACGCGCGCTGGCTGCGTCGGTCGCGCCGCCGACAACACCAGGTTTGGCCGCCGCGCAGGTCGCCTTCCCGTCGCAGCATGCGGGACCCGCACCGGCCGAGACGACTCCGGCAGCACCCGAGCAGCCTCGGCGCTCGCGCACGTCCTCGATGAACGAGAACTCGGACGACGAGGACCGCCCGGCCGCTGGCGACGTGGCAGATTCGTCGGCGCAGGACGTCGACGCCGAGGAGGATGACGACGACGAAGAGGAGGAGGAAGAGCAGGGTCGGCCTTCGACACCCCGTGGGAGCGCGAGTCGCTTCGTCGATGCGCCGACGAGCGCGCCGGCGAGCCCGGCGCGACCTGTACGGGTCGAGCAGAAGAAGAGCGAGAGGAAGGCGGCGAGGCGAGCCAGGGGCGACGACAGGCCGAGGTTCGAAGTGATCGTCACCGATGCGGCGTGCGTTGCTGCGACTCGCTTCCCGATGTCGCTTCACTGCTGACCCACGCTGACGCCCGCTGCCCGCAGCTACACGACCTTCCGCGCCTTGCTCAATTTCCTGTACACAGACTCGATCTCGTTCTCTCCGCTCGCCTCGACCTACTACGTCGCCAAGGATCAGGCCGCCGCGCACGGCCTCCCCTTCCCCTACACCTCGCGCCGCGCCTACCTCGCCGCTCAGGCCCCGTCCCTCGCCGTTGACGTGCCGGGTGCCCTAGGAGCGGGTGTCAAGAGCGCAGCGGTCGGGCCTGCGAGCGCAAAGGCAATCTACCGCCTGGCGGACAAGATGGGCCTGGCTGAGCTCAAGGAGCGCGCACACGATCACATCGTGTCGAGCCTCACGGCGCAGAACGTGCGTCACATTTGCCTCTTCGGCTTACTCCGCACAGAGCCAGAGCGCTGACGACCCGTGGGCGAGGTGCAGATCGTGTACGAGGTCTTCGGCTCTTTCTCTAGCCGGTTCGACGAGATTCGCCGCGTCGAGGTCGCCTTCCTCCTCGACAAGTGGGTGCGTCGAGGTCCCTTTCGGTCGCCGAGGCCTGATAGGCCACTCTTCGCGCACAGAGCTGACGCTGCTGCCGCGACTTGCAGAACGAGGTCCGCGCAGGCCCGCAGATGCGCAAAGTCTTCGAGTACCTGCGCTCGCCGTCGCGCTTCCCGGGCTTCGAGGACGTCTGGCTCGAACTCGTGCAGAACCTCGAGGTCCGCCCGCCTCCCGCGACGTTGTCGCCTGCGGGCGGCACCGGGACGGACACGGCACAGGGCGGAGGTGCTGCGGGCGCGGTGAGGGGTGGCCAGGCGGCGGGAGAGGAAGGGGAGGGGCGGTGAGGTGAGGAGAGGAGAGGAAGAGACGGGGAGGTGTGCAGTCGACTCGAGTCGCAGTATCCGCCGCCCTGCCTTTCCAGACGTGGACGAGAGGATTTGGATCGTTCCGGCTTGCCGACGCTTGTCCTCGCCCTCCTCGTCGCTGCCGTGGGTTCTGCTCGGAGCGACACGAATTGCGAAGCAGTGACAACGATAAAGGAAACCGAGGGGACAGGGTATGGACATGTAAAAGAGCAGAGAGGGGGTAAACGGCCAAAGCACCGCGGGCAGAAGGGTTGCCAGGCGAAGGGAGGCTCAGCCGGGAAGGGGATATCAAGTCGGCGGCGTCGGCTGTGAGCTTCACCCAACAGACCAGACCGGAGGATGCGTGGGCGCCGCGCGCCCGACTGCGTACGACACGCGGTGTCGCTGGCTCTGCACGTGCGTGAGCCAGTGAGCTGGAGTCTAGCGCAGCAGTACGAGGGATCGGCGAACCTCGAGCAAGGCGGATTGTGCGTTCTGCAAGTGAATGGCCATTGTCAATGCTCGCCAACACCGGAGTGCTGGGAGGGGAGCGAGACGTACCATCCATTTTGTGAGCCGCTCGAGCGAGTCCTCGACTCCGTGCTCGCCGCCTTCGGGGAGCGAGCTGTGGTGCGACGAGCCCACATCGATGAAGCGGTTCAGCCGCGACGCGCACTCGTCCAGAATGTCAACGAGGGCGTCGTGCGTCGCGCTGCTCGCGACGTTCTCGTAGGGCAGGTGCGACCAGTACTGAGGACGGGCGTCGGAGCCACGGTCAGCCTTGACACACCCATCGTTACCGTGATATTCCGACGAACGCGACCCACCTGCATGGGAACCGTGATCCTGTCGAGCTCGAGCGAGAGACGGACGAAAGCCTGCGAGAGCAGCTCGCGCTGGGCCAACGGTGAGTCGACCGGGATCGATGCGTCGACAGGCTTTGGCGCTGAGCTCGAAGCCTGCTGCCGCGTCGAGTCTTGGAAGAGGCCGTACGCCGAGAGGGCGCGCGAGCGGGCGTGCATGGAGGACGTCCAGGGCGCTTCTGCCGCGACGTGGCTCTGCGTCGACCACACGGCGGACTGAGGTCAGCTGTGTGGCTCTACAAGCCGTGTACCGAGAGGCGGCTGGGGAGCAAGGACGCTTCGAGCGCGAGGTGGCCGAAATTTGAGCGACCCGAGTGTGGCAATGTACTCCTCGCCGGGTCACTCGTGGAGCGACCGGGCAGGGGTTTGCCGTGTTGGCTGCCACTGGTAAGCAGCCCTGAACGGCCTTCGGATCCATTGGCGGGGGAAGGTCGAGGTGGCAGGAACGGAGAGACGGACGCACCTTGTCGTGCTTCTCGCGCATCTCGACAAAGGCCTCGTGGCGCGCCACAAACGACGCAGTCCTGCTGCAGGTGACCAGAGGCAGTAACGAGTCGTCCTGCGCAGCCATTGCGCGTGTGCGTGTGCGAGTGAATGAGTAGAAAGGGAGAGGGAGGGAGAGAGTGGGGAAGCGAGGCGCGAGCGCGCCACCTTTCGGAAAGACGCGCGCACGCGAGCTCACGCGTGCCAAGTGCCTCTCGCTCGACCGAGATGCGCAAAGCGAGGCAACAAAAGCGTGCGTCGCATCACAGGTCCATCGCAGCGACCCACTACCGCTTGCCCGCCCGCGCCTTGTCGCGCCGCTGCCCGCGCGCCTTGGTGCGCTCGAACGCCTTCTCCTCTGCCCGCTCGTCCTGCAGACTCGACACAATCTTCGAGATCTGCGTCATCGAAGAGCGTCAACACACAGGCCACTGGATTAGAGGAGAAAGCGAGCCAGAGCGCGCACCTTCTTCTCGTACTGGACGTCGTCGGCCCGCTTGCGCTTTGCCTCCTCGACGGCCAAGAAGCGGTTGTCGTTGCGCAGCTCGCGCACGGCGCCCTTCTTCTCCTTCTTGTACAGCGCGCGGAGCTTGCTCGCCTCTGCGCGCTCCGAGTCCGGGTCGAACCGGCGGTTCGGGTTGAAGCCCTCGTCAAACTTGGGCAGGAAGGTCGCGAGCGGGATGGGCTTGTGGTGCTGCATGAAGAGGGGCTTGCGCGACTCGAGCGCGAAACGCAGCGCCTTGCTGAGCGAGTCGAGCGTCGTCGAGAGGAGCGTCTGCGTGCGGGGGCGAGGCAAGGGGTGTGTCAGTCTCAAGGGCTCTCTTCCGCACGCAGGTCGGGAACGCACCCTGAGCTGTTCGGGCACCTTGTCGAGCTTGACCGCCTTGAGCACACCCTCGAGCGGCTGGAACAGCTCGGGGAACGCCTCGCTGTCGGCGTACATGCCGCGGAACGTCTCGACGAGCGCGACCGCACTCGCGACGAGGTCGACCTTGAGCTGCTCGGCCTTGTCGACGGGGACCTTGCCGCCCTTGGCGCTCAGCGCCTCGACGAGGTTGACGCTCGCGCTCGGCGCGAGACCCTTCGCCGCGCGGAGCTTGAGCCCCTTGGTGTGCTCCTGCCCGATGTCCGGCGTGGGGAACGAACCCGGGAACGTCTTTGCCGAGACGACAGCCGACGAGACAGGGAGGAGGAGCGCCAAAGCGTTGGCGAGGAAGTTGACCGCCTCGGGGACGATGCGCTTGGCGAGGGACTCGTACTGCGCCGCGAGCGAGCACAGGAAGAGCCCGCTGGCGACGTCTGCGAGGGAGCGCACGCGGGACTGCGACAGGTACTCGCCGATGAGGAGCTGCGCGGGCGCCGCGACCGGGTGCGACAAGTCCGACGCGGACCAGACCATGCCGACGAGGCGGAGGAGGGTCAACTCGGGCAGGCCGGGCCACGTCTTGGCTGCGGGGTCGAGCGGGCCGCGCACGAGACCCCGGAGGAGGTTCTTGTGCATGAGCGAGAGCTTCTTGACGTAGTGCGGTGCGGACGTGAGCGGGTAGGCGTGCGTGAGGGTGAGGAGGGGCGGGAGGAGCGAGTTGACGGTGCGGAACGTCGAGGGCGACGGCGGCGACGCGCACAGGAAGATGACGTGGTCGAGGAGGACGTTGGTGAAGACTTGGAGCTTGTCCTTGTTGCCCTCGGCGAGGCCAGGGTGGTACAGCGTCCGGATGCGCTTGACGACCGTGATGGTGTCCTCGTCGCGGATGCCCGACGAGCGCAACAGGCGCGCAAACTCGGCGTGCGACGACGGGCAGGGGAAGGTGTAGGGGAGCTCGCCGGCTTGGTCGAACTTGGCGCTCGTCGACGCCACGAGCGCCTCGGTCTCGCCTGCGCCCGCCGCTTCTTCCTCCGAGTCGGGCTCGTCGAGGTCGCCGACGTCCATCTCGTCGTCACTGCCCTCCTCATCCTCCCCTTCCTCTTCGTCACCCTCATCCTCCTCGTCCTCCTCGCTGCCCTCCTGCTCGTCCTCCTCCGCGCCGAGACGGACGCCCTCGCCCTCGAGCCCCTTGCCAAAAGCGGCGCCCTCACCCGCCACCTCCTCCTCCTCGCCCTCCGCCCCACTCCCATACTGCTCCTCGAGGTAGTCATCCTCGAGGTCATCCCCCTGCGGCCTCCTCTTCCTCTCCCTCCTCTTCCCCGCCTTGCCCTCCCCCTCCTCCTCGCTCCCACTGCCACTCAGGTCGGCCTCGCCCCTCTGGCGCTTGAGCCGGCGCGCCTCCTGCGCGCGCAGCTGCTCGGCCGCCTCCTGCGCGAGCTCGAGCGGCGTCTTGAGCCGGTTGGTCGCCTGCGCGCGGGGCTCGAGCGCGAGCTGCCGCACGTAGAGGTCGTACGGGTCGCGCGAATCGTCGTCGTCTGCTGCGGCGGCGGCGGCGGGAGGGGGCCGCTCGATGGGAGCGGCGTCGGCGGTGGGGGCGGCGGCGGGCGCCGCCTCGGGCGACTCGGAGCGGTCGGCTGCGGAGCCGATGAGCTTGCGCAGGAGGTCGCGGTCGACGCCCGACTTGGACGACGAGGCGGCGAGGGCGGCTTCGAGCTCTTCGTCGTTGAGCTCGTACGTCGAGCCGGCGTCGCTGTCGTCGTCGTCGTCCGAGTCTCCCGCCTCGTCCTCGTCCTCGTCCTCGTCCTCGTCCGCCTCCGAGTCGTCCATCTCTTCGTCCTCGTCGTCCGACCCAGCTGCCGCAGCAGACGCGCCCGCAGCCGCCGAGGGCCTCGCCGGGCCCTTGCCGCCGCCAGCGAGCAGCCCGCGCAGGTCCTTGAGCCCCTGGTCGAGCTCGAGGCGAGTCTCGTCGTCCGCGGACCGCATCTTCTGGCGCTCGGCCTGTGCGCGCGTGGATCAGCATGTGTCACCGAGGGCGACGAGACGAGCGCAGAGGGGTCGTGTGAGGGGGGCGGCGCACCTTGTGGAACTTGGCCTTGGCGACGACTTCGTTCATGATCTCGGCGTGCGTCTTCTTGCGGTCGGGGTCCTGCAGCACGTACCAATGTCAGCATGGCCGCGGAGCAAGGGTAACGAAAGTCGGCGACGCACCTCTTCTGCCTCTGGCTCGGCACCCATCTTCCTCCGATTGAGCAGCGGCTCGCGGTTCGCCCCCTCGCCCGGCCCGAACCCGCCCCACCCCCCTCCGTCCTCAAGCTGGTCCTCGTCTCCGAAGCCGAGCTTGCGGCCCCCGTGCGTGAGCGAGATCTCGCCGCCCGCCTCGGCGTCGTCGCCGTCCTCGAGGTTGAAGCGCGCCTTCTTGCTGAGGCGGGACTGGCGCTCGGCGGTGAAGCGCTCGAGGGCCTTCTCCTCCGGGGTGAGCGTCGACGAGGCCTCGCCGAAGCGGTGGTCGACAAAGGTGGAGGCGTGGGTGCGGGCGTCGAGCATGGGTAGGAGCGACTTCTTGCGCTGCGGGCCCGCGCGCATCGAGGTCGTCAGCAGCCGAGCGAGTGGGAAGCACTGTGGTGCATAGAGACTGTGCGCAACGCACCGACTCGATGCCGGCCGCACGAGCGCGTCCGGGCATGCCCTTGACGCCGCCCTCCTCCTTGCCCGAGCGGGTGACGACGGCGAACTTTGTCTTTTCGTCTCGGACGTCAAAGAGGTTGAACTGGTCGTGGATCTGTTGGAGTTTCTGCGAGCGGTGTTGAAGCGAGGTGGACGAGTGGTCGTTGCGCTGCTTTGTGCGCTTGCGTTGGTCGCGCGGGTTGGACTGGCGGTTGAGGCCCGAGTCCTTGAGCTTTGCGCGGAGCTGGGAGAGCTGACTGCCTCCCATGCTGGTGCGAGTGGCGGCGCTGGCGTGGGGGAGAGCGTCGAGGTTGAGGCAGCGCTCAGCAGGAGGCGGCGTCGAGCTCAGCTTTCGAGGTGATGACAGTTGTCGCCCTCGCAACCCTTTGGGCGCTCGAGGACAGCCTCAGTGTGCTCGCAGGGTCTATCTGACCACATCCGGCCCCTCACCCACTCGCGTGAGCGTTGTGGCTTCCTGCCCTTGCCGCGTCCATTGTCATCTCTCGCTCCTTACCACCTCGACCCCGACGCGTCCACGTGGAGTTGTCTGCTCTGCTGAGTGCTTCCCCTGGTCGCAACTGCACCTGGCTCACGCTCCGACCCCGAGCAAGTCGAAGCCACTGACGACGACTTGGCGCCCGCGTGCTCGGTGCTCTGCCCGACTCGCCCCGATTCAGTCCCTTTGCTCTCTCCCGCCTCGTTCTCCACTTCTTGCCCGTGAGAGCACCCTGGCACAGTGCACAGCTTGAGGAGAGGTCGCAGTCGAGCTCACCTCTCCCACCTCGAGCGCCCGCCTCGCTCCCCACCCCGCCGGAGTCCCCCACCCTCCACCCGCGGCAATGCCTCTGCCGCCCTCATCGCCCTCGTCGGCCCTCCCTTCCGTAGAGGCCACCTCGCCGCATCCCCGCCCGTGCACCACACAGTCCACCTCGCCCAAGCGCCCCGCTTCGCCAGCTCGCACCCTCTCAACCACCACCCCCGGCGGACCGCCGCCGCCGCCGCCCCGCTCGTCCTCCACCTTTTCCTCGCCCGCGTCCTCGCGCACGCCCTCCCAGCGCCCCACCCCACGCACCCGCCCGCACCCCGCCCACCCCGCCCTCCTCAACGCCCACGCCCACAGGGCGCACAACCTCGACTTGCTCGACGCGCTCGACGACGAGACGCTCGCTGCGCTTGCGAACGAGCTGAGGGAGATTGGGCTGGGCAAGGCGCGCGGGGCGGGGGCGGGGGTGGGCGCGGGGGTGGGGGTCGGGCTGGGGCTGGACGCCCCGGCTGGAGGAGGAGGGGGAGCAGCAGGGGGAGAAGGGCCCGCGCTCGGCCGCTCGACGCTCGGAGAGGGGAGCGGCTCCCGCACGCGTGTCGCCCGCCGCGCGACCACTACCGCGGCGACGGCCGTGCGGCCCGCGCATGCCCAGGGAGGTGTCGACGGTCCTCCACCCGCGTACAGCGCCGTCGACCCCCTCTCTCGCGCCTCCGCCCCGATCAGCACCACGTCTACCAGGAGCAGCAGCAGCGGTAGCGCGACCGGGACCGGGACGGGGACGGGGAGCAGGAGCGCAACCGCCTCGCGCCGCCCGTCCTTCCGTGGCGCGCCCCTCGCGGTGGTGCACGAGCGGCGCATGAGCGCGCCGAGCGGGGAGAGGTGCAGCGGGTGAGTGAGGAGTGGGTTAGGGCCGGGGCGGGGAGGGGCGAGAGGCGCGGACGACGGGCGGCGGGAGAGGAGAAGGGGGAGGGGAGGGGAGACAGGGATGCGGGGGCGTGCTTTGTCTCGGCTTGAAGGGAGGGATGGAGGGACGGAGGGAGTCATGCTTGACGCGACGGACGCTTCAGGGACTTGCTGTCCTCTCACATCGTACCACCGTACCTACCGTGTTGTCACTACCGCTCTTATCCTCCTTTCACCCCTCACGCCTGCGCGCGCCTTAACCCTCCGACGCGAAGCGAGGCGAGGCGAAAGAGAGCGCTAGCGAGCCGCCCTACGTCGCGCGAACCGTCTGCGCGAGCCAGTCGGCGAAGGGGGTGGGCTTGACCTCGGGGAAGAGGGCATTGTGCACTTGCGAGGGGTGGCGGCGGAACCTGCCTTGGCCTGCGGGCGAGGAGGGTCGGACGTCAGTCACTCGACGAAGGACTCGAGGTCGTGAGAAGAGACCAAGGGGAGAAGCAGCCTCGCACCCTGCGCAAGCTTGACCATCATCCAGAACTCGACCGGGAACCCCGAGCTTGCGCCGCACCTCTCTGGCGCCTCGTCCGGCCGCGCAATGTACCCGTGGGCGTCCGCCTCGGAGAAGGCATCGACGTCGACGGGGCGGCCGGAGGCGGAGCGGAGGAGGTCGGCCATGCGGTGTTGCGAGAGCGTGTCGGAGATGAAGGAGAGGGAGGCGTTGTGGGAGGTGGAGGGGCGGGAGAGGAGGGCGGCGACTGCGCGGTGGGGTGAGGTGGGGTTTGGGAGGGAGAGGGAGGGGGAGAGGGGGGTCAGGGCGAGAGAGAGTCAAGGCATCAAGAGACGCGGCGTGCGCACCATACTGCGCGAGGCTGAGCAGTCCAAGGTTGTCAGCGCTGAGCGAGAGAGGAGCCTTCCCTGTGCCCAAACGAACGAGACGCACTCTGAGATCTTGGTAAAGTCGGCCTCGGCGTCCCCGTCTCCGACGCACGGCAGGACGTACCGCTCCGGCGGCGGCTGCTGCGCGTACGCGCACCAGTACGTCTCGCGCGGCTGGTCGTCTGCAACACGGATGACGTGGCGGGTCAGCTTGACGAGCGAAGGCGGAGCGCGAGACACCCAGAGAGAGCGACGAACAAAAGTCGCCGCAGCCCACGAAAGTGAAGCTCATCCTGCCGCTCATCATGGCCGGGTGCAACTGCAGGTGCTCCTTGAAGCGCTCCTTGTCGTCCCACATCTGCAGGGAAGCCGACGAGGCGCCGACGTGTCAGGGCACGCCCACGGCAGACAGGACAGGGGTGAAGGCACGCACCGGGTGCAACCGCGCGCCCTTGTCGCCTGGGGCGCGGTACAGGTGGTGGTGGCCGAACTCGGAGGGAAGGAAGCGCTTGACGCCTGGGAGACGGGGTCACGCAGCGCAGGACGGTCAGCTCTTCGATGTGCGCCCTCGTCTGACCGAGACGAGCCAGGACGCGACACACCTGCCTTGTCCGCAGCGTCGAGCAGTGCGTACTGGGCCGAGATAGCCGGGCCATTGAGGGCGCTTACGACCGCGTCGACGCCCCGCAGCGCCTCCGCCAACCGCTCGACGTCTTGAAAGTCGCGCACCTCGACCCTCTCGACCCGGTCGTGCTCCCTGACCCTCTCGCTGTACTTGTCGCTCTCGCTGCGCTGGTAGAAGACCTTGACGCGCGGGTGGTAGTCCGGCACGGAGGGCGAGAGGAGCGCGTCGAGGAGGGCGGACCCGATTTGGCCGGCGGCGCCGAAGAGGGCGATCGTGTCGAACGAGTCAGGCATGGTGGTTTCAAGGGGGTGGTGTAAGGTGTGGGAGAAGGAGAGCAAAGCGTAAGAGAGGCTCAAGCAGGTCAGCGAAGGCGGGACGCGAGCCACGAGCCTCTGAGCGCAACGTCAGGCCCTCGGTGGGGCGGGGGTCGCCGAGCGCGGCAGCCTCAAATCGGGTTCGGGGGGGACGCGACTCGCGTCGCAGTGATCTGTGCAGGTGAATGAGCAGGGTGAGAGCATGGCGCCCAAGCTGTAGCGAGCGACAGGGCGAGGGACACGGGTCGTCTGCGAGCGAACAAGGGGGAGCGAGGCGGGATCCGGGAGACAGGCGGGGCGGGAGGCACGCGTCAGGTCGCGCAGCTGTAAGCGCAGCACGGCGACGGGAGTAGCGTTCACGGTCGGGTGAAGGGGGAGAGGTCGAGGGAACCAGCGACGAGGCCAAATTGGGGTCGACCTCAACCAACAACTTGGCTCCTCCTGCCAGGACGCACCGTGTCAAGACGCCCGTCGACTCCAAAGAGCGCACTCAGCGCAACCGACGAGCTCTCGCAAGGTGCGCCCCTCCTCTTGAGTCCCTCTCATCTCTCGCTCGATCGCTCACGACCCCTTGCGCTTCCTTCCACAAGCCGTAGCATTGCCGACACCCGTCCCATGCAGCGCTACCCTCCACCAGGAGCAGCCGCCACACTCGACCCGACCCCAGACCACCACCGCCGCCAGCTCTCGTCGACCTCGACAGGCTCGCGCGCACCTACCTCGCCGCGCATCCGCTCCAGCGGCACTCGCCCTGCCCGTCCCAGCAACCCAGACGACCCCACCGACGACAAGTGGCTCCTGCATCCGCCCGCGAGGAAAGCCTCGCCTGGCTTGCCGTTCTACACCCCGGGAGGAGGAGCAGGAGGAGCAGGCGGCGGCACACCTCGAGGCGCCAGGGGGTTCCGCGCGGGCTTGAGCGGCAGGTTGCGCGGCGGGAGGGCGAGGTGGTTCGTGCTGCTTGCGCTGGTCGCCGGCGTGCTGCTGTGGAGGTCGAGCGGGTCGAGCGAGGGACTCGTCGGTGCGGACGACGAGGCGCTGCTGCGGGCGGCGACAACGCCCCGAGGCGCGGCGGAGCGCACGCCGCTACCGATCGTCGACGTCCGGGAACCAGAAGAGCCGCCTGATCGACCGCCACCTGTGCACGACAAGCCGGTTTCGCCGCCTCGACCACCCTCGACGGTCGACTCGGGTCCCATTGACGTTGCCGTCCGACCTTTGTCCCTCTCGGCCTCTGTCGATCCATCATCTCCCTTTGCCGGTCGGTACCTCGCCTACTCGCCACACTCGGGGTACCACAACCAGCGCATCTCGCTCGAGAACGCCCTCACGCTCGCCTACCTCCTCCGGCGCACGCTCCTCCTCCCGCCCGTCTGGCTCGGTCACGCCATCCCTTACATCTCGTTCGACAAGCTGCAGCGCCGCCTCGAGATGGCAACCAAGGAAGGCCTCGAGCACTGCGTCCCGTTCGGCGAAGGAGCGGTTGTGGACCCGATTCCGCGCGAGTGCGACGGGTTCTGGGACTGGACGACGGTCGACTGGAGCTTCCTCGTTGACCTCTCCGAGGCAGAGAAAGTTGTCCCCATCCAGCGCAGGTGGAACATGTCGATGGACGCGCTCGCGAGCGACCTCGGCCTCGCCAAGCCCAACCGCCACGGCGAGCGCCGCGACGTCTTCAGCCTGCGCGACGACACCATGTACCAGTACCGGTTCTACGACTCGGTGTCGGACGCCGACCCGCTCGACAAGTGGACGACGCGCATCGACCTCGACCGACTGCGGCGCGACTCGGCGTCGCACACGCTCGTCCACGTCGGGAGCATGTTCGGGACGAACCGTCTCCGCCTCGTCGACGACGAAGGGTACGATGCCCGGGGCACGTTCCGCCGCGCGATGGTGTTCCGCACAGAGGCCGTCGACGAGGTCGCGGACGAGATCCGCGACCTGATGGGCGGCGAGGGGCGCTACTACGGGTTGCACTTCCGCGTCGGGGACGGCGTCTTTCAGAAGAACGCGAGGGCCAACATGCGCGGCGTGTGGGACAAGCTGTGCGGGGACAAGATGAAGCTCGGGCAGGACGTGTGCGACGAGGCGAGGGGGCTCAGTGAGGGTGAGGAGGGTCGACCGGGGCGGAGGGAGAAGAGGGACGGAGACGGGGACGATGCCGCGTTGGAGGAGGAGGAGGGAACGGGCGACACGCTCGCCAAGAGGGCCAACTCGCGCCCGCAGCGCGAAGGGGCGTACCACCATGCGCCGCTCCCTCCCCTCCCGACAATCCGCACCCTCGCCGACTCGCCCCTCTCCTCGACCCTCTCCTGCCGGCGCCCGCTCCACACCTCGCCCCGCCTCCTCCCCTTCAACGCCCCCCTCTTCATCGCGACCGACTCCAAGCTCGGCGCCTCCGACCCCAACCTCGCCCCCTTCTTCTCGGCCTTCCCCTGCACGTTCGTCCTGTCCGACTTTGGGCACCTCGCCTCGCTCGGGCGGATGAACCGCCTGAGGAACGCCGACGACAAGACGCCGCTGGCGCAGTTCTTGTACCCCCAGCTCGACGCGCAGGTCGCGGCGTGGGGGAGGGGCCTCGTCGGGACGCCGCAGAGCACCTACAGCCGCTTTGCCATCGACGTCCTGCACCAGGTGTACCAGTACGCTTCACTCTAGTTTCCTCTGCTGATTCTCTCGCTCGAAAGGGTGCTGAGCCTTGCGCCCTTCCGTCGTCGCGCAGCGGCTGGGACATTGTCGAGCGCGGGTGAGAGCTCTGCAGGCTCAAGGGGCCGAAGCCCGTACGTTCCTCCCCAGCAGACTGTACGCTGCACAGATGCGCGCCACGACAGCGTCAGATCTTCCACCAGCTCTCGAGAGAGCCCTTGGGGACCCCGCGCGACGGCGCAAGAGGAGTGCGTGGAGTAAGAGCAGAAGCCCGGACCCTGCAGGCCTGCAGTGGGACAACGCGGAGGGCCAGCCTCAAGAGCTTGCAAGCTGGGAGTCGCGCCTCGCATCCGCCTCCCATCTGGATCTTCTTCCTCCGGCCACCCGGCCATGCGCGTCATCGTTCGTTCATGCTTGGGCAGTGGGCACCAGTCTAGCCAGGGCCCGCGCTGCGCCTCTTCATCATGCGGCGAACTTCTCGTGCCACCGCTGGTGCGTCGGGCAACGAGTCAGGAGTCCTCCGGCTGCAGCAGGCCAGCCGCCGCGGCCGTCGAAGCCTCGGACTCCGGAGGGAACGCACGGACCGCGCCTCCGATCGCAACGTCATGACGACGTGCGTGCGGGTTTTTGACTCGAAGAGGTTTTGGCCGGCTTCTCCCCGGGCGACGACGCGCCTCATGTTTCCTGTCGTCGCTCGTCCTTTGATGCGACCTGAGCGCAACGCGAGTAGTCAGTCCGTGCACAGTGACGCGCTCCTCGCCTCGTCCCGAGATCCAGCTCTGCAGGAGAGTCGACGATACGTAACGCATGATGCGGAAGCCGTCGAGGCCTTCAGGCACCGGGGCAAGAAAACGAGAACGGCTCCTGTTTCGGCCACGCGGAGAGGGCGGGGAGACGGGATCGACGAGTTGCCCGTCTCAAAGGGGAAGGCACACGCCGAGCCGTGTCGCATCTCGCACCCTGGCGAGCCGCACTGGGCCAGAGTCTGTCCTCCGCTCACCAAAGCTGAGCACGGCATACGGCAACGCCCTCACCACCAGCAGAGAGACGCGCCCAGCTGCTGCTCTCGGCCGCATGCCTCCTCCCCCACCCGTCGCCGTGGTGCACCCGCCTTCCCCTGCGCCCGCCGAGGCGGAATCCGCATCGGTCACCAAAGCCGCCGCCGCCGCCGCCTCCTCCGCCTCGAACGACGACGACAACGACGACGTCCAAGGCGGGTCAGGTGCGCAAGACGCCGCTGCGTGGGATGCCCTCGTCAAGCGGTACGAAGACGGAACCTGCGCGACCGACATGACCACGGCGCCCGTTCGCCGCCCGGACGACCTGGTGTTTGAGGCTGACAAGGCGCCGCCTCCCCCGCGGGATTGCTCGACGGCTCCGCCTGCTCCACCAGAGGGCGCAGACGTCGACTTTGCGCGCGAGTTCTACCTGCGCGAGGGCTACATGCCCGCGCTCAAGAGCCGTGCGTCGTCGCCGCTGATCCCCTTGCCCCTTGCTGCGGTTGCTCCGGCGCTGACCAACCAACCTCTCCCTCTCTCTTTCTTCAGCCCGCGAGCAAGAGCGCCGCCGCGTCCTGAGGAGGTACTCGCTCTACGACATTGGCCGCGTCCCGGCCATCGACGACCTGGCGTCGCTCGCACGCGACGTCTTCGACGTCGAGTGCGTCGTCGTCAACATTGTCCTCGAGGACCATGTCCTGCTCGTGTCGACGAGCGGGTGGGACGACAACGAGGGCAACGCCGACGCGCCGCACCCCGTCGTGCCCCTCACGGCGTCCTTCTGCCCGCACGCCATGGCAAAGCCGCCGAGCGCCGGGTGCTTCCAGATCCCCGACACGACGCACGACTGGCGCTTCAAGCGCAACCCGCTCGTGCAAGACGGCGAGGGGCGCATCGTTTTCTTCGCATCTTCCAGTGCGCCGTCTTCTGCTCGCATCGAGGAGAAGGAGCTCGCCGACTCACGCTCGACTTCCTCCGCAGACATCTACCTTCCCTCGGGCTCTCCGTCTCCTTCTCCCGACTCTGCAGAAGCCGATCCCGCCACACTTCCCGTTGGCTCGCTCTGCCTGCTCCACCCAAAGCCGCGACCGAAATTGACCGAGCGGCAAGAGCGCATGCTCAAGCAGTTTGCGACCATGGCCGCCAAAGAGTGTGCGTGCCGCTCGCTTTCGGTCGAGCAGTCTTGGCAACACCAAACTGACACTCGTTCACGGCGCAGTCGAGCTCGCCTTCGAGCAGCAGCGCCGCCACACGACCGACGGGCAGCAGAACTGCATGCGCGAGCTCCTCGACTCGCTCATCGTGTGGCCATCGCGCAACCTCGTCAGCAGCGCGACCACCCTCCCGTGCAACTTTTCCGGCATGGCCAAGGAGCTGCACCGCTGGACAGGCTCGGACTTTGCCTTCATCCTCGACCTCCGGGGCTTCAACCACTCGCCGTCCGACCTTACGCCCCCGCCTTCCCCTTCCCTCAGCCAGCGCAGCCTGCGAAGCCCCGACAGCGCGCTCCAGTCGCGCCCGACATCGGTTCAGTCAGGCCGGCCGACCCCGCCCGCGTCGCCCAACTCGGGCCCCGGCGGCAAGGACTACCTGCACAGCCGCAAGCCGAGCGCACCGCACCGCCGCGACGCCAAGCTGCACGGCCCGGGCATTATTTCGGTCATGGACGTCGAGTGCGGCGAGTCGGACGCGATGACGGCGCAGCGCAAGAGGGACTGGGAGGCCGCCATCAACTCGAGTGCGGGCGTCAATGGCATCGCCAAAGCGTTGGCAGACTGGCACAGGGTGTGTGGCGCCGCTGTCTTCTCGCAGGCTCGGCAACCGCTGACTACCGCACCCTGTCTTCGCTCCGCACTTGAGCAGACTGGCCAGATCGCCTTCTCCGTCCCCGTCGCGACTCAGGACAACCCTGTCCCCGTCCTCGACACTCCCCTGGCGGGTGTGCTCACGTCCGACGTCAAAGCCATCGTCGCCGTCCCCGTCTTTGACCACGAGGGCGAGCCCGCCATCTACGTCGTCGTCGGGTCGCGCAAGCAACACTTCCAGTACGAGTTGACGGACCAGAGCTTTGTCCAGAGCGTCGGGGCGCTCCTCGTCGCTGGCATGCTGCAGGAGCGGATCCTCGCCGCCGACAAGGCCAAACAGGCCTTCCTCTCTCAGGTCTCGCACGGTGCGCGGCTGTGCTCTTTCTCCCCACGTCACTGCTTCAGACGCTGATTACGTGAGTCTCATGTCATGCAGAGCTCCGCACGCCCATGTTCGCCATCGGCTCCCAGCTCGAACTCATCCGCACCATGACTGAGCCGAGTGCGCTCGAGTCGATCAACCCGCTGCTCGACGTCGCCGAGATCTGCCTCACGTCGCTGCGAGAAGTCCTCGACGACACGCTCGACGTCTCGAAGCTCAACAACGGCCAACAAGTCGCCGCCGCCAACCTCGTGACTGTCGAGCTCGAGTCGCTCGTCATTGACGTCGTCAAGTCGTGCTGGCACAAGGCCAAGCGCCTCGCCGCTCTGCGCAACGGCGATGAGGGGCAGAGCAACTCGTCCGCGGTCGAGAAGGTCGACGTGCTCTTGCGAACGAGCCTCCCCGCTGGTACCAAGGCCAAGGTCGACGTGGGCGGGCTCAAGCGGTGCGTTCGCTCTTTCACGCACGTTCCCACGTCTTTCCGCTGACACGTGAACCGTCACCACAGCGTCTTGATCAACCTGTTCGGCAACGCGCTCAAATTCACCTCGACGGGCTCAATCACGCTCATTGTCGCGCCGGACGGCTTGCCCTGCACCGACGGGTCGCGCCGCATCCGCTTCGAGGTCGAGGACACGGGCAAAGGCATGTCGCAGGAGTTCTTGCGTGACCACCTGTGTGTCCGAGCCGTCCTCTCGCTCTCTGGCACCGGCTGACGAGCTGTCGCTCTCCAGCTTTGTCGCCTTCCGCCAGGAGGACTCGTTCACCAACGGCGCCGGGCTCGGCGTGAGCAGTGAGCACCTCTCCCTCTGTCTTCCTCGTTTGCCGAGTACTCACTGACGCGCCCGCCGTGTCAGTCGCCGAGAGCATCGTCAAGCGCATGGGCGGCACTCTCCGGTACCGTTCTTCGCCGGGCGCAGGCACCACAGCGACTGTCACCGTCCCGCTCGAGGGCGTCACCCCGCCCGACGCAGGCAAAGAGGGCGCAAAGCCCGTCACGCGCAACCTGAGCGAGGAGCTCGCGACGTTGTTCGATCCGCAGAGTCGCACGCCCGCTCCGTCTGCTGAGCCTGAGGACCGCCCGTCGGTCGACGAGGCGTCTGAGCGCATCGAAGACGAGGAACGCACGGGCTCGCTCGCTCAGGGTGCCAAGAAGACGCTCGTCTCGGGAATCCCAGCCGACACGCCTGCCGACTCGTCCCTCGCTCAGCAAGCCTCGTCCTCACCTGTCCGTGTCCTCATCGTCGACGACAACCCAATCGCCCGGCGCATCCTCGTCACGTTCCACAAAACCAAGCGGGTCGATTACGCAGAGGCCGACGGCGGCGCACAGGCCATCGAGCGCTTCAAGGAGTTCCGCCCCAACCTCGTGTGGTGCGACATTCAGATGCCGGACGTTGACGGGATCCAGGCCACGCGCGAGATGCGCGAGTTTGAAGAGCAGGAGGGCCTGTCGCGTGCCCGCATCGTGCGTCTCTCTCTCTCTCTCCCTCTCGTCCCGGCGAGCCCGTACTGACTTGGTTCTCGTAACACAGGTCGCCATCTCTGGCCTCGACAGCACGCTTGGCGAACACTCTTCGGTCCTCACCTCAGGCCAAGGTGCGTCGTCTCGTCGCAGTCCGGCTGTCCTTTCGCAGCACCACTGACACTTCCTTCTTGCGCTCCCACAGTCGATCATTGGCTCGTCAAGTCGGGCTCGAGCCTACGCGCACTCGCCGCCGACCTCGCAGACTACACCAAAAAGCTCGTCGAGAGCGACGGCGTCGACGGTGACGGCGATGCGAACGACGCTTCTCCCTCCGAAGACGAAGACGACGACCACGCCGACCGCAAGCCGAAGCCAAACGGCATCAACGGCACCCACGACGCCGACTCTGTGGCTTAACCCACCCAGCTTCCTTACTTCCCCTGGTGTCCTCCCCGACGGACGGACAACCCTTGTCTCCACTCGCCAATTCTCGCTTATCCCCACTTGTTGCTGCTACCCCCCGTCGCTCGCATCCTCGCCTCGCATTGTCTCTGTCTCTCTCTCTCTATCTCGCATTATCACCACCTCGTCGTTGCTGTTGTCGCATTGTGTCGTCTCCCCACCCTCAACAAAGTGCAGTCGCTCGTTCGTTCCTCGTCTCCTGTCGTGTGCCTTCTCAAGATATCCCGCCGAGCGTGAGGGAAGTCAGGCAGCGCGTTACAGTCAAGTCGCAACAACAACAAGAAAAAAGCTTCGAGTCCATATCTACACGCGCACCTGACGCACTCACCGACCGCAGAACGACCACAACTCGTAGTCGCGCTTGAGCTCGTCGGCCGTCCGGAGTCTCTTGCGCCCTCCCTCGTCAGGCTGCAGCTGCTGCCGCTCATCCGGCAGCACCAGCCTCCTCGCGCGCCCTTGTCCTGCTCCAGCCCGCAGCAGCGGGATCCTCTCCGCCCTCGCGAGCGGCGCGCCCCCCGCAGCCGCCTCGCCCCCCAGCCCCTGCTCCTCCTCCTCCTCCTCCTCCTCCTCCTCCTCCTCGTCCTTGTCCTCGACCGCCCCTCCCGCACCCCCACCGAGCGTCCTCCGCTCGCGCTCAATCTCCCTCCCGCGCTCCCGCAGGTCGCGCAGCTCGCCCGCGCGCGTCGCAATGTCGGCCTGGAGCGCCGCGATGCGCAGCAGCTGGGCGCGCTCGCCGGGGTAGTTCTCCCTCTCGCGGCCGTGTTCGGGAGGAGGGGGGGAGCGCGCGGCGGGGGAGCGCGAGGGCGAGATGGAAGCGGGGGAGGTGGTGAAGAGGGTGGAGCGGGGGAGGAGCAGGCCGGAAGGGTTGGGGGAGGTGTCTGCGTGGGTGGTCGGCAGGGTGGTCGAGGAGAAACGAGGTGGAGACGGTGAGGGAAGCAGGACGCGGAGCGGCTCGTTGATGGCGGGTCCAGGCGCGGGTGCAGCAGCGGGCGACGCGCCGCCGTTGACGAGCTCGCGGTGCCGGTCGACGGCGGCCGAGACGCGACGCGAGGCAGGGATGAGCTGCCGGACCGTGGCGCGGATGTTGTCCGTCTGTGCGGCCAAGCCGGCGGGCTCGAGTTCTTGCGCCGAGGTGACGACCTCGTTGGCGGGAGGCGCTGGTGCGCTGAGAGGCTCGAGGGAGGGAGACAGAGTCGAGGCGCGCTGGGCGATGGCGTTGAGTGTTTGTGCAAGGTTGTCCAGCCTGCGGAGAGGGAGAGAGGCGTTGATCAGTAGGGGCGAATGAGCAAAGAGCGGCACGCGGCCCACCTCGAGGCAAAATCGACAGTCCTGTCGAGAGCACGCTGCGCCGCTTCTTCCTGCTCCCTCTCGCGACGCCTTGCACTCGTCGCGACCGCTTCGACGCGGCGCCTGGTCTCGTCGAGCCGCTGCCGCACCTGCTCGAGGGCGCGCCGGGGCTCTTCGAGCGAGTCGGCAAAGTTGATGAGCGAGTCGGGGATGCCCGCGGACTGGAGGGCAGCGACTGGATCAGGCTGGGGGCGCCGCATACTGCCGACACGAGCCTCGGCGTCTTGCAGTCGTTCTGCAGACTCCCTCAGGCGTCCGAGACTGCCCTCGGTCTCGGCCGCGGGCACTGCCAAGGGATGCGCTCGGCGATAGCTCGCGCGCTCATTGAGCCAGCGCTCCCATGCGACGTTGGCGTCTGCTGCCGCGCCATCGAAGGGCACGCGCGGCGGCGACCTGAGGCGCGCGGCCGCCGAGGGGTGGGGCTGCAGCCTGGGAGTCCGACCGAGGAGGGCGACGACTTCGGGATCGAGACCGTACGTGGGAGAGTTGAAGCGCAGGTGGTGAGGAAGGTGGCCAGGCTCGGTGGACGCAGGAGGCGTACGAGGCGGCTCGTCGAGGGGACCGGGCAGCGGTGATGACGCCGAAGTGGGGGAAAGGCGAAAACTGCTCGCAGTGGGCTGAGGGTGCGGCGCTGGAAGTGGACAGTCAGTTTGGGTATTCTGCAAGGAAGCGCAGGGGGCTCACGAGGGTCGGACGGGATGGGTTGCCCCATCCTCGGTCGGGACGAGGAGAGCGAGAGGGACGGCCTCGAGGGACGACTCGAGTCTGGCTAGACGGTACGGGTGATCGCACAGGTTCTGCCGTTGATCTCTGTCGCAGCAAGAGGGCCAGGGTGGTGGTGAAGGGTGAGCAAGAGGGGAGACAAGGGTGCGCCGACTGATGAGGCTCGTTCGTCCTCTCGCCTCCCACTTCCCCCGCCTCAGACATGGCTGATGCGCCCGTAGACCCTCCTACAAAGTGCGACCCACGCGCTCACACTTGGCTGACTCGAAACTCACCACGCCTGCCCCTCCAGCTCGGCTCTCAACAAGCAGAACCACCGCGAAAAGTGGCCCTACGGCAACTACCGCTCCTACTACTCGTTCAGGCCAGGATCAACCGGTGCACCCTCAGTCGCAACGACGGCGACGCTCGACGGCCGACTCGCCCTCCTCGACCCTGCCCTCTTTCGGGGCAAAGCGCTCCTCGACATTGGCACCAACAGCGGCAAGATTGCACTCGACGCCCTCGGCTTGCTCGGTGCAGCTCGCGTCGTCGGGGTCGACATTGACCCTCTGCTCATCGACGACTGCTGGCAGGCGGCGGCGGCAAGAGGGGCCGGCAAGGGCGACGACCGCGTCGACTTTGTGCAGGGCAACGTTATGCTCGAGGGCTGGTTCGAGAGCTTCGTCGAGGAGCGTCGAACAAAGTCCTCGGCGACGGAGCCGGCTACCGACGCGCTCGCCGCGGCGCCAGGGCAGCCACCGGTCGAGCCGACTGCACGGGAGGCTGCACCTGCACCTGCCGATGCGACCCGCTTCGACGTCGTCACGCTCTTCTCCATCACCAAGTGGCTGCACCTGCATCACGGCGACGAGGGCATGTTGCGCCTGTTCCGCTCCCTGCACGACTTCCTACCCGCAAAAGGAGTCGTCATCGTCGAGCGTGCGTTCCTCCTCCGTTGACCAGGCCTCCTCGTTTGCGAGTCGGCAGCTCACACTCACCTACATCGACAGCACAAGAATGGGACAACTACAAGCGAGCCGTCAAGCGCAACAAGGACCTGCGAGAGACCTTCAAGGTGATCCAGCTCCGGCCGCCTTTCGAACAGGAGATGAAGGACGTGGGCTTCAAGCTCGAGCAGCGCATCGAGCGGGAGGAAGGAGGATTCAGCAGGCCACTCCTCGTGTGGCGCAAGGAGCGCTGAAGCAGTCGTGCAGCGCGGCCCCGGTAGAGCGGCCCTGGGTCCCTGCCAAGCCGCGCGACGAGCGGGTGGACGCACGAGCCCGTCGACACGTCTCCGCATCGACGCTTCCACTACTGCCGATACTATAGAGACGAGGGTCCGCCGGCGGGGCCGACTTGTCGAAGGGGGCCGACGCCGTCGCAGCTGAGCCCGCGAAGAGGAGGCGGAGTGAGCCCCCGCACCTGCATCAAGCTGCCTAGTCCTCTCGGCCGTGTCCTCCGAAGCTAGGCAAGCTCGCCGAAGAAATCTCCTATCGCGAGAAAAGAAGCTTGGGTAGCGCGCCGTTTGGCGCCGAGCCACTTCAAAGCGCCCAGGGGCGGCCCAGCCGACTCGTTTCTTCGGTCGACTTGTCCCCCCGCCCACCCTTCTCTTTCTTCTTCTCATGTCCTCTCTTCACTTTCGAAAGGCTCGACGACAGCAGTGCGCCTCAGCGGCGCAGCTTGTGCTCGTTTGAGCCCTCTCCTCTCCTCCCCGGCTTTCGCTCGGATCCGCTCTCCGCCACCCTCGCACTTCGCCCGTTGCGACATCGACGCCCACCGCAAGCGTCTCCTCGAAAGGCGACCCAGCCGTCTGTCAAAACGCTCGCGCGTAGATGCACCTACATACGCCCCGCATCGTGCTCCTAGCCCGGCGGCGCGCTCTTTCGTTGCGAGTCGAGACCCACCCTGCCTCGGTGGCGCGCCCGCGAGATGCGCATGCCAGGCTCGCACAGCCGTGTCCTTGCATGCGCTGAAGGTGGGCCCGGGCCCCTGTAGGCGTCGTCCCGCGCATGTGAGCGAGCAGCGCCCTCGTTTTTCCCCAGCCGGCGCCGCGCCGTGCGCGCGCGCGCTGCACCCCGATCGAACCGCTCCACCCGGTGTCTTGCTTGACCTGCATTTCCGCCCCCGGCTCGATGAATGCGATCGAGCAACGGCGGTGGTCCGGCGAACACCCTGCTTCGCAGAGGGGGCTGGATCTCCGGACGTTGGAAGAGGGATGCCCCTCTTGAAAGGAGGGGCGGGCGCAGGAGGGAGGATGGGTGGGCCTCGCTGCTCCGGCTTGATCTGCTCCTTCAGCCTCTCCTCCTTGCTCCGACTGCCTCTTCTCTTCTATTCCTTTCGTTCTCTCCCGACCCCTCGAGCCAGCCTCCCACCGACCACCCCCCGCCGACGACGACAATCATGCGCTCCGCTCTCTGCCTTTCCGTCCTCGCCTTCCTCGCGCCGCTTGTCGCGCACGCTGCGCCCGTCGCCGTTGACGATTCCGCCGTTGTGGCGCCCCTCGAGGCAGCCGACGAAACCGGTGCGTGACGTTCGTTCGCCGCTCCGCCTTGACCCCTCGAGCCAAGCTGACCTCTCTCTCTCTCTCTCTCTCCCTTGTTCCCCGTCGTTCAGCCGTTGTCCACGCGCTTGAGAAGCGCGCAGCCAAGTGCACCAAGGCGTTGCAGTGCAAGCAGACCATCCCGGCCAACGCGCAGCGCACCTGCTCGAGCAAGAAGTGCTCCTGGAGTGCGTCCCACCTCTCGCTGCTGCACTGTGGGCTAGTATCACTTGACGAGCTGTGCTGAATTTCGCTCGACATCCTCTCACAGCCTGCAAGAGCGGCTACAGCAAGTCGGGCACCAAGTGCGTCAAGAAGGCCAAGAAGGCGACCGTCGCGGCGGTCCAGCTCGCCACCACGTCCAACGCCGTTGCGTCGAGCGGCGTCAAGAGCTTTACGGGCACCAACACTGGGTCGATCGCGTCGTGGTACCACACCAACTCGCCGACGGACTCGACCAACGGTGCGATTTCCTCCTTCTGATGACCCTCCTCGCTCGCTCTGAGCTCGATGCGCTCGTTGCTGACTGTCTTTCGCTCTCAAACAATGCACAGGCCATTCGTGGTGCCTCTTCCCGTACGACGACAACGTGCCCGGCTTCGCCATTTCGCTCAAGACGATGCTCGCCGACTTCAACGGCGACGAGAACGCCGCTCGCGCCGCATACTGCGGCCTCGAGGCGGTCGTCACCACGTCCAGCGGTGTCTCTCAGACTCTGTACATCGCCGACGCCTTTGACGACGCATGGGTTCGTCAGACTGCGCCTGGCTCCCCCCACTCGCGTCCCTACGCTGACCTCGTCCTCCCCTCCGCAGGTTCGCACGCCCACCTCGATGGACGTCATCTACAATGCCTTCACCAAGCTCAACGGCGGCAAGCAGACGAACGACAAGAATGTCGTCCAGAATGTCTCGTGGCGATTCACCGGCAACCGCAACTCTCGGTGCGCTTCTTCCTCCTCCTCGCTCTCATCGTGCGGCTCGCTGACGACTCGCGCGCGCCTGTCCTGTAGCTACAAGGTCAACGGTGCCGGCTCGGCTTAAGGCGGGGGAAGGACTGTCTCCTGGTTTCGCCGGAATGCGTTTTGGTGGTCCCGCACTCGCGCTGCGCGGGCTGTTGTTGTTTCCTTGGACCCTCTTTTCCCTCGTAGCTGGATCTACGAGGCATTTGCATTCGTTCGTTCGCTCTCCCCGGCTGTGAGAGACCGCGCAGAAGCAGGCGCGAGCGGAGAGGTTGCTCGGGGTGCGCGGGCGGTCCGCGGAGGGGGTGCGAGCGCCAACCGGCCTCATCGCCGCACTCTCCTCTCTTCTCTGCCGCTTATTCATACGATCTCTTCCTGTCTCCTGCTGCACGTGCTTGGAAGGAGCAGCCCGCGGCCGTGCAGCTTGCTCGACCACCTGCCTGTTTGGACCCGCTCGAACCGGCCACCTCCGTCGCCGCGCGCCCGCCCGCTCTCCTTCTCGCGCTTCTTTCGCTCCTGCCTCTCGCTGCTCGATTTTTCTGTTGCTTCAACTGCACGCTCTGTCAACTTGCTGGTCTCTCGCCTTCGTGTTATGCAGCTTCGCTGTCTCGCCTCGCGGTGCACCCCTCCGCGTGGGGCACCCGTGGCCACCCTCGAAAAACGGTCGGGCGCCGGCGCGGGCGAGCACCCGAGACGGGGGTTCTTCCGACCGCGGTTCTTCACGCTCGTGGGTCCCGGTGCCGCAGCCCCCTTTGCGCCCTTCATTAATGAAGGGACTGCAAGCTTGCGCTGCTGCTTCCGGCAAAGGGGAGCCAGCGAGTCCTCGCCAGCCTCCGCCAACTCTCGCGGGTCCCGAGGCCTCGACTCGCACCTTGTCGCGCACCAGCGAACAAAGGTGCCCTCGTCACCTTTGTCGACCTGACCCCTGCATGCGCCAACGTTTTGCGGTGCCGGTAGACCAGGGTCCCCGTCGCCTCGGGCAAAGAAGGGCGCTCGATCGTTCTTCGCCTCGCCGCACCCTCTCTCCGTTCTTCGGCGTGCTGGCTTCGGTTTCTTCAGCGCACGCGGTCAAGGTGCATGTGCGATCGAGCGGTTGTAAGCGACGAGGCGCTGCGGGGCCAAGCCCTGTCGCCCGGCCGAAACAACCCTCTCTCGAGGCCGGGCAGCGGGTCGAGGGGGGTGCCGCCTGCCTGCTGTCCCACAGACGAGGGCAGTCCCGCTTTTCTGGTGCTCTGCAGTCGACGACGAGCGCGCGAACAACGCTGCTTCACGCCGCCGCCGTGCTCCTTGCTTCCTTCATCCTCACTCGCTCCTCCCAGCCCACCTCCACCCGCTCCTCGCCATGCTCGCCTCGACCCTCCTCACCGTCCTCGCCGCCGTCGCTCCCTTCGTCGCCGTCGCCGCTCCCGTCTCGGGTGCCGAGGGTGCGTCCGCTGTCACGCTCAGGAGGCCGCTCGACGACGGACTGACTCCTCCTCGCGCTCGCAGGCCTCTCGACCCTCGAGGAGCGCGCCATCTACAAGCCGTGCAAGGACACCTCGGTCTGCGGCAACATGCGCATCGTCTCGAACTCGCACCACACCTGCCACAAGGGCTTCTGCGACTGGGGTGCGTCCCCTCCTCGCACGAGCCTCCCCCTTTCCCCTCGTCGTCGCTCGACGCTGACCCACTCTCACGCTTCACGTAGCTTGCAACTCGGGTTACTACCGCAGCGACAACAAGTGCCACAAGAGTGCCTCGCAGCCGGCCAAGACCACGACGGCCGCGTCGTCCTGGTCGACCAAGCAGGCCTCGACCTCCAACAACAACCAGCTTGCCGCGACCTCGAACAACGCCCTCACCGCCAGCGGCGTCAACAAGTTCCTCGGCACCAACACCGGCGCCATCGCTTCTTGGTTCCACACCAACTCGGCACAGGACTCGACCAACGGCCACTCGTGGGTGAGTCCCATCTTCCTTCTCCAACCCCTTGCGCGCGCGCACACCGGGTCGCTGACTCTACCCTGTTCACCATGCAGTGCTGGTTCCCGTACAACGACAACACTCCCGGCTTTGCCATCTCGCTGAACACGATGATGGCCGACGCCAACTGGGACGCGACGGCGGCGAGGAAGAAGTACTGCGGCCTCGAGGCTGTCGTCACGACCCCTGCTGGCAAGGAGCTCACTCTTTACGTCACCGACGCCTTTGACGACACCTGGGTGCGTGCCTTGACCTCCATCTGCCCGCGCCACGTCTGTGACCTGAGTTCTCTTCCCTCCGCAGGTGCGCACGCCCACCTCGATCGACGTCGTCTACAACGCCTTCAGCAAGCTCCTTGGGTACGCGACGAACAACAAGAACGATGTCATCCAGAACGTCTCGTGGCGCTTCACCGGTAACCGCAACGAGCAGTGCGTCTCTCCTTCGCTGTGCCCCAAACTGCTTCGAGCCCCGAGCTGACGATGCTCTGGCCTTACAGGTACAAGTACAACGGTGCGGGCAACTAGATTGGAAGAGACAAGAGTGGATAGAATGTTTCGGGGGGGTCGTAGGGCCGGTGATGAGTGCAAGCACACCTCGGCGGTTCTCCCTCTTCGTCTCTCTCGCTCACCTGGAAGGGCGCGCTTTCGCCTTTGATCAATGGGCCTGATGCTGTTTAAGCTTCCGAGTATAGGAAATGCCTGTCGACGGAGCGCTTTCGTGCGCAGATCGGCAGCGGCCCGGGCGCTTGGACCTTGACCTCGCCTCCTGACCTTTCGCGCCGTCTGTTTTTTTCCTCTCGACGCTGCACGCTCCTCACAGCTCTTCGAAGACCAGCCGTTTGTCCAGTGCTCGTCCGCCGAGGGTCCCTTGACGGCGAAGGAAGCCGAGGACGCGAGCATTGTCGACTCGACTGACCTGGCAACTGCGCTCTGCCTCCGCCGCTGTCGGCCTCCTCCTTCTCACGTGGCTCGATGCGCGAGCTTGCGTCCGTCTCGACGCTCCCCCTGCCTCGCCAAGCTCACATTCTCTCTGCTGTTCGAACAGACACGCTCGCGCCCCTCGCAGTCATTGGCGCGGCCCGCGAGGTCTAGGCCCTCCCTTGGACGCGCAGCCGCCAACGGCGGCGAACCGCGCACGCGCTTCCAAGCTCTCCTTCACTCTTCTCCTCCTCCCCAGCGGACGCTCTTGACCAGCAGGACTGGCTCACAAAAAGTAGGTGCGTGCTCTCACTGTGCCGTGGTGTGCCTGCGTATGGTCTACTCACCCCCGGGCCGCCCTCGTTCGCGCAGGTTGATCGACGTCCCTTGTCCACCCGACACTCTCCTTTCCCCTCGACCACCGCTCTGGACGCGCCTGCACCAATGTCCATCATCACGCGCAAGATTGGCCAGACGGTGTGGCCCGAGATCGCGGGTCCCGTCGTCTTCTTCACCCTGTGCGCTCTCGCGGTCACGCTCGGCTGCGAGCTGTCGGGCTACGCCATGAAGGTCAACACGGTAAGCATGCACCCCTGTGTGATGGTGTCAAGCGAGGTAGTCGCCCTCTTGCTTCGGCAGGCCATCCTCTTTCGCTGCCCAGCCTCCCCCCTACTGCGCACGGCCGCTTACAGTGACGTTTGCGCCGGCAGATCCTCCTGAGTGTGCTCACGACCATGCTCTCGTAAGTATGTCCTCGTGAACGCACGCGTGCCGTGGGTTGACCTCGCATCCTCGGCCTCACAGATTCGTGATCTCGCTCCGCACGTCGAGCGCCCTCGAGCGCTGGAACGCCGGAAGACAGGCGTGGTCGACTCTCCAGACTGCGTCACGCAACCTGGCCTCGCTCATCTGGATCCACGTCGGCTCGACAACGCTCACCGTCGCCGAGCAGGCCGACATCGTCCCCGGAAGCGACGAGGACGAGATCGAGCGCCTCAAGTCGCTGCTCGAGAAAAAGACCATGCTCGGCCTCATCCAGGCCTTTGCGACGTCCACCAAGCACTATGTCCGCGGCGAGAGCGGCGCGTTCTACGACGACTTGTACGATCTCGTCAAGCCTCTCCCCAAGTGCGCTCGTCCACTTTCTCTGCTCGCGGTGTTGACAGGGCTGACGAGCATCTGCCAATAGGTACTCGTTCCCTTCGGGCATCGAAGACTCAAGCGACGTGCCGCGCGAGGCTGTCAGCGGCATCTGGCGCTCGCCGCTGCCCGACGGTACCTACGTGATCCCCACCTCGGCCACTTCCGCGCTCTCGTCGCCGTCTGGCGTCGCGACTCCGCGGTTCGGGACCGCCTCGACCTCGCAGCTCGACCACCTCGACCTCGAGAAGGGCCTGAGCGGCACTGTCGGCGACTTCGCCACTCTTCCCAAGGAGGGTGGTAGCGCGATTCGCCAGGTCAAGCTCGCTCCGGGCTACAACCCGCCCCGTCGCACCGTCTACCACTACGCGCCCATCCTCCGCCTCTTCCGCCCGATCCTCAGCCTCTTTGAGCGTCGCGAGAAAGTGCGCAAGTCGCCGATCGCCACCAACCTCCCGCTCGAGATCCACCTACACCTTTCTGGGTACCTCTCGACGCTCATGCAGCGCGGCACCATCCCGACCACGCTCGTCAGCATCTTCTTCGCCTCGCTCAACAGCCTGGCCGACTCGTGCGTTCAGCTCTCTCGCTGGTCCCTCTTCGGACGCGTTCATCTGACTCTCTGCACCCGACACAGGCTTGGCACGATGGAGCGTGTGTTGTCGACTCCTCTGCCGTTCGCCTACTTGATTCACTGTGCGTCGGCCTCGCGCGGCTTTCCGGCCGAAGCCTGGGCATTGACTGATCCGCACTCCTCCACTTCCGCAGTGCGCGCGACGGCGTACATTTACCTTGTGCTGCTGCCCTTCCTCCTCTATGCGTCGCTGGCGTGGCTCACAATTCCGGCTGTCTTCAGTGCGTCCGGCTGCCACATCACTGGTGCTGACCGCACGCTGACCCCTCCATCATTTCCAGTCTCGGCCTGCGTCTTTCTGGGGTTCCTCGAGCTCGGCCAACAGTTGGAGATGCCCTTTGGGTATGACGAGTCGGATCTCGACCTCGACAGGTACGCTGCGCTCATCGCCGCCGAGCTGCAAGAGATCGCGGCGCACGCGCCGCCCTCGCCGGCGACCTTCGTCTTTTCGCCCCTCAACACGCCCTTCCAGCCCTTTGACCGTCGTTCGGCGCCCGAGATTCTCGCATCGTTCTCGCAGTCGCACGGTGGGACCGACCAGGCCGGCGTCAAGGGCGTGCCGGGCATGAGGCACTTCCTCGCCAAGCACTGGCACGAGCTCGAGGACCGTGCGGCGCGCGACCGCTCGGCTCACAAGAAGCGCGGCGTCGGGGCGACGTGGGCGACGGCTGACGAGGCCGCGAGGACGGTCCACGTGTGCGCACTCAAGTGAGGGGAGCGCAACTGACGAGGGCCGGGCCCTCGTCGCGCCTCGTCGCAGTGCATCGCATCGCATAGACACTCTCCCCCTCTCTCGCTTTTTCCGCATCCTCGTCGTTATGCACACTCGTTCCTTTGCTGTAGTGCACTCCACGTTCGCTTGCTTCCTCGTTCGTTGAGCCGGACTTGCGAAGGCCGGCGACCACCCGCACGCTCTCTCCGGCCGCCAGCTCGTGTCGCTCCTGCCGACTCGTGCGCCTCCGTGTAAAATAAGATCTATTGCGATGACGACGTGAACAAAAGATGGAAATCTAAATGCGAACACAGCTGCTACAAGAGAGGCGGGCAGGGACTTAGAAGTCGACAAGCTCGAGAGGGCGGTAGACTGCGTCGGGTTGGCTGGTCAGACCTGGCTGACAAGACAGCACATAGAGGGGACAGCGAGAGAGAACGCACCAGGGTCCCACTGCATGCGGCGGATCTCCTCCTCGACAAAGGGCTCGTCTCGGTCGAGCTGGGCAACCCCCTCCTGGAGCGCCGCATTGGCCACCGCAACGGCGACCTTGACCGAGACGTGACGGAGATCGTGCAGTGCGGGCAGGAGCGACTCGTCGGGGTCTTCGAGCGCCGGGGCAAGCTTTGCGAGGGCGCCGACGCCCGCGTTGATCATCCCGTCGGTGAAGCGGTTTGCGCGCGAGGCGATGACGCCGAGACCGAAGCCGGGGTAGATGAGGCTGCAGCGGAGGAAAGGTGTCAGTAGCTGGGACAGGACGACGAGCAGAAACGGCGGACGGACGCGTTGTTCTGCGACGATGGGCGAGCGCAAGCGTCAGCGAGTGCGCACGTGTAGAGACAGAAGGAGGAGCAAACGCACGGCCTCGGCAACCTTGTGCGACTTGCCGTTCGGGTTGACGACGGCGGGGAACGGCGAGCCCGTCGCCATGAGCGCCTTGCCCTCAGTCCACCGGTTGATGTCGGCGGGATCCGCCTCGGCGAGGCCTGCGAGTCAGAGTCACCTGTCAGTGTAGCTCGAGGACGAGACGACCGGCCGAGTAGAAGGGCGCACGCGTAGGGTTCGACAGGGGAAAGATGATCGGACGCTCGACGTGCTTGGCCATCTCGCGCACGATCTCCTCCGAGAATGCGTCACGCATCGTCGAGCAGCCAATCAGGATGGTCGGCTTGGCTTGCTTGATGACCTCGAGGAGCGGGATGTTGCCCTCCTCGTCGCGGGTCCAGGAAGCAACCTCCTCGGCGTCGCGCACAAAGTGCTCCTGGCCCGGGCGCAGCGAAGACGTGTGCTCGGTCGTCAGCAGACCGGGGCGGTCGACAGCCCTGTGTGTCCGGTAGCAGATGCAACGTGGTCAGCTCGTGGGACAGCAGGGCGAGTACGCCGCGAGTACGCCGCGACCGCCGAGGATGGGAAGCAAAGGCATAAGCGAGGACTTGCCAGAACCTGAGCTTGGCCTCCTCGCTCGTGAGCCCCTCCTCGAGCATGAGCGCGTTCCTGATGCCGTCTGCGATGCCGAGACCGGCCGTCCCAAGGCCGAACACGAGGATTCGGTTGTCGCTCAAGTTGCTCTTGGTGACGCCGACGGCGGAAGCGAGAGCAGCGAGGACGACGGCAGAAGTACCTGCACGCGAGGCAGTCGTCAGATGCAGCTCAGGAAGGGGGCGCAACCGGCGGGACCAGGAGGAAGTCGCTCACCCTGAGCGTCGTCGTTGAAGATCGACTGCTTGTGACGGTACTTGTCGACAAAGCGCATGCTGTTGGCGGAAGAGAAGTCCTCCAAGTGACTGAACAGAAGTGCAAAAGGCGAGTCGGCACGGGCGGGCGTCGCGCAGCAGGAGACGGAGCCGAACTCACAGCATGGCCTGCGGGTACTCCTGCCTGACAATGTCGCAGAACTTGTCGACGAACTGGTCGTACTTCTCGCCGCGGATGCGCCTGCGGCGGAGGCCGAGGTACAGCGGGTCGTTGAGCAGCGCCGGGTTGTCGGTTCCGACGTCGAGGACGACGGGGAGGATGCGCGAGGGGTCGATGCCGCCGCCGAGCGTGTAGATGTTGGACTTGCCCATCGAGATGAGGATGCCGCCGACGCCCTGGTCGCCAATGCCGAGGATGCCCTCCGAGTCGGTCACGACGATCAGGTCGACCTGTGTGGAGGAGGGCGACGCGGCGGTGAGCGCGAGCTTGGCTGAGCGAGTTCAGGCGAGTACGTACATCCTTGGGGCGCTTGGCCGCCAGCATGAGCTCGCTTTTGGCGCAGGAAGACAGGTCAGCGACGCGCAGGCAGGTCAGGATTCCCTTGAGGGCACGCACCGAAGCTGATGCCGGTGCTTGTAGCTCAGGAACAAGCCATCCGGGCGACGCCAGATCGTCGAGTACTTCTGGATAGCCTCACCGACAGTCGGGCTGCGGGAGCGAGAGCGTCAGAACTTGATACCGTGGCGGCATCGACGAGGAGCGAGAGGGGAGGACGCACGTGTAGATGATGGGCAGGACTGCGATGCGCGCACGGGTTCAGTGGTAACTCCTTCGCGCAGTCGGAGAAATACAACGCACGCTCGTTCAGGTGACGGAGGCAGAGGGAGTAGAAAAGGACGATGTTCTGGTCCCGGAGGGACGAAAGGACTGTCAAGCGCGGAGGGTGAGCTCGGCCAGCAATGCGAACGCTCGTCTGACGTACAGGTGTACTTGGCGAGAGCACTGGGACGCTCCTGCAGCTGCGAGTAGGCGCGCTTGCACTGCTGCTCGAGCGAGTGCACCTCGTACCTGCTCGACTCAATCGCTGGGTAAGCACGGCGGGGCAGGCTCCTCCTCGACAACTCGACAATCAAAGGAGACGTCAAACGCACGGGAGGAGACCGCAGAGGCCAAAGGTGGTCCGCTCCTCGAAGGTGAAGCCGGCGCCCTTGTTCAAGGTCGGCTCGTTGAGGAGGGCGCGTCCGCGCAGCGCGGTCCAGATGGGACGCTACATGGAGTCGAGTGCATGTGAGGGCAAGTCGTCCAAGAGGGAAAGGGGGTGCAAGGGAGGCGGAGGAGTGTATCGGCCGGGTCGTGTGAGGAGGCGGAGGTCAGCTCGTTTCGTCCCTCAACGCGTCTCCCTTCGCACAGTGCACGTTCAGCATGGCCGCCGGCCCCCTGAAGAGCCTCCGACGCGCCCCAAGCGCGAGCCAGTCCACCGTGACCCCGACCCGAGCTATACTTGGTCTCGCGCTCGCGCGAGGCGACGACGCGAGTGCTGAAAGAGCGGGCGACGCACCAAGTTCTTCTCGTGCTCGAGGTACTCCTTGTTCTCGTGGAGCGTGTCGTGCTCTGCAGGGACGACCTCGCCGTTCTCGCCCTTGAGGCGGAGCTTGTTGTCCTGGTGAGCCGCCGACTGGAACGGGCGCACGGCAGCGGCGTGACGGGACGCGACGGCGGGAGCTGCGCGGCGCGCAGCGAGGTGCAGGAGCGTCGTCGGAGCAGGCATGGCGGCTCAGGTAGCGTGCGGGCGAGCTCGAGGCTGGAGGCGGGCTCAGAGGACCCAGTGAGGAGCGGCAGCGCAGCAGCAGTTCGGCGCGCGGCGGGTGCGCACGGGGCGCACGACGCGAGCCGTTCCGGCCAGGGCCCTTTTCGCCGAGTGTGGGACGGGCCGGGGACGGCCTCTGGAGCCCTAGACGGCGAAAGCGGGGGAAATCGATGAGCAGGCGCTCGCGTGTGTCCACCCGGCACGTGCACTGGCGCTGCGTTCTTGTTGCGGTACATCTCTTTGCTGTAGTGCTGTAGAAAAGAGGCGCGAGTGACCGCGCAAGTGACCCAGTCCACGGAGGAAAGAGGAGCGAGCGAAAGTCGAACAAGCTCGCGCAAGGAGGAGGGGATTCACCGGGGTTGACAGGGGGACGGCGATCGGCGCACAAGGGGGAAGCTGCGGCTCTTCTCTTGCGCGAGCACCGCCAGGGGCTGCGAGCACACTTTGCAGGTGTTGAGAGTGCCTCAGCATACTGGGCAAGTGCGTTTGACAGCATCGCGAGGCCGTGGGAGCGAGAGCTGCGACGACGTCGACAAAAACATCGCGGTGTCCATACCGCGTCCTCTGACACAGACTGGGGTGATGGAAGACCATGAGAGCAGTTGGTGGGCTGCATGGAGCACAAGAGAGCTGTTTCTCGAAGCGAGAGCGGTGATCACGAGCGCGCAGCGCAGCTGCCAGCTCTCGAAGCTCGGCGGGCGACGAGGAGGGCCTCACCTCTCTGTCCGTTCCCTCACCGTGTCCCCGCTCCTGCGGCGCTGGTCTGGTGTTCAAGGGCACCTACGAGTCTCCTTGTCCCCGCTGCACCCGTCGACACACCGAAACAGTCCCCGCCGGCGTCTGTTTCGTCCCCTTGGCCCC